>OZ020305.1:25865388-26382388 GCA_963971305.1 Arcuatula senhousia
TTGAAGTCTCGAACGGAAGGGACAACGCTCCAAACCAAAATGTATTATCATGAAGTAGGCCTGAAGTGGAAAGAGTTAATCATTATAACGTATACAATATTGGTATCTTTCAAATGAACTCCATTATTATTTCTTTAAAAGTTTAATTGAAAATTAGTTACTCAATATTAGTACCTCACCGTACACAGTTTTGATGATGTACAAATGTACTTGATTTTCTAAACTATCATTAGCAAAAAAAAATAAAGTTTTGCAGTACAAATAACAATGATTTTGATTAAATGCTTTCAAATCTCGGCCATTTTCCGAGGTTCATTCTTTGAAAACTTTCGATTTTTTAACTATGTACACAACATTGCCACACGAAAAGCTAAAGTGTCGTCTACAAAAACTTCACGAAAAAGGCTTTTTTCTAATTCTAGGAACTTTGTTGTTATAGGTTACTATTATACATATTTGTCCAAAACATCTTATAAAAATAAAATCTGTTACACAATGGACCAAGTTTGCAGAATGCCTGATATCCTTATTGACAACATATTTGTTACATTTGGAGGAGACATTTATCCAGCAACAAATTTGCATTCCAATGGGCACAAAATGTGCTCCTCTCCTTGCCGATTTGTTTTTATACTCTTACGAGACTGAATTTCTTCAGGAAATTCGTAAAGAACAAGAAGATGAAAGAGGCAAGGTCCTTTAATCTCACTTTTGGATATATCGACGATGTCCTCTCTGTAAACAACGCTTCGTTTTGTAGATGGATTCCTTTGATATATCTTCCAGAGTTAGAGATAAAGAAACCACCGAATTCAATTGCTTCACATCGTTGTTGGATTTGCATCTCAAAAACGACAAGGATGGTCATTTTTTAATTTTTAATTTCCCTAACCTTAAAAGCAACATATCTACCTCACCTGCTTACGATGTATATGTTACAGGGCAAATTGGAATCCAGGGCGATCCGGAATCCTCCTAGGACAAATTGGAATTCTAATTTCTCCTAGGACAAATTGGAATTCTGATTTGCCAGTGTATATCGGAAATCTGATTCGCCCTGGATTTAATCCAGTGTATATCGGAATTTCATATTGTCCTAGGAGAAATTGAGATACTAGTATTCAGATTTGCCCTAGGACGATTCTGGATCCTCCTAACTTATTGTTTAAATATTGGTACACAACAACATAAAAATAATTTGATAATTATACATATTATGAACAAAGAAGATTTTAAAATGTAAGCTTTATTTATAATTTTTAATGCAAGGCTTTTTTTGTAATTTATTTACCGGGGATTCATTCATTGTTATAAGCAACATTTGAACAAACCGTACCAATATGTTTTTTGGCACTTTCTAGTTATAAAACAATATGGGAATTGAATGATTCTTTTGTAGGTGGTCATTCGTCTGGAAGAACAGGTTACAGTTAATTTCGAAGCATACGATTGCTTAGTATCATTAGGTGCACCTACTACTGTTTTTTTGGCATTGCAAACTGACAAAATGTTGATAGGACAGGCCACCAAGCTAAGCTCAAAGGGGTCTTGAAAGCCTTTTATTATTTTTGACGTTTGGCTTCCTACGACTCTGTGGATCTGAAAAAGTCCAAATGACAAAAATCCCAGAAAGACCTGATTATTATCTGGACTAAAAATAATCCTCGTTCAACGAGTCGTTGCTCAAATGTAAATTTTGAGAGACACTTTAATGTTGTATATATGATAAGGTATACTTTTCACAAATGTCATATATCAATTTGAAAAGAGTGACTGAGCATCCACATTTTGCCTCCTTGTAACCTGAACTGTACATGCATTTGATAAGTCTTACCATTCAAACTTTGATTTTAATAGAAAATCTATAAAACATGTAAAGTTTAAGCATAATCTGTGTAATTTCAAATGCATTAGAAATATATGAATGGGTGTCTTTTTTAAGCAGGCCAATATATGAATAGGGTGGGTATAAAACTTCTGGGCCGCTCATCTGTACCCTAAAATACTTGGGAGTTACCCCCCCATACGTGGTCTGTAGTGTAGGGTATTCCGGACAACAGAAATTTTTAGTAGTTAAATTATCTCGTTGAGCCTCAAGTCAAAGTATTACTGATGTCTCTCGAACGGATTGTGTACATGCACATGGAACGAAGAACCAATCGATCCAGACATCGTGTTTCATAAAATAACATCACGTTGAGTTCGATGCCTTATTGATAATTTTAAAACAATTACACGTGAAATTATATCATTAAGATCGCAAAATGTTTGCATGGTTCATAAATACATAAGCAGAGAGTTGCCAAAACGATAAAACGATGAAAAATTAACATATCTTGAAAAGTTCAATCTGTTTGTGTATATTATGCTGCTGAGATAGAAATAGTTCGCGCAGTAATATACATGACTGCAGTAACAACTATTAGATAGCGCGATAATGCACCGGATGGTAACTTTTCGGTATTTTTTTTAAATTGATCAGTGATAAAATTTTACACAGCCTCTAATTTATTCACAAACTGGCATTAAAATCAATCCTCATGACGAACTAATTTACATCCCATTATGCAATATACGAATCGTTATGCAATCGACAACAGGGTGAATCTAAGTATGCATCTAGAATAGATATTCGAGAATAGGTCTCTCGTATGAAATATAAAAATTATGTTCATGCGTGTTTTTCGTTTTTTTTTGTTTTGTTTTTTTTTTGCTTTAATTTTTTAAAAATGAATAAAGATTGAGATTTGAAGTGGTAAATTGAGATATTACGTATGAATGAAGATAGTTCAACTGGTTTAAGAATTATATTCAAAACTTTGTAAAAAAAGCCCAGGAACAGGAAAAAATAAATATTGTATCTGGATCTAAACATTACATGACTTCATGTAAATTCGTTTGTTTTACCTTTGATTTTAAATAATTTATACAATGTATAAAATATCAAATACATAAATAAATATTATAATTTATGTAATATAATTCTAAAAATCAATTATAATTAATAATACATGTACATGTATTATGTTTTATTATTTTCATTTGTGTTTTAATTGTTGCTATAAAACAATCTGAGTAAATGCATTCAAAATACCAGTAAGATCCAGAATCCCCCTAACACAAATATCCAGTTTGATTCTGGATCCCACTTAAAAATCAGGAGGATCCAGAATCGTCCTAGGACAAATCTGGATATCTCAATTTCTCCTAGGACAAATTGGAATTTTGATTTACACTGGTTTAAATCCAGGGTAAATCATAATTCTATTTTTTCCTAGGAGAAATCGGAATTCCAATTTGCCCTAGGAGGATTCCGGATCCCCCTTGATTCCAATTAGCCCTGTAACATATATATTTCACAATGTACCGGTATTCGATATGCCCCAGGGCTTGTACATTTTTTCTGATTTTTTAATGCGACACTGCTGTCTCTGTGACCGACTCTTAGACAAAGGTTACAAGAAAATGCGTCTCCTACGGTCCCTAAAAAATCTCCCTTCGTTAGCATCCACTGGTAGAAAATTCAAAATTAATTTGAACGTATTCGAAAGTGTTTGTTTTGATTAGTGTTTTGATGATTGTTGTGCTGAGATGATCATCTCATTATCCCTAACATGTCTTCACACCCGTGTTGCTTCGTGTGTAACTACCGGTCCCTATGATTGCAATGGAAGAGGGAAGTTTTGCGCGGCTATATATGTACAAAGTCAGGACTATTGCGATCTATTCCTATTCCGGTGTGTCTTCCGTGTTTTTGTTTTCTCTTGGACATTGAGATTGATCCTCCAAGTTCGGTAATTTTGTTATAACTTTATTCAAAATGCCTCAAGATAGGTATCAATTTAAATAAATAGAGATCTACAAGAGCGGAATTCATCGGTCCACCGCCGAGCGGCAAAATTGTAAGTCACCTAACACAGGAAGTAGGTAAGCCACGGATCTTGAAATGTATTCGACCATTTTAAACACCTACCTGAACCTGCATACCAATTATCGAAAGCCTATGCTTAGCTGTAGCTGAAAAATGTTACGATTTGTTTTTTCCATTTTGACCCTTAAAAAGTCTAAGTGAGCTCATGAAACATGATGTAGGTGAGCGACGAGCCTGGGAAAACATCTCACCGTATGAAACTTCAACCTGAAGCTGCATACTAAATATCGAAAGCCTAGGATAAGTAGTATCCGAGAAAACTATTAAGAAAAACAGTGTGACGGACGAACGGACAGACGGACGAACGGACAGACGGACGCCCTGCATTTCTTTTTCCTAGCTCCGCGTGGCTGTATGTAAAAGATAAAAAATGAAAATTTCTGTGGTCCTTAATAAGTAAAGCGAAAGCTTTCCTTACTTGCATCACTTAGGAAGATACCAATTATATTGACTATAAGACGAATTTTAAAGTAAGATGACAGGATGCCAATAAAATGTAGTACAATTAGAGAAAAAAAAATCAGGCTTTGAGTTATTCAGAAATGAAAAAAATACTGATAACAATATTCGTGGTGCTCCATATATGGTCGCTTTGCCTGCCTTACATACATGAATTATTCCTTATGAGAATATATGCAAAACTCTATTCTGATTTAGGGAGTTACCATTCGGTAACATGAGGGCTGGCTATGGATAATTTATTCAACCTGCCTTTTTTATTGTCGGAAAAAGTTCCGAGTCTGGTGTTGTTTGTTTTTGGGTGTTTTGTCAAAGAACTGACCTGCCTTACTATTCTAGATTTTTGCCATCATGTTTTTTATTTCAAATTTCACCACCGGGCCTAAAAATAAAATGTTTTTTTTTCTTACAAGAAAGGTATTATAACCTACCTGTTATGACAGAATCTTCATTCAACCACAAATGCCCTCCACAACTATTCCTGCTAGTGACAATTGTCAAAATATCTCCGCTTTTTACATTATCTGGCACCTGTGGAAAGATTGATATACTAATGTAATTACTTGAATAATACATATTTAACCAATTAATCTTGAAAATAAGTAAGAAGTGTAAAAAACGTGTTCCTTTTTTTCTGGAATCAGCATGCCTGGTGAGATTTTCAACGAAACAATCTGCTGAGCTCCAATTTTATAGGTCGACTTCATTGGAATTAAATGGCAACTATTACTTAGTATGTTCAGATTCTCTGAATGCTTTTATTGTTCTAGTATCTTTTTAACTACTTTTATCTTAAATCTATATTCTAAAACATTAAGGTAAGAAAGAGTTCAAGGCAGTTTTTGTCATAATTTGAAATCTGGTTTAGTAGTTTACTGTATCGCATTGGAAGAGGCAGATTATGTGCCATAAAACCTGGATCTTTTTAAAAGGCTGTACCGTCAATTAAGCATTTTTTGGCCTTTTCCCTCGGTCATTTGAGATTGATCCTCATTGAATGTTCTTGAGTAGCGAGAAGATGTCTCAAAAAGTACAATGTATATAATGATTGTTTCTACCACATGCTTTTTTAAATCTCTCTTCTTATATGTCAAGCAATATATAAGCAGCAATAAAAATGTTGTAACTGCAGACTTGTTTTTCAACAAAACTGGTTAAAATTTCCCTGTGATCTAATGAAATTGCCTGAAAAACAAGTGTTTTTTTTCTTCTGTTTCGCATTTATCAACTAATCTTATTCATCAAACATACTATTGTTCCTGTATTTGACTGCTTTACCTTTAATGTTTCTGTAACTTCAACTTTGTAGATAATTCGCCAGTCTGTATAATTTTCCAGTATTGGTTTCCCGAGAATTACTAAAATATTGAGTAGAATACATGTATAATACTTACTGTATAATGGGTGATTGCTAGTCATATTTTGAGATTTCGACTGGAGTTCGCGTTGTTGATTGATATTCAGTCATTTTGTGTTTCCATGTTTTACATGTTGTCTGTTTTTGTCCCGTTCTTGTTGGTGTTTACCGGTTTTGTCTCTGCCCTTTCGGACTTTTGATATTCGGATACCCCATTGGTACCTCTGCTTCTTTCTATCAGAATTTCGGAATCGTCTTAATTTTAGTATTAAAATAGAGAAATGTCTTTGCCCAGTAACCCCTTATTTTCTTTTCGTGATAAGATTTATTGGGTCATCAAGGACTAATTTACAAAGTTTTATAAATTTCGTGATACCTTTTCATAGGATTTTACACTAAAACATGTTAAATGTTAAACCTATTAAAAGGCTAGAGAAAGCCTTTTCCCGCCTTTGGTCTGTTCGTCGAATAGATAAATTTAGGTACCTTGGTATTTTCAAACTGACCAGCAAACATCCTCAATTCAACAATAACAATATAAACAAGAGTCTTAAAAGAGCATGAATCGATCATCTGGCTTTATCATTAATGTAACAATATTTAACATTTCCAACAGCCCGTCATGACAGGAAACTAATGCAAGGCTCTATAAGGCTGAGCATTTCAGAAAACAAATGTGTGGCACAAGCTTCTATGGTACACAATCGTTCATGTACAGTCCACTGTTTTTGGAATTTAAGGGTTCCTAACTCTTATAATGGTCATCTGACAATATTTACCTAATGAACAAATTTGAAGAGTTCAATCAGCTGAACATTTAAGCAAGCAAAACCTTTTCACTATATATATCTACTATTGTTCACAATATATAAGGCAAACACCATGATATTAAGATTTTAATAGGCAATAACTGTAATGAGGGATTATCTGACAATTTTGTAGAGCTCAATTAGCTGAACATTTTAGAAAGCAAAACCTTTTCCCTATCTCTTATCGTTCACATACTATAAAACTATAACCACTGTTTTTGCCGTTTAAGGGGCCATAGCGCGATTAAGGGATCATCTGACAAATTCGATCTAATAGACAATTTTGTAGATCTCAATTAGCTGAACATTTAGACAACCATAATCTTTCCCCTTTCTTCAATCATTTACAATCTATGAAGCTGAAATGACTATTTTTGGCGTTTAAGGGGCAATAACCCTTAGGGACCGACCATTTAACTTGAAGTGGGGGCCTTGGTTTTTTCCTAAAAAATATATTTTGAAAATGATTTTTGATGAAAAAAAATATTTTGGCAGCAGAGGGTCAGAAAAAAAATATTCTGATGAAGAATTTCTGCCATATAAAATAATGCTAATAATTTAAAAAAATATTCTGTCGCGACGCTTTCAAAAAATAAAAAATCTGTCATGACGCATTCACAAAATATTTTTTTTTCAAACAAAACAAAACACCAAGCCCCCCTTTCAAGTTAAATCGTCCGTCCCTTATATAGGGTCATCTGATAATTTGGACACAATGGACAATTTTGGAGATCTCAATTATCTGAACATTTTAGCAAGCAAAACCTTTTCTCCATCTACTATCGTTCTCAATCTATAGGCAAAAAACACTTTTTTTCTTTTAAGGGGCCATAACTCCTAAGAAGTCATCTGACAATTTCGACCCAATAGACAATTTTGTAAAGCTCAATTAACTGAACATTTAAGCAAGCAAATTATTGTCTCTATCTACTATCGTTCTCTATCTATAGGGCAAAACCTCTTTTGGGGGCATTTAAGGGGTCATCTGACAATTTCAACCCAATGGACAATTTTGTAGAGCTCAATTAGATAAATATCAAAGCAAGCAACACCATTTCCATATTTTATATCGTTCACAATATATAAGTCAAAACCACTTTTTGGGGCATTTAAGGGGTCATCTGACAATTTCGATCCAATGTACAATTTAAGTCATGCAGGTGAGCTAAAAACGTGTAACGTAAAAGAGACTCTTTTTTAAACGAAAATCAGTGGTCACATTTTACAAGCAAAACCTAATTACTGTGTGAATATGATTCGCTCATTTATGATGCATCTTAAAAATAAGTGGTGGTCAAGTAAATTGGCGAACAAAACGGAGAATCCGGAAACGACCATCGACTTAGGGTAGTTGATATTTATGGGGGTTATTGATATTTATTTCGTTCTGCCTTTTTAGCTCACCTGACCCGAAGGGTCATGTGAGCTATTGTCATCGTTAGGCGTCCGTCGTCCGTCGTCCGTCGTCCGTCGTTAACTTTTCTTCAAAGATCTTCTTCTCTGAAACCACTGATGGGATTGCTTTGAAACTTTGTACACTTGATCTTTAGGATGTCCTCTACCAAGTTTGTGAATTATATTCAGGTCGACCAACCAACATGGCCGCCGTTGCTAAAAATAGAACAGGGGGGTCAGACCATTGTTTTTGGCTTATAACTCGAAAAGTATAAGAGATAGAAAAAATCCGAAGCAACCTTCCATGTTCAGCATCAAAAGCTCTACAAATCTCTCCATTGAGTCGAAGTTGTAAAACGACTCCTTATAGGAGTTATTGCCCTTTAATCGTCAAAATTGACCATTTTAGCAGTTTTTGGACTATATCTTGAAAATCGTTAGAGCTAGAGGAAAAGTTAGCATTACAAAATTGTTAGGCTCATTGAGATCTACAAAAATGATTTCAGGGTCAAAATTGTCAGATCAGCCGTTTAAGAGTTATTCCCCTTTAACTGTTTTTTCCATTATTTTTAACTGATTTTTAAAAATCTTCTTCTCTGAAACCACTGAAGGTATTGCATTGATACTTGGTATACTTGATCTTTAGGATGTCCTCTACCAAGTTTGTGAATTATATACAGGTCGACCAACCAACATGGCCGCCGTTGCTAAAAATAGAACAGGGGGGTCAGACCATTGTTTTTGGCTTATAACTCGAAAAGTATAAGAGATAGAAAAAATCTGAAGCAACCCTCCATGTTCAGCATCAAAAGCTCTACAAATCTCTCCATTGAGTCGAAGTTGTAAAACGACTCGTTATAGGAGTTATTGCCCTTTAGTCGTCAAAATTGACCATTTTAGCAGTTTTTGGACTATATCTTGAAAATCGTTAGAGCTAGAGGAAAAGTTAGCATTACAAAATTGTTAGGCTCATTGAGATCTATAAAAATGATTTCAGGGTCAAAATTGTCAGATCAACCGTTTAAGAGTTATTCCCCTTTAACTGGTTTTTCCATTATTTTTAACTGATTTTTAAAAATCTTCTTCTCTGAAACCACTGAAGGGATTGCATTGATACTTGGTATACTTGATCTTTAGGATGTCCTCTACCAAGTTTGTGAATTATATACATGTTGACCAATCAACATGGCCGCCGTTGCTAAAAATAGAACAGGGGGTCAGACCATTGTTTTTGGCTTATAACTCGAAAAGTATAAGAGATAGAGAAAAACCGAAGCAACTTTTCTTATTCAGCATCAAAAGGTCCTTACAGGAGTTATTGCCCTTGAACTGTTTTTTCTATTAATTTAAACTGATTTTCAAAATCTTCTCTGAAACCACTTAAGGGATTGTTTTGCAACTTTGTATACTTGAAAGTTTGTGAAATTTATTCAAACTTTGGCATTAGAGATCAGGTGAGCGATTCAGGCTCCTGGGAGCCTCTAGTTATTTTTGGAAAAAGCTGAGCCTGGATTTTTTATAATTTTAAAGCAATTATAAAATTTTCAGCCAAAACTACCGTCATGCACTGTCCTGTGCATCTGAGAGATAGAAACCCCGTATTTGTATATAAGCTTATGATGTCTTCCGTAAAATTCCTTGAGTAATGACAACAACCTGGGATAAACGTACCTATGTGTTAACAATTTGCAAGCCGTGTAGCTCTATCAAGTAAGTCGTTGTACTCCCCACATGCTCTGAAATATTGAATCAATTGTGATAGGTAAACTCCATATGGTGTAGCGGACGGAATGTTGCTACAAAGAAAGGGTAAGTTAACTATTGGAAAGTTGAAGTCATCACCTTTGTTATAGAGCTCTGTACAAAGCCTTCCTAGTGTGTCAATTTTGGGAAATAGATCCAAATATGAAGCAGACCACCTAGAATCTGTAGTGTCCTTTATCTCAAGTTCCTTCGGATATAGGAGATCTAATTAAACACCAAATTGAGGATTGTTTAGTGAAAGGACATCATCACTTTAACGAAATGTTAGATTGAAGGATAAAGCAAGTTTGCGGTCCGTTTTTGTCTAAAAGTGATTGTAAGAAGTCCGCTTCATGTGAATGAAGAAAGAAATCGGCAAGCAATGGTGCACAATTTGTGCCCATTTGGATACATATTGTCTGCTGAAAAACACGTCCACCAAACTGTACAAATATGTTGTCGATTAGAAAGTTGGTCATTTCTATTATTTGATCTTCTGTAAATTTGTTTTTTTGCTAGATTCTCGGTCTTTTTATAACCGACTACCAAATACTTGTACCTGTGCTTTCTGTTCGTTTTGATAAAGCTACGTTTAATCAACTGTGCCAAACGAGATTTTAATTGTGAACGTGTAATTGAAGTATATTATGAAGAGAAATCAAAAGTTTTAATGCTACTACATGATGAAAATGACTTAGAATGGAGACTTCCCATCAGTTCTTTAGAATTTTTGAGAATCAACATTTGATTGACGCCATTTCTAGAGTAAAAACACTCGAAATACTTTTGAAGGCTTGATTTTATTGCCGTCAATATAGACGTTTACAAAACTGAAAGGGGTTTAGTTGTACATTTGGATGACTCAGCTATAAATCGTTGCTTGTATGGAGTTTTAAGTAACTTTGGAACCCAAAACAAGAATGGAACGTCGTCGTTCTTTTTGTCAACAGAAATGCCAAAGGAAGAAATGACAGAATTATGATTATGATTATTTCCTCCATTGACAGTGTTGTTGCTGTATATGTGATGTTTTTGCTAGTACAACCAACCCTAAATCAGCTGTTAAACAATCAATATAGTGTCATTTGCAAACGAAAATGATGTTGTTAAGCGCTTTTTTAGCAGTTACGACAACATATTTGTCATGTAAGGTGGACAATGTTTTCGCAACATCAGAGTTGTTGAAAATAGTTGTTGCCTTGTTGCTCATCGAGCCTTTCAAAGAGTTATACCTTTTCAAAACGAACGAACTCACAGACTATACCCAATCAGAAAGAACATCGCTTTCTTTTTCATGTTCTTGTTTGGCCTATTTTCTGGCATTGTCTTCAACAGAATCCATAATTGTTTTGAAATAATGGTTCCAGTTGATTGCTCTAGGCTCACGATATTCTGGTCCTTTGAACAAAACATCGCGGGGTTGGTTATTTTTCACAATGTTGAGGTCCCCGGTAATGACGTGGCCAAAATGACTATATTTGAATGGCAGTTGACAACTGATCAATAATGTTCAAATGTGGTACAAAATATATTGGTATTTAAACAAGCGCCTAAGACCACTCAGCTTTTCCCCTCCCAACTAAAAAAATGAAAATGTGTCAACTTAAGATTTCTTTTCCACAAAGCGAAATGGGAATCATTTATTGGCAGTTTTTTTTTCTATCGTTACCTCATTCTCTTGACAATTGAACTATGCATGGAATGTCTATATGACAGGCAGTGTTTTGACTTTGTGTTTACCACGTCTTACCTAAATCAGATGTGCAGTATTCCTGTTCTAGGTCTAATGGCCAATATGGACAATAGCAACACAAGCAACAACCAATCACAAAGGACATCATTGAAATGGCAAGGATCTTCATTTTCTTGCACAATATGTTGCTGTAAAAATATTTACTTATTAATAAAACACAATGTTAACCTGGTTGAACAGTTTGAAAGCTGCCCAACTATATAAGTCTTCAAAACCCGTTTAAGACTTACGGTTGAACACAACCTGTCCTAAATAGTTCTAATAAAGATTTCTGACAGATTCAAAATACTAATAGATACCAATTATTATTGTTAACACATAAAAACAAGAAGTTCCCAAGAGCTGAATCGCTCCCCTGACTTATGTGCCTGTACAATAAGTCATTATTCAAAAATTATTTGACATTGAAGGACCAAAAGTTCAATAATGGAAAATCTGATAATATGGTTTAACTAAATGTAGTAATGTGTTGAGAAATATTTAAGAAATTAAAAGCTTTTTATTATTTTCTTCTTTTGATATATTAAGGGGAATTACTCATAAAATGAACGATACTACAATGTTAACCTTATGACATGATGTGCAAAAACAATATGCTATTTATGTTTTTCAAATATATTCTATCGTTTTTAAGATATATCTGCTTAAAAAAGGAAAATAATTAATAACAAATCTTTCATAAAGGTATATCTAAAGTTTCTGATCCTTTACCCTCAGCCAGAATTTTTGTATTTGTGGCTGTTTTTGAGTTATCTGCAAAAAGCTGTAATTAGCACCTTTGATATATTTTTAGCCAAGACGGCCATGTTTTATGAAGAATAAGAAATTTCAACATCCCTTTTAAGCATCTGATGCGAATAAACAACTATCGTGCCAGTGGTGTTAACGTTCAAAATGTTTAAAGACAACGGACGGATGGATTGCATGTGATGACAATAGATCACATGATGTTTCGGGTCAGGTTAGCGTTAACAACAAGATATGGGATGGGAGACAAATTCACCTAGAAGGATAATTTCATCTGATAATGTTGTGCAAGATTATAAAAAAAAACACAAGAAAAGGAATCCCCAGGTTATTAATTGGCCATTGTTCATTGTTCCCACTTCGGTTGAAGATCGACAAAGTCATTTACTCGTCAAGATAATAAAACTACTAACGTTTGTACACGTGCACTTTCAAACCTAAAAAAGAAACAAAGAGATCCAAAAGGGGCACCAATAGCCTATACTCTCCGTCCAAACGGATCACTTGAACAAACCGAGAACTGTTTAATTTAACTTAAATGTACAAAGTTTACTTACATGAACTTCTGTATATCTTTTTGTGGCAATTTTTTTGTCGCACTTCTAAATTTATAGGCTTTCCAATGACATTTGAGAAAAATATATCTATCATTGATAACGTTTGACATTAAAATTATCCTTTTCACTTTATTTTTCTTCAATTAAAATAAATGAAACATCCTCTAGATAAAGCATAAATGCAATAATGCATAATAAATTGACGTAATATACGAATAATAACTAAATAACCAACTACATGCATCAATGTGTAACTTAAAATTTTGAGAAAGTCAGGAAAATTTATGAGAGAATGAACACTAGTATTATACCCGCCTTTTCACTTATCTTTAAGAAAAATACAAAGTTCAAGGCAAATAGAAAGTAGACAGGACCATTAAGGTATTCCACATCACATCATATCCATAAATACATGGAACTTTAAAAGTTTAAGTTGCTGAGAAATGAGTAAATAAAAAGTGTGACGGAACAATGATAGACGACCATGCAGGCAAACGTAAACCAGTATTCAACTTTCTTAGAGGCAGGGATACAAATAAAAATAAACACCAGCTGGATCAGCAGCTCAGCTTTGATTTTCAAAACAGATTCATGCTTTTAACATATTTAGTTTTTACAAACATCATTTAAAACTGAAGTGGAAGAATAACTAAAGTCATCAGTTTAAAACGCTAACTAAAATGACAAGTGGAATACTACTAGTATCTATAATAAACAGGCAGCCAAAAGAAAGGAAACACAGTTGAATTCTTTCTAAAGTAAGATTATAAATGAAAAGTTATTAGAAAAAAAAAATGATAGAAACATTTTAGAATTGTTTTGAATCACCTGATACTGCATAGACAACATGTTGACGTTACTTCATTTCTAAGTATCAGACATGACTAGATGAAAGCAAGAAATTTTAAAATCACATTTTTGAAAGTACGTTAAACTTTCTGACGTAAATGGGTATTTTAATACCTTTCAGTCATGTTTTCTGACAGCTAGGGTAGTGAAGATTGGAACTATAGGGTTGAATCCAGTATTGAAAGCCCCATTGGATTTAATGCATTACAAACTTTAGAAATAAATTCATAGAAATTACATCTTTAAAATGCCAAATATTTCATATTTCATTCCATGAAGATAAGATGCAGTAGGTTATTTTGCACTAATAAAATCATATACCTATGCGGCATATTTTGGCTTTTCACATGTCACTGTTTGTAAACATTGTAATTTCGCAGTAATTTCCTTTTATACCCTTACCTCAATAAATGCACTGGCAAAAAATCTAAATGTTCTTTTAATGAAACTTTTTTATGTTTTGGAGTTTGTTTACATACTAGAGATTTTTTTTTTTAAATATTTGTTTAAACATATTTATTTACCCTGGATTGGGAAACAAGCTTAATGCTTATATTAATCCCTCTCCAGCTAGCAGATTGCGAGTGTGGCCTTTGTAGCGGCCCCCATTGAGCCTACTCTTATCGAACTCTACAAAGGGGTTTTTAACGTGCATGGGGTATTGCTCTCCCATACACGGGACAACCTTTTTTCGTCCCCTCCGAAGGACTAGCATCGGTTCTTGAGACCATCATCGCAAATGGTGTCAAGAGAGAGTCGGAAAATTGGTTCATGAAATTTTCACCCCTGACGAGGATCGAACCACGAACCACGGTGTTAGTAGCCCGACGCGTTAACCACTACACCACCGGCTCTCTATAAATATTCTCTTTTTAAATATTTGAAAAATTATCAAAGCTCAAAGATGTCAATTACGTACCAGAAAGCTCTCCTACAAAGGGGTGGATCTTAATGACGTATGCATATTTACTGAATTCATCCCTGTAGGAATTTTCTATTGATATGAGCATTCACGTCCTCTTAAGAAATCACAAATACGATATCAACCGGACACGATATTGATTCCGGCGAATTTTTTTTTTGTGTTTGATCTTCTCCTTACATACGATAACGTGAACTGTGCCCGAATTTGTGCGTGAAATCATCTTTTGGGATGAAATCGACATTGCACAATCCCTTCCTGACACTTTGAAGACTTTTAAAACCTTGGGACACTTAATCTTTCAAATTTTCCTGTGCTTTCCTGGCATTTCCGAAGATAGTGAGACCATTATTTGACCTTTCGATTAAAAACCATTCAATCTTCCATACAAATTTTTGATTTTCATAATTTTTTTTTTTAAATTCATTAAGTGTCCTTGAAAATCTCTTCATTAAGTTTCCTGCCAAACATTTGTATGAACCTGTTTTATTTTAGAATTATAGAATTTATATAATATTATTAAATCAACGAAATTATGAAAAATAATAAAATATTGACTGAACATATTTTTTTCTATGTGTATCCTTTCTTTTGGTCGACAAAATATTAAAGGAAGAGACCACGTTTGACACAGAAACTGCTACATGTAACACAGGGTTATGTTGCTCCACGGTTGCTGTCTTCACTTAAGAAATTCTACGGTAGACACCGTGCACTCGTAGAAAAATATGGGAATTCTGTCTCTCGAATGAGTACTGATGTTGGTTTTTCGTAGAATTTTTTTTTGTCTTCCTTTACTGTATTTGACACACTGCAATAAAAATTAGCGACTCGACGGATGCGCCATAGCAAGCATGAACCGCCTACCCTTCCAGAGCCCCTGAGTTCACTCTTTCTACGATTTGAGTTCGTGTTGTTGATTTCCGTTCGGTTGACTTTGTGTTTTGCGTTTCGTGGGGCTGTTCTTATTCGTGTTGATCGGTTTTGTCGTTGCCCTTTCGGACTTTTGACATTCGGATTCCCCACTGGTGGCTCTCTGCTTCTTTCTTTGAGGCTCAACTCCTCAGAAACCATACATGATATGATGTATAAAGATTGTGTTTTGTAATTTATAAATTTGTTTTCGAAAGAAACACTTTTTCTTCGAAAACGCAGATTTTTTTTTAAATAAACGAATCCGGAGAACGTTATCGTTTAGACGCTTATAAGAATGATTTCAGTAATTATTTGCCCATAGACATTAATACTTGACCAATTTTGGATATTAAATTCTAAAAAATCCATCTTTCAAATAAAAATCTTTCATACTTTTTTCAGTTAATTAGAAATACAGCTGCTTCCTTTACCCTAAACAAACAATCATGTCATGCAGGTTTTTTTGCACTTTCATGTTTACAAACATTGTCATTTCGCACTAAATTCAATACCTTACCCTGTCATCTTTAAGAAATTACTAAAAAATTCAAAAATCTTATTTAAAATTTTCTTTTTCTTTTTTTAAAGAATAACTAAAAATTTCATTTGCTGAAAACATTCTTTTCTAACATTTCAACCAATACCAGAGCTCATGAATGTCAATTCGAACCAGATTATTCTCCCAAAATGAGGCGGGCTTAAATGACGTAAGGATATTCACTGAAATCATACCTATAAATAAACCTTTCTGAAAGTTACCTAAAAAATGCAACACGCTGTTTCATATATTTGCTTAGAACTATATATATAAAAGAAAAAACATTGCCAGTTTTCGTGGGAGAAGTGAAGAGGTACCAATATTGAATATTTGAGTGTCGTTAGTCTGAAAAAGGTCATGCCAAATAAGGTGAAACAAAACATTAAAAACGCAACATTTGGCAATTACTGTTGGCTGTGCAAAGTTAGCCGATGTCAGAACCACAAGACCATTTAAGTCACCTCTAAAGGCAAGATATAAATACAATCCGGATCTTCTACGGGCCTATATTCTATACCCGGGCCTCATGCTAGACCAGTGTTTTTAACACCAATGTATGGAAGGTGCGCTGTGTAAAAACGATTGAGAAGTACATACGTCATAGTTGACTTGTGCAACCTAGAAAACCGTCTGCATATTTTTTGGCTTTTTTCCATAAAAAAGACTTGTAAGCAGTCATTCCTTTGAATTTAATTGGCACTTTTGCTACTATATTTTACATTGTCCTATGAAATGACATTCGTTTTTAACTAAAATCAATGGCCGTCAAGTAAGAATAAAAAAGTCGAACGTTTTGTTCATTTTTTGAAATAAAGTAGCCGCTGCATGAAAATGGGCTAACAAACAAAATAAAACATGTATATATTGTATACTTTAATCAATTTCCTCAATAAACATATAATAAAATAGATGAAATAAAGGTATTAAGTAATGCTACAAATCTATCTTTCAAAGCAAGTAAAATATTTCATGTTATAGTTGTGAAGTACAACTTTTTTGAGAGTGCACTAGTTGAATAGTACACAAGCACATGTTGAATAGTACATAAGCTAAAGTTTATCAGTGCAACAGTGTACTTTGTTTATACACATTTGAACACGAAAAATACTAAATTTAAATAAAAATCGGCAATCACCTTAGACAAGAAATTTACTTAAGGATGTATTCTTTAAAAGGGTCATATCCATACTCAATATTTCCCGACCCGACAATACAGAGCTCTGCGAGAACTTTGCATACAACGCGATTGAAAACAGATATTTTGCGAAGTTATGAATAAAGAAAACGCGTGTCAGGCGTAGCAAGGTCATTTACCTTGTTTTCCCAGTATCAGGGTTCAAAGTGTGCCTAATTTATACAAAAGCGGTCAAAATATTTACGTAAAATGTGTTCTCAAGAAAAATTCTATCAATATGACCTTTTTTCAACATGTTCTGAATTAAAACTATAAAAAGTGGGTCACTTGCTTTAAATTTTGCCAACATTATAATCTTTTGAAATTTTTGCCAGTTTTTGAATGAATTATTTCCCTTGAAAAAAAAATGTATTTACATGTATATACGTTTGATTGAGGAGTTTGATAATAATTCAAAAGTAATCCTAAACTTTTAATATAAAAAAACTGTTTAGCCTAAATTTTATTCATATTTAATGACATTTGCACATATTGTTGCACTTTTTGCTTTTCGCGGTCACATGACCAGTGTCACGCTCTATCTTAAAATATATGAATTCGAAATTTTGTTGAAAATGACAACGATTTTAGATAAAAAAAAAAGATCAAGAAAGAATGTGTCCATAGGACGCGGATGCCCCCGTCGGCCCCAAATTAAAAGTTGAAAGTCCTACAGATCTGAGAGTCGCTTATGGCTTAGGATGCATTGTTTGTCATACTGAACCGTCCTACCAAGTACCAACTCATTTCCATTTACGGTTTCTTAGAAACGCTTTGCGGAATTATACATATACGTACGGACGTACGAGCATAAGTAAAACCTAGTGCCCCCGACATGGCGTCGCGGGTGGCATAAAATGACAATTTTCGCATTTTTGGGACCATAAAAATCACTATATTTTACAAATACATGTAACTTGAAAAGCGTATATATTGCTACAAAATTTTGTCTTGCAGTTTGCGAGCGTTAACGTTGTAGCGGCACAATTGAGCCTCCTTTTATCGAACTATACAAGAACACAAGAGACACCAATCGGGCAGTCCGAAGCCAAAAGTCAAGAAGAGCGAAGGCAAAATCGGTCATTACATAACAAAACAAGCACGGAACAAACAAGAGAGGACATCTTTTTGCCCATTTCGAAGGACTGGGCATCGTTCCTCGAAACAACTATCACAAATGGTGTTGAAAAGAGTCGGAAAATTGGTTCATGAAATTTTCACCTCAGACGAGGATGGAACCACGAGACTCAGTGTTAGTAGCCCCACACGTTAACAACTTTACCGCCGACTCCCTTTTATTTGAACAATGATCAAACCATATGGTCCAAACATGAAAAAGCTAATGATTTAATGACAGGTTGTTTTTTTGGAAAATTTACCTTTTCATTTCGATTTCGTCTGGAAATATTATTATTAAAACAAAAAGTCGCATTTGCAGATGTAAAAATGGGTAACTCAGAAAGATCAAAGGCGAATCTAGCATACATAATCGGATAACAGAAAACAAAACACACTTACAAAACTGAACCGTGAGAAATTGAAAATCCACCAATGTGAATTAAATCGTAACGAGGAAAAGCAAAAAATAATATCTACCTATTGGTACTTTCAACTCTTCGTTGTACTTCTCAACTAAAGCAGTTGTACATCTCAACTGTCGCATTTGCACATCTCAACTTTCGCCAATCGTTAAAAGATGTACAATTCAACTTGTGCGGATGTACTAAAAAACTTTCACATATGTACTTCACAACTTGTGCACCGATGTCGTGTTTTATCATTAAAGGGCACAATAAAACGACTCTCCACCCTTCAATATATTGTTATTTAGGTAGCTAATCTTTAGGATAAAAAATAATGTTTTAAATACTTATGATGTTTTATATACGTGATTTTCGGAATATTTATGTATAAAAGTATTTAATTTATATTTTCAAGAACTAAATTAAAGTCAATTTTAAGTCATTAGTAACATAAATGCCTTAATAATAGTTTCCAGTTAAAAAAACATTACTATTAGGCATATTTCTGGCATTTTAGATGTAAATTCCCAATTTCGGGTGTCTTTTTCGTCTGATTTACCCACAAGCCACCATAAAAGCACTAATCAATTTTAGCGGGTGTACTTCTCAATCGTTTTTACGCAGCGCACCTTCCATACATTGAACACCGTAATATAAAGATAATAATTGTCATTTTTATCTTTGTAAATATACCCGCGAACTCGTTTTTTTATAGTTTATGGCCAACATTGATGTTCCATCCCTTTAATGGATTTGTAAATTACATACAATCCATACAAAAGACGTTTCATTGCAGGGTCATCCAAATGTACCTCTAAATCTCTTTCAGTTCTCTGAATTTAAATACTAACGGCAATGAAATTCGACCTCCAGGACTATAACGATTAGAATTCGAAAGAACAGATGAAGATTCTTAACTTTAAATTAAACTTAATTTTCTCTTGTAACAGAATTACTATTTTCGATTTCTCCACCGTTTACACTACTACACCACATGAATAACCTAAAACACGATTTGCACAACTGATTTAACGCAGTTTTTTTCAAATAGAATGGAAAATTCAGGTACAATTAGCTGGAAGTCGATTACACTAAGACTATCTTTGTCATGAATGAGTCAAAGAAAAAGAACAAATATACGGAATATCAATTTATCGACATGCTCAATTTTCTTTTCGACAACATATTTGTTCAGTTTGGTGGATGTAATTTGCAGCAAACAATTAGTATTCTAATGTGTACTAATTGTGCACCTTTGCCTGCTGATTTCTTTCTTCACTCATATGAAGCGGACTTCTTATTATTTGTTCTAGACGAAAAAGATTATAGACTGGGACAAAATACACAACAGATTCTAGGAAGTCTGCTTCATATTTAGATCTTTATATCGAAATAGACTCTCAAGGAAAACTTTGAACCAAGCTCTATGACAAAGGTGATGACTTCAACTTTCCAATTGACCACTTTCCCTTCCTGTGTAGCAAGCAACATTCCGTCGCTCCAGCTTATGGAGTTTACGTATCAAAATTGATTCTTACTCAAAAGATTGCGGGAATTGCATCGATTTCCTCGGCAAAACGTCACGTTTGACACAAAAAATGTTACAACAAGGTTATATAGCTCCTCAGTTGCTGTCGTAACTCAAAATTTTTCGGTAAACATCATGCACTCATAGATAAATATGGGATTTCCGTCTCTCAGATGAGTGCAGATGTTGGTTTGACATAGGGTTTGTCTTCCTTTACCAAATTTGACACATTGAATTGGAAATTGGCATCACGACGGATGTGCTATAGCAGGTAGGAACCGCTTTATCTTCCAGAGCACTCTCATTACGACTAGAGTTCGCGTTCTTAAATGATATTAAGTATTAGTTCGTGTTTTATAAGTCGTCTGGTTTTTTTTGTCCTGTCCTTGTTTGTGTTTACTGGTTTCGCCTCTGCCCTTTCGGACTTTGATATTCGGATGCCCCATTTGTACCTCTGCTCCTTTTTAATTTCCTGCTTTCGTTGAGCGTGCTTAAGCAAACAACTAATTTTTCTGCAGACGTTTAACACTGTAATTGAACAAAAACCTGCATTGTTGACCTTTCAATGATCATTTTTCCTAAAAGGGGTCATCTGATGACTGGCACGAACCAAAGACCATGCAACAAATCCGAAAGGGTTTGGTCAAGAAACAACAAAAATACATGCTTTTTACCGAGATCGCGGCGACTGTTCGATAATTGCTCCCCTCTTCTTAAAACGCCGTCAAAACCGGATATTACGTCATGTACCGGAGGCAAAATGGCCGACGAGATCTAAGATGGCAGACCAGAATCAGATATGACGTCACAGATCTGCACATAGGGCTAATCAGTACTAACCAGTCCGACAGATACGATCTTATTACGACACGTATACTACTTAGGTCGATTTTGGGGCTACGCAATTACCCGATGTTAGACTCACAAGATCCTTAATAGTGGTCTCTTTCGACAGTGAGTCTATTCCCAACTCGGGCCCTGCAAGCGGTTCTGAAAGATAAAAAACGAGGCTTACGCTTTCATGGGATATAAAACCTAAATGTGTTCGCTTTGAAGACTATTTGTATTCTTGTTTGACCAAAGTACTATTTGGCAGGATTTAATACTTCTTCAGACCTAAAACTATCTATTTATACATGTATGTATTGTATATTTAACGCTTCATAAAAGAAAGGATGCGCTATATTCGCTAAACCCTTGTAAAATATAAAATGTGATTCATTTATTATGTTATTTAATAGTTTGTATTAAAGCACTTATATTTGTCATAATGAAAGGATGTGACATTTTCTACAATAATGCTATACGGGCAATTTTACAGTAAGAATTACATGTAATATCTGTTAATTTTTTTTTACATTTCATTGAAGTACTATAAGAGCTGTGACATGAAAATTATCAGAACAAAACTCGATAGAAATTCGGAAGGTCTAATAAATAATCGGTAAGTAGAATTTATCCAAGTATTTATATTATTTAGAAATGATCGATCATACACATTCATTGAGATAAATAGGCCCAAATCAGTGCTAAGCTTGATAAACGTCGACTTAAGTTTGCCAAGAGCATGATGTCGGGTCAGGCCGCATTGCCCATGAATGGGATATGTCCCAAAATAGTTACATATCAATTTTATTGTCACTTGTATCGAATAACGCTAGGGAATTAAACAACTTGTTAAAAACCGGCGTTTATAGACACGTGTGACACTAAAATTGATATTCTCACCTTATTTTCATTTTATTTTTTTATTGTTTGAATTTCATATTGTTAGTAACTTTTTCTTGGCACTGTGCCTTAAAAGTTTAATCTTAAGCCGTATTTGGTGTATTTGGGAAAACATGTGAAAGATTTAATAAAAAGTTGTTGTTGGTAGTGTCGGTCTTTTGAGCTATTCCATGGAATGGAAAACGCACCAGAAGGTTTAGGCGCATTGCCTTTTCAGCAACCAACTTAACTAACTTAGCCAACTTAATTCGTTTTACATGCGCAACTCTTTGCTTTATTCTTTATGAGAACTGAAGGGCTCCGGAAAAGTAAGCAAATTTGGTTAAAAATGCACATTCTCTTCACAGTATGATTGTTACGGTAAACATTTCTAAATTATTTTCTTTTTAGGCACATTTACTAAGAAAATGCAGCTCCTTGATTTTTATTTGATATTCTTTATGATTGGGAGCAGTTTGAGTTGTATCTGCATTCCTTATCCAGATCTTGAAATGGAATATTGCAGATCTAATTTTGGTAAGACTTCACAGTACAGAGCTTTTTCTTAAAGTATTCGGATGTAAATATCTTTTCGATTGATTATTTCTGGTGGATTTTTTGGGGTTTTTTTTCTTGGTTATTCCATTTGTTGAGTTTTCGCAAGTCTATTCGAAAAAGGGGTGTTTCATAAATGTTCCCCTTGTTGGTAATGTGAGGTTTAGAATGGTATCGTCCATCAGGGGTACAAAATGTATATTAGCGGCGATTCATTCAGCTCGTCCTCCGAATTCCGACAATTAATTGCACGTGGTGGAAGATGGGCCCTGCCCAAGCGACAACAAATGATACTCTGGAGCAGCTACCACTGGCGATGGTGTGTCATTGGCTCGACGACCCATGGCACACAGCGAGTCTTTACCTTAATTGTTGAAATAGTCGCTGCAGAGGGGCATTCCCCTTCAGTCACCACTATAAATACCCATCATCAGCCCGTCGATGCAGACCTATATTTAGGTATAGTCACGACGTTAAACTCTCCAGTTAGTCAGCTTGTGGTCTTCCAGAATTCCGACTAGTACCTCCTCGTTGTAGAAGAAGGGCCCTATTCCAGCGACAACAAATTATACTCTGGATAGCATTGGCGGTGGTGTGTCATGGCCTGGACGACCTATGGCACATAGTGATTCTATTGTATACCTTAATAGGTAAAATAGTCGCTGCAGTGGGGAATTCCCCAATAGATAAGAATATAAATACCCATCATCATCAGTTGTGACAAGTTTGTGGTTTAGTGTGTTTATCAGTATTACTAATAAGCAGAGGCACCAAAGGGGCATTCGAGTGTCAAAAGTCCGAAAAGGCAACGACAAAACCGGTAAACATGAACAAGAACAGCACAAGGAAACACAAAACATAAAAACAACCGAACAGAAATCAACAACGCGAACTCAAGTCGTAACAAGAGTGAACTCGGGTGCTAATGTTCATGTTTGTAGTTGTCATTTAATAGTTTAGCAAAGAGATATTGGACAAATTTTAGTTCGTTATTTTTGGATTTTGTTTTGTTGGACAGTGTTTTCATTTTGTTAACATCATTGTATTGTGCAAGTTTGGAACAAAGTTTAACTTAGTTACGAATCATATACTTTGTAAATAACAAATTCACTAACCGCTCGGAGTTACATGTTACAGTATGTAGGGTGAATGAAACTTTCTGTTAACACATTTTTTAAACAGTGACATACTCCTTTCTAATACGGTAAGGATTCTTTCAAAAATAAGTAACGTGGGAACTTTATGTAAAATGTCCAATAAAGTTTAAATCAGGTTGTTCGTAAACATTTGTTTATACCTGTTTTTGGTCCGGATGTAAAAGCAAATATTTGGTCATTTCGTTGTATTGCTAAAAGGAAAGATGTGTGTTCTTTGGTATTTCTGAAATTGTTTTAATTTATTAAATTCCTTTTTACCGGTAGAAAATAGAAAATAATGAGATGTGGAATAAGTGTACGCGACACAGCCCACAATTACCAGTGTGTCTTTGTATGGAGTCATTCGACTTCGTAAAAGTCACCATCACATGACTTCTAAAGTATGTACTGGCAGTCAAATTTGAGTTCACTTCTTAATTTTTTTTCATTCTAATTTCTAAAAATGCTCAATATTTTTTACTGATTTTTTTCTATAATAAAACACATAATGTTATAGCTATTTTCCATATGCTAAAAAATTGCAATAATTATTTTTAAATAATTTTATACAATTCAAGTTCGTAGTCAAACGCTCACGTAACCCACTTTGTGACGTGACTGAAACAAATAAGGCAGACGATAAAATTTACTGAAGGGCAACTCTAACTTTACGCATAAGTGTTTTGCCAAGTTTATGACCTAATCTAGACAGTGCGCTCTTTAGTTGGATAAAAATCATTATCGAATCGTGATCAAACTAGACTGGGGTTGTAAACAAACACACTGCCATTGCGAGTGACTGGCCACACAGACCAGCAGTCGATGGGTTACTTTGTAGATCACAAGACGCGGACCTCATTAAAGAATAAACACTACATGTACATGCAATGGTAGGGCAAAACCAATATTTTGACCAAGTCCTAGTTACGACTTACGTCCCAAAAAAGGTGTGCCTGTTTCATATTATCTCGCAACAAATTTAAATCGACGAGACATGACTACTAGTCTAAATAAAAGGATGTTTTCTTTCCCGTCGCAGACCATTGCATCATAAATGTTTTCGGGGGTGGGGTGGGCACTGCCTTAAAAGTTTAATCTTAAGCCGTATTCTGTGGATTTGGTAAACATGTAAAAGTGTATGTTGATTGACTAACCATCTTTGAATAGCTATACAAGTAAATAAATAAGTTTTGTTCAGAACTTGGTGTCAATTATTATTCAAGCAAGGGTGCTTTTTTTGTATAAATATATTACAAGGTATCTAATTTTCAAAATAGAAAATATATGAAAAGGGTAAGATTCAAAATCTTATCGGCACCTCCCTATCCATGAAGTATAGAGGTACCCCCTCCCCCCGAATTAATGTTACATCATTAACAATTCTATTTTATTTTACAGTGTTGTTATGAATTTTTATTACAGCAATTCGTGGTATTGCAAGAGGATTAAGCGTTCCTAACGGCGAGTATCGTGATAGATTCTACACGATCGAAGTTTTGGAAATATTTAAGGTATATAACGATCGAATAGGTTTACATGCAATTCTATCAAATCGAAATTTGTTTGATATTTATATCTCCACATTAAAGACGTTTGCATTTTAAACACGCATGGATTACAGGAAAAACAATCAAAATCGTCTGTTGTTTGATGGCGGTTGTCATTGTTTTCGTAAATTTTTAGGGATATGCATAGCGAAGCAAAACGAAGAGTAAATAACTAAATACATACTAGACAGGCATGTTAAAATAGACTAAAATCCATCCTCAGAATCCCAAGGGCTCTTCTTTAGCTTACATTCATAACGGGAGTTTTCTAGGATGTCTACAAACCACCACCGCTATCAATAAGGCGGCCATGTTTCTACCTTTATGGATTTTGTTTGATTCATATACATAGTATAGATTTAATCTAAGGCCAACTGCTTAACTGCAAGCAGAGAACTCTGGTCAAATTAAAAACTGCTGTTTGTTTTCCATTACCGATTTTTTAATTGTTAAAATTACAAGCGTGGACTCAGACGCATATTGCCTAGCGGGCCGCTATGGACACAGTCCGCGTGCAACAAATGTCTTTTGTATGAATTAAGCACAAAATGAGACATTTTAGACATGTCTCACCCTATTGAAATTCTTTGAGTGAGTGAATGAGTGAGTTGGTGTTTACGCCCGTGCAACGCTATATATATAGGTTATTTACAAGCGATGAACATGAAAACGATGATCATAAAATGAACATGAAATGGTGAATGAAATATGGGGTGGGGTGGTGAACAAAGGAACGGTAAATTTAGAAGAACCACAGGAAAAGGGGGAGAGGTGGGTAGGGGCGAAAAATTTAGCCTATGTGGTGCGCTACTTGGCGGTCCATAAAAGGGTCTTTTACGTGCATGAAGCGTGACACTCTCCACACACGTTGGCCCACTATGGTCGGCGGTCAGGGTTTCTGTATTATAGACCCGACAGCCCCAACGGACGAGGGCTACCCTATTCAGCCATGCACCTAGGGTACACACTTGGTCGCTCTGTGGGCTGAGCACTGACCCGACGTCAGAATCCCAAGACCCGTAGTCGCCTCTTACGACAAGCAAGGCTCTGCTGCGGGCCTATTCGCCACCCGGGCCCCGCACGGGACTGAAATTTTTTGATACGTATGGATAGTTTAAGACTTAGTGTTAAAACATTAAAACACTAGTTACACTAAGTTAAGAATTCCATAAAAATTTCATCTATGATATGCATTATAAATGAAATAACATCAATACACTTTACTTGGTGGGGATGGTCTTGTCTACTGCAATTAGATCTGCACAGGTCGTTTTAATGTCATTGATTTTAATAGACTTTACGTTTTGAATATCCCCCGTACGAGATGTGTGCCCCAGGTGGTTGAATGGGACAGCCCTTACATTGAGAGATGCAGGGTCGTCAGGCTATACCGGTAATGTAGAAAACCTGACCTCAAAATTGATTGTGCACTGTGTTCGAGAAAAACTCCACGTCCCTCGCACTAAGAGCCCTGCTGCAGGTATCGATAAGAGTAGGACCAGTAGGATCCCCATCCTCGGAAACCCAGGGGTTCTTGTCTAGCCTACTCGTTCATCACCCCTGGGACATTATGCATGAAATACTTCGTTTTTCATAGTTTTGTATCGAGCTTTCTGATTGGTCGCTCTACATTTTTCTTACGCGATTTGAACATGTTCTATATATAAATAGTATCAAGTTCAAGATCAGATCCTGAACTCGAAACCAAATGTCCCAGGGTAGGGCTTTCACACGAATTTTAATAAAAGTAGCCAGACTTTGATTTGTTACATGTTTCTAGTCTATGGGGTGCCCTTTTCAGAAAAAAGCCAAAAAATCTGCCGTACTACGTATGGTTTCTGCAGGGGCAGGCTCTGAAAACGCAAAAAATACGTTTTTCTGTAATCAGCGTCGGCCAACTTTGTGATCCTATATTTTGACCCCGGACCCCCCTAGATTCAATGTTTTTGTATAATCTTGTACAGTAATTTATTCTAGTTCAGACAATACCAATTTCATATCTGTAAGTTCAAAATTATACAAAAAATTGCAAAATCACATATATACGATAACCGCAGCCATCATGGCAAAAGTGAGTATCGGTCTTCTGAGTTTAAAAAAAAAAAAAAAAAGAAAAAAAAAAGGATTTCTGTATAGAATATCATGCATGTGTATTGCTTCTATGCATCCATGCAATATTTAGGCAGTAAGGTTACTCAAACAGACGCTAGGGGTGTTGGGCTTAAGCAGGTGCGGTCGTAATTTCAAAAAATCAGCAAAATTTTAGACGGCACCGGGTGGCACCAAACTTTGAAAGGCTAGTACGGCCGATTGAATCGCTATAAAGATCTGATTTTTGGTCTGTGTTCTTTGCACATATGTATCTTTTGACACATTAAACAGTTTTGCACTTAGGGTTTGTCTGTTGTCCAGAAATTCTTCTTACGTAAAATGTCGAATTTTCAGCAAAATTTACTTGAATTTTTCACATAAATTCATGAAATACCAAAAAGTGCTTCCTCCTGACAAGAAAACTATTGCACGAAACTTCATTATTTTTTTTATATTTGTATAATATGGACACTGGACCTTTGATACAGCAAGATGTTACTCTGAATTTACACTTCCCAGTGGTTGTGGCACCCACGGCACCGCATTTTGCTCATTTTTCACTTTTTTTTCGTGAACTTTTTTTTTCACCATTGAATAAAAATAGGATCGAATACATGGACCTCAATGAATCATGTGATTTTAGGTCCTCTGGAACTTCTACTTCAAAGATATATACAGTTTATACCTATATCGTAAGTAATAGCTCCCGGAAATGCGATTGAAATTGACATTGCCGGTAAAAATGCACTAAATTTTCAGGATTTCGTCTAAGAATTTTGGTCAACTGTACCTAACGTTGTGGCACCATAACCCCGACTCAAAAGTCCCAGAGTAGTCAAAATACTTTCAAAATGTCGGGCAAGGATTGCTCTTTCCATTGAAACCCCATTTGTTACCCTGTATTGCATAGTATGCATGCAACGTTGAATAAACGTTGTATGGAGATTCCTATGGATTTCAGTCCAAAATCGGCCTCCTGAAAAGGCTACCCAGGGGAGATGAATGTGTAAGCGAGAGAAGAACCCCTGGGTTTCCGATGATGTAGGATCTCCGGCAACAGACTAAATTGCCCGTACCCTACCCATCAGTCCATTTTCCAGTGGCAGTCTAAACTCCCAACTCCGATTGGCCTTGTGTGCTAATTTTCTCCACTTCATCCTCATTTCATGTTCATTGTGTCATCCCTTTCATGTTCATAGACAAATATATCTTTATCTGTCAGATGCGTTAAACTTTGTTTTTTTCTTTCTTCCTTCACTGGGTTTGAAACACTGAATTAGCAATATATAGTAGAGCAACAGGTGTGCTACTGCAGCTAGACCGCTTGCTCTTCTGGTGCCATGGAGTTCACTCTTTCTACATTAGTTCGCGTTGCTGATTGTTGTTCAGTTGTGACTTTGTATTATTGTACTGTTGTTGTTCGAGTTAACTGTATTTTCTAGTTTATATTTAGCCCCTTTTCTTTCACTTGAGAGTCTCATTAGGGAGCGACAATTTGATTTTTATGGGTGGAGGGGGCTATGGTGAAATTTGAAATAAAAAGGCAGGATGGCAAAAATCCAGAAATAAAAAGGCGTGACAGTTTTTTGAGTAAAAAAAGGCAGGATGGTATTTTTCGCTTAAAAAATTATAGTAGCTTTTAAAATAATTGAGCGTGCTAGCGCTAAAAAAAATCCAGGCTCAGGTTTTGTCTGAAAATAAAAAGGCAGGATAGAGAAATATCCATAGCCCCCATGAAAAAACAAATGGTTGCTCCCTTAGTCATACAGACTTTTTTTTCTTTTTTTTTGTCTGGAAATTCGTCACAATTACTTACGACTCAAAAAAACAATTCTTGTAAGCACCCTTACTTATCTCACTCGTTCACATTTAGACCTATTGAAGGGAAATTAGTCTATGTATTGAAACAGGAAGTAGATGTCAAACAGACAGAAAATTGATTCTCGTGGAACTACATACAAATTTCCAGATCACTTACAATAAAATTGTGACGAAAATTCAGGTAGAGCGCCTCTGATGAGTCTTGAATCTTGAGTCTAGCAAAATTTATTATCTGTAACTTTATAATTTTTGCTTCTCACATCCGCTGGGGGGGGGGTGGGTTAATTCCCCGAGGTTAGCCCGCTCTGGCATCAACATTATTGTTTTGACGAACGCATCAAAGCTTTGAAATTTAACTGTTGTAAATTTCAAAATTGTCGAAAGTCCTTAAGCTTCTTCCTACCCCAGACATAGGTTTATCTTAGTCATAATTTGGGATTTTAGTTCGGCAATTTTTGGTTTTATTGGTCTATGCTATTCATATTCATATAAAATTTAGCTTATTCTGCATGAATACAGACAAAAATGCACATTTGACGGGGCGAGCTGGGTCTAGTTTTATACAGTGGTGGATCAAGAAATCCCGAGAAAGGCACACTTGTCCTCGCTCGTCTAAAATTTTCAAACAAAATAGTGTTCCATTTAGTCACCTCTCTAATTTAAACAATAAAGAGTAAGGGCTGATCCGGATCTCTTTGAAAAAAAGAGGGGTTATGCTTAAGTGTAATATTGTGCGGAAATTAAATGCAGAAACATTTATCTCTCAATTCAACGGGGCATACGCTCCTCTGGACCCCTCTGCAAATAACCCAAATTGCACATTGTTATTAGAAGATCCAGTGAGAAGATCAATTTCGTGATTTTTTGCATTTTTTTTTGTATCAGGTTCATAGTCGCTTGAAGATTGTTCCCCCTTTTCCGTATAGAAATTAAGGACCCAAAGGAGCAAACATGCCACTTTTATGTTAGCTGCCGTGAGAACTTGAATGTAGTGCAACTGAACTTTCAACGGCTTAAACATAAATCCACTTATACGTTTCTTGAAGTGTTCTTGTCCATTCATTCATACATACATACATACATACATACATATCCTCTCTGGGTCTTCAAGGACTCGTGAGGCCATCAATTCATGCATGCATTTAAATCCGTCGATAATAAAAGTTTTGCAGGTTTTAACAGATTGAATATATGTGTATTATTCTAACAATTGCAAATAAATACAGACAGGTTAACAGGCTATTTCGTCATTTTCAGAAATTTTGCAGGGATGGATTGACCTACTTTTTTGCAACTAACTGTCATGTAATGACAGAAAATCAATATATTGTGATTTTCGACTGACCTAATTTTTTACACCACGTCTAGATTAGATGTCAACATAGCCGCTTGAATTTTAACCAAATGTTGAACAAAATAATGTTCGAAAAGCTCTTTTTTCACATTAGAGTAATGCAGTCCAACATGCTAAGCGTGTGCACGATCGGCAACAGAACTGTCCACAATAATGCCATCGGCTTTTCCGTCCGTTAAAATACAGTTTTGTTGATACAAACTTTATGTATATCATTTTAATAAACGCCAGGGACAGATCCAGAATTTTAGAACCGAAAAATACAGTTACATTTTAGCGACAAAATAGCTGTAAAACGATTCTTACTTTGAACCGAGAAGAACATTGGAATGGGCGAATCCAGAAATAGTCTTTTCCCCCTCTGGAAGATACTTTAATTTCTAAAAAAAAATATTGGCCTTAAACCCTGTGAAAGATAATGGATTTCTAGACTTTTATCGAGTTATTTGGTAACCAATATAGGTGGAATTCCAAAGGTATTTTTATTCCATTATTTCCTGGACCTCTTTCACCGTGGGTGAGGGGGTACATGTAAAAGCCAATCAAGGTCGCTGTTCTCGAAGTTTGTCGGAAACTTGGAATTAACCTTACTTTTTAACACAAAATACTTCATAACGCACGATCTGCTTTTTCAGTCGTTTAAAAAGAAAATATAATTTTAAAAAGCATGTCTTATTGATTTAAAACCTGGACAATTTTTAAAAACTCTTTGACGATCTTTGGCGGAATCAATTCTTTTCAACAATTTATGCAAATATTTTACACATGACGGAATATTTACGCTCAACGATCATACACGACATATTTTACACCGATCTCTATTTATTTTATTATATAGTATGTAATTATAATTGTAGGATGCGTCGCGAACATTTCTGCCTCATCTCAGCTTCTCCAAAAATTTCTATAATTAAATTCAATATTCATTGCAATTAATAACGATAGCTATATGCTTCAGAAAGAGGAAAACATAATTTTAATTTGAAAACTTTCAAATTGCAGCATGTACATTGAATATTGAATATAAAAAAAAATTAAAAATCACTTCCTGTGCTTTTTTTACTTCCGGTCAATCAAAACTTTTATTTCATTGCTTATGGTAAAAGTACACAATTATCGTCCTTGGCTTTTCGTGTCATACAAATATAGTTGTTAAAAATAGTGCATGTTAGTTTTAAAGTCTCCAGATAGTTTCTGAATAGTTAAAGTTATTTGAGAGGTGAAATATACAAGTTCATAGAACCAATGAAGTGTCATAAAGTTTTTGGGACTCAATTCTTAGTGCAAATTTGATTTTTTTTTAACCGGAAAGAGGTCAACATTAAGGACATTAAGAGGGTAAAAAAAAATAAAAACACAAATTTATAGTCCTCTTTATGGGGTATTGACGAAAAAGGTTATAAATTTGAAGTCATTCTAATATTTTTCAGCCTTATGACAAGGACCATAAGTCAGAATAAAAATTAAAAAATTTTTTTATGGAAAATTAATTGTATACTCGGGCCTTAAAATGTTTCCGAAATTTGAAGTTTAGAGTATGTGCTCTTAGACCTCAAAAACGCACGCCATCAAACAAATTGAAACTTTGCATTTTGAAAGAAATGCATTGATAAATAATGGAGAAATACCTTCTTTAATCATCTTCTTAGAGGCAGATCGCCTGTGAATAACCTATATAGCGTTGCACGAGCGTAAATCACCAACTCACTCACTTTAAGAGGTAGCAATGAAAATTCACTTATTAACAAATCGTTCGTTGGAGTAGTTACATTTTTATGATCTTTTATTTGAATTTATTTTAGTTCCTAAAATTCTGGACAAATTTAGTTGAAACGCGTCCTTTTTATGAAATCATGGTGTGATACTTTAATTCGTGTGTAAATAATCCATTTGAAACTGTGTTCAAACTAGGGAGGCTTAGCAAATAAACAAGAGGCTCCTAGGAGCCTGAATCGCTCACCTAGTCTTGATGTCTTGATGTAGAGCTAAATGAGCTGAACATTCAAGCAAGCAACAGCTTTTCTCTATCTACTATAGTTTTCATTCTGTATGCCCAAAAACCTGTGAAAAACCATTATTTAGCTGAAAGCTTCAATCCTATGAAGACTTTTGTAGAGCCAAATGAGCTGAATGTTTAAGCAAGTAACGGCTTTTCTCCATCTGCTATAGTTTTCATTCTATAGACCAAAAACATGAAAAAAAAACATTATTTTAAGGGCCGTTACCCAAGTAAGGAGTCATTTGACAACTTCAACCCTATGGAGACTTTTGTAGAGCTAAATGAACTGAACTTTTAAGCAAGCAACAGCTTTTCTCTATCGGCTATAGTTTTATTCTATAGGCCAGAAAAATGAAAAAAAAAAATCATTTTAGGGGCGTCATCTGACAATTTCGATCCTATGAAGACTTTTGTAGAGCTTAATGAGCTGAACATTTAAGCAAGTAACAGCTTCTCTTTATCTGCTATAGTTTTCATTCCATAGGCCAAAAACATGAAAAAACGTTATTTTAGGGGCCGTAACCCATATAAGGGACCATCTGACAACTTCGACCCCATGGAGACTTTTGTAAAGCTTGAATTTGTTTATGGTGCCGTTAATGGGGTCGATGTATTGTTTTGCAAAGCTCACAGATATTTAGTTCCTTACGTCTTTGTATTTGTAAAGTGTATGGTATTTCTAATTATTTGGTAAAGTGCTACCCAAAAGTCTAAAATAGACAAAAACGCGCGTCAGGTTAACAAAATTTATAGTGCCGAGCCTTTTTGAAATCATGATCATTTGTTATTTTACACAGGCACCAAGTAACGTAAACGTCGGGGATATGTTGACAGGTGTAACCGAAGGAACTTCTTGTGGAGGGTTTCTGTGGATGAATAAGGAAGAACTGATTTTAGGTATTTTACTTGGATTTAATGGGGTCATGATCGGGAAACTTCGATTGGGAGACTTCAGATTTACTGTTACAATTATAACCTTTGTCAAAATTCTTTCCCTTTGAACATTAAAATATGGGACCTGTAGCTAAATATGGATTGCTTTGCAATACTTTCAGAATACTCTAATGTTATATTGATTTCCAAAACAACCTACGAGTAGCATAACCTTTTGCTAGCATTTTATGTTGTTTCTTATGATAGTGTTTTATCCAAGAAGCAAAGGTGTACCAAAGGGGTAATCAGTATGACAAAGACAAAACCGGCAGACAAAAATTGATTATCTATTTGGTTTTGTTTCAGGCTCACTTAATGGTACTACATACAGATTTGGAACTTGTACTTTCTCAGAGCTGTTTGATAATTTGGATGCAAAGGAGTTGAATATTCTTAAAGATGGAATAAAATGTTAATAAAAAATCTTTCAGAATCACGTTCAAATAATTTTTTACAAAAGCAGATTCAATTTGTATTCATTTTCAAGTTGTTGTGACAACAAGTGAACGAATCTGTTTACTTCTTTTATTGAGTAACTTTTTTATTACTTTTTTTTGTTTTCCAAAAACATCAAAATGACTGGGCCAATAAAGGATGCTTGGTGAACAATGGGTTTTGGCGTCATAATTAGAAATGTCCTCAGACCCGTCTAATATGAATTAAATAAAATATTTGCTTTCAAAATTTTCCTAATGTTATAATTTGCAAAAATACACGAGTAAGTCATGTAAGTGAGTGAGTTGGTGTTTTACGACCTAGCAACCCTTTAATGGTTATTCAAAGGCGTTGAACATGAAAAGGATGATAAAATGATCATGAAATGATGATGAGATATGAAATATGGGGTGGGATGGGATACAAAAGGAAAAATAAATTTGAAAGACCACAGGAAAAGGAGGGAGATGGGTAGAGCGTAAAATTTAGCCTTAATGTGGTGCACTACATGGTGGTCCACAAAGGGATCTTTTACGTGCATGAAGCGTGACACTCTGCACACACGTTGGCCCACTATGGTTTGCGGTCAGGTTTTCCGCATTATAGCCAGACGACACCGGCATTTATTATGACAGGGATGTCCAATCAACCATTTGGGGCACACATCCTGGGGGCTTTATGGGTTAAGCGGTCTGACCCGATGTCAGGTTTCTGAGCGCTCTTTAGTGAACTTTACCTACAGGCTTGGCGCTGCTGCGGACCTATTCGCCACCCGGAACCCGCAAGGGTGAAAGTTAGTTAGGTAGTAATTGCTTTACTCCTCATGAGCACCATTTCGGCTATATCCAGGAGATGAATGGATGATACAATGAACATGAAAAAAAAATGATGAAGTGGAGGAATTGGGGACACAAGCAGAGTTGATTACTTTAAAATATAATCAATTACATCATGATTACTCAAAATTATTACATCTAATATTTGTTTCCACTCAAGAATTTAAAAAAATAATTTTTTAGTTGGCATAAGTAATGAATGACAAAATAATTTATACATGTCTAAGTGAAAACATTTTATATGTATATTAAAAACCATAAAACATAACTTCAACATCGACAGCTCTTATTTTGTTTTTGTAACACTTTATAATTATCAATATTAAGAATATCCAGTCACTGATGTTGCACCTGTTAGGCAATTGTTAGGCACCTGCAATTATTAATGTATTTGCATGTCTTCTAGTTCACTAATTAACAAAAAAATGTGAATGTTAAGATAGTAAGTTGACACTTGTGTTTATTGCAATTAACATGTTTTCGCGTATATTAAAAATAACAGAACCATTAGTTTTAAAGACTTACATGTATTTACTAAATAAAACTAGAATTTTATTCAATCAGATCCATGCATTTAAAAGTTCATCATAATCATGATTACAGCACTTTTTCACTCGGTAATCGATTACATATGATTACTTGCAATTATAAAATTCAATAATTACTGATTACATATGTGATTTCTGTAGAAAATGTAAGTGATTACGATTACTGATAATGATTACCCCATCCCTGGACACAAGGCTAATAGGGTTGGAGAGTTTTGGCTGCCACTGGAATGATGGTTGTGACAAGCAATTTTGCCTCCTACATAGGGATCCTACGGGCCTTATACTCTTATCGAGACCTGCAGCAGGGATCTTTATTGTGCGAGGCACGTTACTTTTTTCCCAACACGGTGTACAACAATGATTTGCGGTCAATTTGTCCGTTTTATAGCCTGCCCATCCCGACATTCATTATGACAGGGATGCCCATTTCAACCACCCGGACCACACATCCCGGACGCTATGTTGGCAAAGCGGCCTGAACCCACTGTCAGGTTTATTGGCACTCTTAAGTGGTCTTCAACCGACAAGCTTACTGCTGCTGAGGTCTTTTCGCCACCGGAAGCCGCTCGGGTATACTTAATCTGTTTAAAACACGTTTAAAAACTTTTTTCCCTTGAAATGCACTTCATCGATGCTTTATATTTTAGTCTCATTATAAGACCATTTTATGTATAATGCTTCTCATTCAAAACTTTAAGATTGTCTTTACTTTGTTCCAACTTTATCTGCTTACCAGGGACTATCATATTCCTATTTAATATCAACAATTTACAGTATTAATATCAATTGAAGTAATCAGTCGGAAACTCAAAATTTCATGAGATTTGATTTTCCAAAGTGGCCTATCTCAAAAACTGTTTTTTGGATCATGCTGGAAATCGAACTTAACCTGTATTTTATTGTACTAAACATCTGTGCAAAATATTCAAATTCTTTGACGCGTTTTTTAGTTATTGGTCGGAAACCTTCGGGGGACGTACGGACGGACAGACACCGAAAAAAACTGAGGGCACAACATAATACTCTGCCACTTCGTGTGGCGGGGTATAAAAATTGCAGTGATCATGCAAAATTCAGTTTGGTGCAAAAACAAATATGATTATATTGTACAGTCTGATTCTTTTTGGCATGCCATTGTGTGAATGTGCGTAACAGATAGACTGATATAAGATGCAACGATGTTGAAGGCAGATATAGCAATTATGTTAGTTAGTTTGTATTGCTTTATTTCCAAGCAGCAAAAATGCGGCTAAATCAGAAAGTTGATCATAAAAAGATGATAAAATTAATATAAATGATGAAAAAGGATTTGGCAATTAAATCTCCTACATGTGATCCTTATCGAGACCTGCAGCAGGGTTGTTTAACATGCGAGGAAAGTGATACATTTAAAAAAAAACGATGCGCCACTTTGGTTAGTTGTCAGGTTTTCAGCACTTTTGCCTGACAACCCCGACATTCATTATGACAAAGCTTCATCATTCAGCCACCTTAGGCACACGTCTCAGTCGTTCTTCAGTGGGCTTCGGGTGCTTTGTCATCCTGGAATTCGCATCGACAAAGCTTATACATAATATCACAAACAAATAAAACATTTAAAGAACAAAAGGGTTTGACATGTCAGTTATTATTTGTCGTGAAAGGGTAATAAAATGAACATGAAATTATGATTGTGTGAAAATTAGAACACAGGGTCTATCGAGGATGAGATTTTTAACTGCCGCTGAAAAACGAAGGGATTAGAAATATCGATCATTTTTGTCTCCTGCAGGGGATCCTTAGGGTCCTACTATCAAACGTAATATTTGTTTCAGTAAGGTGCATCACCACGGTTAGCGGCACCACTATGGTCTTCTGCCTGACAACATCAGCAGTCATTTTGATAGGGCTACCCAATAAAATATCACGAAGCACAAATCCAAGTCGCTTTGTGGGACGCCGACGTCACTTTATGTACGCTCTAAAATGGACTTTTGCCGACATGCTTAGCGATGCTACGGGTCCATCAGCCACAGGGACCCTCTCGGGTATGAAGGTAAATAGTACGTTTCTACCACAAAATAGAGTGAGTTTGTCAGTAAGTTGATGGATATATTAGGGTAATGACCATAAAGAGGATGATAAAATGAACATGAAATGATGATGAAAATATGGCGTGCATTGGGAAACAAAGGAACAGAAGATTGGCGAGATCAAAGGAAACTTTTTCCGTACGATAAAAAAAAAGACCTTTAAAAGTACAATAATTTGTTTTACTCGGAAAGTACGTACCATTCTCACTGGCATATGTGTTTATTTCACAAATTATCAATATACTAGGGCTTGTACAAAATATCCGACAGTTCACTAGACATCGTTATCTCCATGGCAGGATGTTAGATTAAGGGTTACAAATTACGATTCGTATGATCTCTAAAAAGCTCATTCTTTCAAAATTTACCAATTCATGATTCTGTCAGTGGAAATGATTTGGGGTTGTCATAACTAAGCGTCCTCTGTCGTCATTTTTCAAAATCTTCTTCTTTGAAACTATTGAACAGAATTTAGTGATACTTGATATGATTGATCATAAGGGTGTCTTGCACGAACGTTGTGTTGCTATTTTTGGTCGGTCAAAAAATGGCAACTGTTGCTAAGAAAAGACTGTGGTAGTCGGATTTATGATTTTTATTTGCTTGTAAATCCTCAGTGTATATCAAAAAGGTATGAGGTACCCCTCCTTCTTCTGCATTTAAAGCTGTACAAAAATCTTCACTGGGTCGAAAATGTAAACGATCCCTTATAGGGGTTATGAACCCTTAAATGTCAAAATAGCGGTTTCTCATGTTTTTGTCCTATAAGAAGAAAACTAGTGCAGATATAAAATAAAAAAAAACAATTGCTTGCAGAAACCTCCAACTAATTGAGCTCTACGAAATTCTCAATTGTGTCAAAGATGTCACATGACCCCTAATAGGAATTTTTTGTTATTTAAAGGACCGGTCAAAATTTATCGAGGTATGGGACCGGAGCAGATGGAATTCTGACATGAAAAAATCTCATGGTCCCATGGTTAATTGTGTAGTTAAAAATTTTGGTCCCATGCATTTCTATAATGAAAAAAAAAGTACATGTCCCATGCAAATTGAATATATGACCAATTGTAAAAATACAAAAAAGTATATGTACACTATTGTATTATATTGTGAATGTTGTTAATTGTTCTCGATATGCAATTATTCTTTCTATTACTGAATTTAACAAATTTAAGAACTATTTTATATAATGTTGGAGGAAAAAAGTATATGCCTTTCAATTTGAAAAAAAAACTTTTTTATGGTCCCACTCCTTTGAACGTGAAAAAAAGTATTTGTCCCACTATCATTTGCTCCGGTCCCATGTTTTCATAAATTTTGACCGGTCCCTAATAAATAAAATGGTTAAAACAAATGGGTTTTCTCATGTCTTTGCCATAAAGTATGCAAACTATTGCTGATCGAAAAAGCTGTTGCTTGCTAAAACAATCAGCTGATTGAGCTATAAGTTAGGTCGAAGATGTCAAATGATTCTTAAAGGAATAATGTCCCTTTTAAGGTAAAAAAAATCATGCTTTTGCCCTACAGAACGATGAAAAACTATTCCAGATAGATAAAAGCTAATCCTAGCTTTAACCTTCAGCTCATTGAACTCTTCAAAAGTCTTTATTTGGTCAAAGTTGTCAGATGACACCTCATATGGGACATGTCTCTTTAAAGAGAAAATATGATGGGCTTTTGCATGTGGATGGTATAACAGTCCATTGCGGTCTTCAATTTTTCCGGTATGTCTTCCTTGTTTTGTCTTGTCTTATGGACATTTGAGATTGATTCTCCAAGTTCGGTAATTTCTTTATCATGGTTATTACCTTTATTAAACCTTTGTCTTTATACGCTTTTTATGTATTCACGTGTAGTTATATTACAAAGTAAATCTCTACAGGGTGTGTTCACGTTTCTCCAACATTTGATAATTAACTATAAAAACTTCCAATTTAGGGTTGGGATTATGGGGCCAACTAAAGGATAGCCAAGTTATTTATTACCTGTTAAAAATATAAAATATTTTTTAAAAAAAGTATTGTTTGTTCACATAGTTAGGTTCATGTGTCAAAACAGGGTGTTAAGAATAATGTTTTTTTCTAAATCCTTTTTACATGTATTTATTATTCTTTTTTATTTAACCTTTCAATTGCTTTCTTTTCCATTTTATACTGACTTTTAATGATGTTGACTTATAAATAAATTTAAGAGTATTTTTACTGACTTTTGCGTTGTTCAGAAATTTAGACCATTTTCCAATGAACCAAAAAACCATGCAAAGAATTCGATTGGCTTATACAGCTATTAATATACGCCCACTAAAAATATAAATGGTTAATAATTGATGGCAAACTCCGCCCAAATGAATCTGCTGTCAAACCAGTTAAACCGGTTTTCAGAATCTCAAAACAATATCGAATACACAAATGTTTCATTTGGCAATATTTCCGCTTAACCAAAGATATAATAATAATTAAAAAATAGAGAATTATTAGTTGCATCTACGTTGAAACATTTTTTTTTTTAAACCAAAAATTCTATTGGATTTTTTATCGTGCCAAAGCCCAAAATCTAAATGTCAAATCCGGATTAAACCGGAATACAACCTATAGAATTTTGACTTAGCAGTTGCACGGACTCCGCATGCTTTTGATTGATAGGTTTAAATATTAATGCGCTAGATTGATTAACTGATTTTAAAATATTCTTTATTAAAAATCTAATTTTGATATTTTTTACGCGGAATGCACTATAAAATTTATTTATAAGAATTAACTGTAATAAATTTTTGGTTTATAGAACCATAAACTAAATTTTTCATGGTGCACATTTTACATAATCCGCTTCGCGGATTATTCAATGTGCACCACGAAAAATTAAGTTTATGGTTCAATAAACCAAAAATTAATTACAGTTAATTCTTAAATACTAGGTTCTTTTGATTTTATTTATCCTTGTATTTTTGTATTATTTTTCTTTCCTTTTCTAATCTGATCCTTAACCGATGTTGACTTTTTAATATGAAGACAGACACTTCATTTGAAGAATGTTTAGAATATTTTTTGAAATATCTTTAAATAATTACAAATGTACAACCAAACAATATAACAATACGTGTTATCCACAACGAAAAATTTAATATTTCCATAAAAGCAATACAAAAATTTAGAAATACAAAAAAAAAAACACTGTCGAATATTACTATGTAAATGTTTTACTAAAAGTTATTGGTTTTGGACTGAAAGCTGCTAGTCAAGGAATCTGTGCATGAGTGTTCTGAGTCTAAAACCAATGTAAAAACTTTATTCCGTTTTGATCTGGTTATTGCTCCATACAAGGCTTGAATCTAGAATCAAACAAAGGTGACCTCATATGTTCTGGAAGGCCAGTACTTCTTGTGAATTGCAACACGAACGACTTGCTGTCGGGGGAACCTTTAGGATAAGTCAAATCCAGTTAAAAAGATGATACGCAATTACACATCTTTTATATACGTTTTTATTTGAGATATTGAGAAATTGTTAACTTTTCTAAAGCTTTGAAGTCACGTATGAATTTAGAGTAATAAACTCCATTTGCTTGAGATAACCGATAATTGCTGCAAAAGAAACCTGACAAAAAAGCTCACATATACAGTTGTACGTAATATATTGCTATCAATTTTAAAGGGAAAATTCACGAATTCCGGTCTGATAATGATAGCGATTTATTTATAAAGTGTGCCTGGGTGGGTCCTTTCGACCCCGGATTTGACCCCGATGGCTATTTTGGGTGGCATAGGGACTAGGTGTCATAGAGAGGGGAGGTATTGAGGTGCATGACCCAAGTCTCAAAAGTTGGCAACGACTTCCGGTTCCGGTCTGATAATGATAGCGATTTATTTATAAAGTGTGCCTGGGTGGGTCCTTTCGACCCCGGATTTGACCCCGATGGCTATTTTGGGTGGCATAGGGACTAGGTGGCATAGATAGGGGAGGTATTGAGGTGCATGACCCAAGTCTCAAAACTTGGCAACGACTTCCGGTTCCGGTCTGATAATGATAGCGATTTTGTTATAAAGTGTGCCTGGGTGGGTCCTTTCGACCCCGGATTTGACCCCGATGGCTATTTTGGGTGGCATAGGGACTAGGTGGCATAGATAGGGGAGGTATTGAGGTGCATGACCCAAGTCTCAAAACTTGGCAACGACTTCCGGTTCCGGTCTGATAATGATAGCGATTTTGTTATAAAGTGTGCCTGGGTGGGTCCTTTCGACCCCGGATTTGACCCCGATGGCTATTTTGGGTGGCATAGGGACTAGGTGGCATAGATAGGGGAGGTATTGAGGTGCATGACCCAAGTCTCAAAAGTTGGCAACGACTTCCGGTTCCGGTCTGATAATGATAGCGATTTATTTATAAAGTGTGCCTGGGTGGGTCCTTTCGACCCCGGATTTGACCCCGATGGCTATTTTGGGTGGCATAGGGACTAGGTGGCATAGAGAGGGGAGGTATTGAGGTGCATGACCCAAGTCTCAAAAGTTGGCAACGACTTCCGGTTCCGGTCTGATAATGATAGCGATTTATTTATAAAGTGTGCCTGGGTGGGTCCTTTCGACCCCGGATTTGACCCCGATGGCTATTTTGGGTGGCATAGGGACTAGGTGGCATAGATAGGGGAGGTATTGAGGTGCATGACCCAAGTCTCAAAACTTGGCAACGACTTCCGGTTCCGGTCTGATAATGATAGCGATTTTGTTATAAAGTGTGCCTGGGTGGGTCCTTTCGACCCCGGATTTGACCCCGATGGCTATTTTGGGTGGCATAGGGACTAGGTGGCATAGAGAGGGGAGGTATTGAGGTGCATGACCCAAGTCTCAAAAGTTGGCAACGACTTCCGGTTCCGGTCTGATAATGATAGCGATTTATTTATAAAGTGTGCCTGGGTGGGTCCTTTCGACCCCGGATTTGACCCCGATGGCTATTTTGGGTGGCATAGGGACTAGGTGGCATAGATAGGGGAGGTATTGAGGTGCATGACCCAAGTCTCAAAACTTGGCAACGACTTCCGGTTCCGGTCTGATAATGATAGCGATTTTGTTATAAAGTGTGCCTGGGTGGGTCCTTTCGACCCCGGATTTGACCCCGATGGCTATTTTGGGTGGCATAAGGACTAGGTGGCATAGATAGGGGAGGTATTGAGGTGCATGACCCAAGTCTCAAAACTTGGCAACGACTTCCGGTTCCGGTCTGATAATGATAGCGATTTTGTTATAAAGTGTGCCTGGGTGGGTCCTTTCGACCCCGGATTTGACCCCGATGGCTATTTTGGGTGGCATAGGGACTAGGTGGCATAGATAGGGGAGGTATTGAGGTGCATGACCCAAGTCTCAAAAGTTGGCAACGACTTCCGGTTCCGGTCTGATAATGATAGCGATTTATTTATAAAGTGTGCCTGGGTGGGTCCTTTCGACCCCGGATTTGACCCCGATGGCTATTTTGGGTGGCATAGGGACTAGGTGGCATAGAGAGGGGAGGTATTGAGGTGCATGACCCAAGTCTCAAAAGTTGGCAACGACTTCCGGTTCCGGTCTGATAATGATAGCGATTTATTTATAAAGTGTGCCTGGGTGGGTCCTTTCGACCCCGGATTTGACCCCGATGGCTATTTTGGGTGGCATAGGGACTAGGTGGCATAGATAGGGGAGGTATTGAGGTGCATGACCCAAGTCTCAAAACTTGGCAACGACTTCCGGTTCCGGTCTGATAATGATAGCGATTTTGTTATAAAGTGTGCCTGGGTGGGTCCTTTCGACCCCGGATTTGACCCCGATGGCTATTTTGGGTGGCATAGGGACTAGGTGGCATAGAGAGGGGAGGTATTGAGGTGCATGACCCAAGTCTCAAAAGTTGGCAACGACTTCCGGTTCCGGTCTGATAATGATAGCGATTTATTTATAAAGTGTGCCTGGGTGGGTCCTTTCGACCCCGGATTTGACCCCGATGTCTATTTTGGGTGGCATAGGGACTAGGTGGCATAGAGAGGGGAGGTATTGAGGTGCATGACCCAAGTCTCAAAAGTTGGCAACGACTTCCGGTTCCGGTCTGATAATGATAGCGATTTATTTATAAAGTGTGCCTGGGTGGGTCCTTTCGACCCCGGATTTGACCCCGATGGCTATTTTGGGTGGCATAGGGACTAGGTGGCATAGATAGGGGAGGTATTGAGGTGCATGACCCAAGTCTCAAAACTTGGCAACGACTTCCGGTTCCGGTCTGATAATGATAGCGATTTATTTATAAAGTGTGCCTGGGTGGGTCCTTTCGACCCCGGATTTGACCCCGATGGCTATTTTGGGTGGCATAGGGACTAGGTGGCATAGAGAGGGGAGGTATTGAGGTGCATGACCCAAGTCTCAAAACTTGGCAACGACTTCCGGTTCCGGTCTGATAATGATAGCGATTTATTTATAAAGTGTGCCTGGGTGGGTCCTTTCGACCCCGGATTTGACCCCGATGGCTATTTTGGGTGGCATAGGGACTAGGTGGCATAGATAGGGGAGGTATTGAGGTGCATGACCCAAGTCTCAAAACTTGGCAACGACTTCCGGTTCCGGTCTGATAATGATAGCGATTTTGTTATAAAGTGTGCCTGGGTGGGTCCTTTCGACCCCGGATTTGACCCCGATGGCTATTTTGGGTGGCATAGGGACTAGGTGGCATAGATAGGGGAGGTATTGAGGTGCATGACCCAAGTCTCAAAAGTTGGCAACGACTTCCGGTTCCGGTCTGATAATGATAGCGATTTATTTATAAAGTGTGCCTGGGTGGGTCCTTTCGACCCCGGATTTGACCCCGATGGCTATTTTGGGTGGCATAGGGACTAGGTGGCATAGAGAGGGGAGGTATTGAGGTGCATGACCCAAGTCTCAAAAGTTGGCAACGACTTCCGGTTCCGGTCTGATAATGATAGCGATTTATTTATAAAGTGTGCCTGGGTGGGTCCTTTCGACCCCGGATTTGACCCCGATGGCTATTTTGGGTGGCATAGGGACTAGGTGGCATAGATAGGGGAGGTATTGAGGTGCATGACCCAAGTCTCAAAAGTTGGCAACGACTTCCGGTTCCGGTCTGATAATGATAGCGATTTATTTATAAAGTGTGCCTGGGTGGGTCCTTTCGACCCCGGATTTGACCCCGATGGCTATTTTGGGTGGCATAGGGACTAGGTGGCATAGAGAGGGGAGGTATTGAGGTGCATGACCCAAGTCTCAAAAGTTGCCAACGACTTCCGGTTCCGGTCTGATAATGATAGCGATTTATTTATAAAGTGTGCCTGGGTGGGTCCTTTCGACCCCGGATTTGACCCCGATGGCTATTTTGGGTGGCATAGGGACTAGGTGGCATAGATAGGGGAGGTATTGAGGTGCATGACCCAAGTCTCAAAACTTGGCAACGACTTCCGGTTCCGGTCTGATAATGATAGCGATTTTGTTATAAAGTGTGCCTGGGTGGGTCCTTTCGACCCCGGATTTGACCCCGATGGCTATTTTGGGTGGCATAGGGACTAGGTGGCATAGAGAGGGGAGGTATTGAGGTGCATGACCCAAGTCTCAAAAAATGGCAACGACTTCCGGTTCCGGTCTGATAATGATAGCGATTTTGTTATAAAGTGTGCCTGGGTGGGTCCTTTCGACCCCGGATTTGACCCCGATGGCTATTTTGGGTGGCATAGATAGGGGAGGTATTGAGGTGCATGACCCAAGTCTCAAAAGTTGGCAACGACTTCCGGTTCCGGTCTGATAATGATAGCGATTTATTTATAAAGTGTGCCTAGGTGGGTCCTTTCGACCCCGGATTTGACCCCGATGGCTATTTTGGGTGGCATAGGGACTAGGTGGCATAGAGAGGGGAGGTATTGAGGTGCATGACCCAAGTCTCAAAACTTGGCAACGACTTCCGGTTCCGGTCTGATAATGATAGCGATTTTGTTATAAAGTGTGCCTGGGTGGGTCCTTTCGACCCCGGATTTGACCCCGATGGCTATTTTGGGTGGCATAGGGACTAGGTGGCATAGAGAGGGGAGGTATTGAGGTGCATGACCCAAGTCTCAAAAGTTGGCAACGACTTCCGGTTTCGGTCTGATAATGATAGCGATTTTGTTATAAAGTGTGCCTGGGTGGGTCCTTTCGACCCCGGATTTGACCCCGATGGCTATTTTGGGTGGCATAGGGACTAGGTGGCATAGAGAGGGGAGGTATTGAGGTGCATGACCCAAGTCTCAAAAGTTGGCAACGACTTCCGGTTCCGGTCTGATAATGATAGCGAATTATTTATAAAGTGTGCCTGGGTGGGTCCTTTCGACCCCGGATTTGACCCCGATGGCTATTTTGGGTGGCATAGGGACTAGGTGGCATAGAGAGGGGAGGTATTGAGGTGCATGACCCAAGTCTCAAAAGTTGGCAACGACTTCCGGTTCCGGTCTGATAATGATAGCGATTTATTTATAAAGTGTGCCTGGGTGGGTCCTTTCGACCCCGGATTTGACCCCGATGGCTATTTTGGGTGGCATAGGGACTAGGTGGCATAGAGAGGGGAGGTATTGAGGTGGATGACCCAAGTCTCAAAACTTGGCAACGACTTCCGGTTCCGGTCTGATAATGATAGCGATTTTGTTATAAAGTGTGCCTGGGTGGGTCCTTTCGACCCCGGATTTGACCCCGATGGCTATTTTGGGTGGCATAGGGACTAGGTGGCATAGAGAGGGGAGGTATTGAGGTGCATGACCCAAGTCTCAAAATTTGGCAACGACTTCCGGTTCCGGTCTGATAATGATAGCGATTTGTTATAAAGTATGCCTGGGTGGGTCCTTTTGACCCCGGATTTGACCCCGATGGCTATTTTGGGTCGAAGATTCAGTCGTCCTCTGTGGGGAGAATGCGGCCAAGAAAATCGTGCAGTGTGTGAAAGAAGAATTATTGATTATTGTCAAGCTTTAAAAGGAGAATAAGCCCATGGATATGACGGACGACAAAAAGGCGTGCTTTGAAGCAAGCACCCACTGCCACATCTACGACGACGCATTGACAGGGAATAAGGTCCGGGATCACGACCATCTCACCGGGAAATATCGCGGCGCGGCGCACAGCCAGTGCAATCTTGATTTCCAGCTTCCGAAGCACGATTCCATTTTCTTCCACAATTGGAGCGGGAACAACACCAACATATTTGTCAAGGAGCTTGGCCACACCGATGGTAAGTTCAACTGCCTCCCCAATACCGACGATTATATAAGCTTCTCGAAGCAGGTGGACGATCTGAAGATGAGGTTCGTCGATTCGGACAGCTTTATGCTCAGCAGCCTGGATACTAGTACCCTAGCTAAGAATCTCACCCCTGACAAATTCGCAACCGTGAAGGCTGTATTTCCCTACGATTATATGGATGGACCGGCCAAAATGGAAGAGACCCAACTCCCACCCGAAGAGGCCTTCTTCATCACGCTCTCCGGAAAGCATATCAGTGATGAGGATTACGCACACGCTGAGAGGGTCTGGAAGACCTTCGAGTGTAAGAACCTACAACATTATCACGACCTCTTTCTCGAGACTGACGAGTTGCTGCTGACTGACATATTCGAGCATTTCAGGATATTTAATCTGCCTGACCCACTACGGACTCGATCCCGCCCACTACTTCACATCCCCGGGATCTTACGACGCCACCATCAAAACCACCGGGGTGAGATTAGAGCTTCCCTCCGATCCCGACATGCTGATGATGTTCGAGAGGGGCACCAGAGGAGGGGTCGTCATGATCTCACCGGCACGGCAAGGCCGACAACCCTTCGATAGCTCCCAGCCCACCAAGTATTTGACCTATCTCGATCCCAATCATCTCTACGGGTGGGCGATGGCGCAGCCTTTCACAACGGGAGACTTCGAGTTGGTGGAACCGGAAGAGATCGACGTGATCCTAAATTTTCCATACGACCACGAATATGAAGCCATGGTAGAATGTGATCTCGAATATCAACATAATCTTCACGACAGCCGCAATGACTACCCTCTCGCACCGGGGAACATGGAGATTACCAAAATCCGCAAGCTATACGCTCCACTAACGAAATGTAAAGATGCATCACCGACACCGACATCTTGGCCTACGAGATCCAGACCGCCGATTTCTAAAAGGATATCGCACCACACGGGTAAGGTTCGCTACGTCTATATATGTCGTACTTGTTTTGTCTTGTCTTATGCACATTTGAGATTGATTCTCCAAGTTCAGTAATATTGTTATTACCTTTATTTACCCAACCGTGCATTTCTCCGGCGTGAATAAAAAGGTGACATCAGAGGTTCAAGGACTATAATGCGGCGGAAAGGTCATGACCGAATTTGTGGGGCTCCGGGCAAAGCCATACACCTTCAAGTTGGACGGCGAATAGACCACCTAGAAGGCGAAGGGAGTCACAAAGAGCGTCATTAATTGCAGCATCATCTAAAGATTGCTCTCTTTGCATAGGAAGATAAGCGTCACATTCTCCAAAACGACATATGGTCATTTCTGAATCACCAGCGACTGAAGGCCCACCGATGTCTATATAAATGACCAGCATTCGAATGCACGTCATTATCCTCCCCAGTCGCGACCCTACGCATCCCTGGATTAAGGAGAGTATTCATGTGCGACGCTTTACCACCCAACCCCCATCCCGCCGAGTGCGGCATCATGAATCACGACTTGTCTGACACGATTTACCATACAATTTCTAATGTTTTTGTTGCTAAAATTTCCGATTTTTTAATTCTTAATTGTTTAAAACACCAGGTTTCTTTCCTTGTAATGCTCATGGTCGATATCCTCGGTACTGGATTTGGCTTCCTTGTTCGAAAATTTTGGTTTTAAGTACTTTTCGTTTGCAATAGTTTGGAATTAACCTTCCAATGTTTTGATTTAAATGCTACTGATGAGAGGTTTTGCCTTGAAATATCGATATATAACATATCCAAATTAACCGTTTATATCCGCGTTTTGGTATTTGTAATTTTGAAACAACTGGGCGATAACCGCTGCTTGTCTGACACAATTTACCATAAAATTTCTGATATTTTTGTTGCTAAAATTTCCAATTTTTTAATTCTCAATTGTTTAAAACACCAGGTTTCTTTCCTTGTAATGCACATGGTCGATATCCTAGGTGCTGGCTTCCTTGTTCGAATATTTTGGTTTTGAGTACTTTTCGTTTTCAACAGTTTGGATTTGACCTTCCAATGTTTTGATTTAAATGCTACTAATGAGAGGTTACTCCTTGAAATATTGATATATACCATATCCAAATTAACCATGTATAACCGCGTGTTGGTATTTGTAATAACGACGATCGCAATGGCCAGGCACGCACTGGACATGCTGGCCCGTTGGTTATCATTGCAAGTCAGGTTGTTTGATCCAGGAGTAGAAGGTCACCGGATATTCCTTCCACTTGCAATTGAGGTTTGCTTCGTTACTCCCCGGGTGCGCCGACTTTCTCGATGAGATAGATATCCTGGTCGGTTCGCTGGATCTCAGGCTCATAGGAGGATCCCTGAATACCCTCGTCGTTGAAACCATTGAGACCATAGGTGGGCGGCTGCGTTGCCAGAGCCTGGGCGATGTTGAAGACCTTTTCCGTCCAGCGCAGAGTATATCTCATCTCGACGATACTCTTCTTGATAATCAGGACCTTATCTTGCGAAGCTAGCATCAACTTATCGCAGATCGAAATGCGTGCGACTGTATCCTTGTGCTTGGTATAGCAGAGATCGACCAAAGTTTGGGACTTCCGTCGGCATACAGTAGCTGCCTGAGTCCAGTCCTCGGACCGATGAAATTATGCCCCGGCAGATGCATCTCGACGGGCATCCGATTGATCAGCCGATTCATGAGTCCGGTGCCCCTCACCATTTTGGTGAATTGCGATTTCCGTGCACTGCGCTTGGCGCAGGTCCCCACCTTTCGTCACCGCCGTCTGTCGTCGCTCATGATCACAGCGCGAATATTCGTCTCGTCTTCTTTTTGCACTTCAAACAGTACATTTCCATTTTATATAGTTAAATGGCCGTCGAAAACCTAACGTACGATGAGCCCATCGCCAGTCGTCGGCAGAACCACTTTCTCCTCCGGCAGCGATCTATCCGAGGTCTGATAATCGGAAAGTTAGACTGCAACAAGACAACGCTGCCGAATAACCTCATCTTGTGCGATGGACGATTGCGTCTTCGGAAAATCGCTCCACCAGCCTATCTACCAGGTACTGCGGCAGGCGCTTGGGAGTGTTTTCGAAAGACAATATCCGCGACCTTCTCTCCATCAAGGATTTCTATCGCCACTCTTTGGTCGACGTGGTGGAGGTGATGAAGCCACCGACAGGGCATAGCGGTATTGAACCTTTCTTGTTCGAGCAGGCCAGCCACGTGCCCGATCACCGATAGCTCAATCCCACCCGCAAGAGTATCATTGTCTCCGACGACTTGATGCTGAGCAAGCAGAGCAAGTGCAAAGACTACTACGTGAGGGGTCGTCATAATAAAGTCTGCCAAAATTGCTCTTGCGACAATCGATCCGAGGGAATGCCTACTTCATCTGCATCTTCGAGCAGAATACCAAGAATTTCGACTATATTCACCGGGACCATTGCGGCGATTTCAAGACAATTTCGATACAATGTGCAAGCGCTGGGCCCAACATCATGGATTCCTGACCATCGATCACGGGTTCCAAGACGGATGGGAAATTTCGGTGCAAATTAGATGAATGGATCACTTGCAGGAATTTTTTCTGGAACATCAACGGGACCTAAATCGAGAGAATTCTCCGAAGCCCCCATTACCACCCCGTGATTATGAGCACGAATGGGAGCGAGTGCTTATAAACTGGAAGTTCCCAGGCTATACATGTAGCTGGAGTAAATGTGGTGCTGAAAGCTACGCTCGCTTTCAGAATTTCGAAATAAAGACCTACATTTCCAACCCCCGCTTCAAGCCTAACGCTCAGACCACCACGCTTCATTAAGACCGTCTGCGGCTATCAATGCACGTATCCCTTCATATCGGGTAGGGATAAATGCAAAAAGCATTCGAAGCTTTTCCCTGGTCATGCTGCCGGTGTGTGGATCTAAGATTGCCCGCGGTAAAGCTGTGTATCGTCCCCACAAGGAGGCGACTATATGCATTCTCCGATTTTATCACCCTGTGGTCGGGCGAAAAAGTCCTGGTGGGATTGGAGATCGTCCGACCCGACCGCAAATATTTCTGCTCTTCCAAGTGCTGCATGGGCATTTCATATGCACTTTCTCCCCATTGGCAGGCATTATTCAGACGCTAGGGAGCGATGAGAGGCGATGGTTCCATCGCTATGGGGCAATGGGAGGCAATGGCTCTAACGCTTTGGGGCAATAAGAGGCGATGGTCCCAACGCTATGGGACGATGGCGGTGTTATAGATAAACGACGTTTATCAAGATCACCGATCCCGAGCAGTGTTAGGCGCTGGCCAAGGACTTGCAGGAGAACAAGCGTAGCATCCAGGCTAGCGATATGCATCGTCGTCTAGATAAGACCTCACTAAAATATTCAAGCCCGTGGTCAAGACGCAAAAGGAGACCATTTCAAAAATTGCCAAAAGATCGAAGATATCCCACTCGCCCTACCAGCTTTGGTGCCAGCCTTCCTTGTTCTCCGGACTTCTGACGACGACGGCGATGAACCACTTCCCATCGTGCAAGTGATGGGTATCGTCCTCGGTTCGCGAGAACCCCATTTTTTCCTGCTCAGTATGACTCCCAAAGCCGATCATAACGTTGGATTGCGAGTGGAGGACAATTCTATCATGATCGGGAGTCAACCAGTCACTTTCGATGGAGACGATAACTTCGTCGACGGTCAGTGCTATAAGTGTACTCCAGGCTTATGTGAGCTCATGGTCAAGAAATGCCCCGATCCCGAATCGTACGACACCGAAGACTTGCAAATTACGGCGACATCATGAAAGCGTCTGGTAACATATACCAAGGAAATTCTATTTTCTCCAGAACCCCCAAGGCGAACAAGAGCCTCAAGTGGGAGGAAATCGTCCAGTACACTTATAAACAAGATAAGTGTTGGATTGAGGTGAAGACCGTCTTTCTCCCAAAATGTTTCAACCAGTGGCCATCCTCGATGCAATGAGAAAATCAAATCATATAAGCAGGGTTAAGTACGAGAAGCTGCATCAAAAGCCCCTCTAAGTAAATTTCGATGCTTTTAGTGGTGAATCACGGTTATTGTCGGATATATGCAATCGGTAGACGAGGATTTTATCGATATTATTGCCAGTCTGGCTGGACGTGCGCTTACCTCCTCTGTCATCAAAACATTGGGTGTAAGGTCATGAGCACCGCTTCCAATACAGCCCTGAAAGGTGTGGAGAAAGGCGCTAGCAAGACGGTGACTCGTAAGAAAAATCTTCCTCCAGCACCCCTACTAAGTCAGAGAGGACCCCGCAACAGCAGGCTTGTTTCAATAATCTCATTTCGAATAGGGGCATTGCCACAATTTACAACTTCGTTCGGCGCTATAAATAAAATATATCATTTTCGATGAAAGTCTCCAGCAGTATATCAGGTTCACGAATACGAAGCTCAAGCCGGGGCCCAGGTGAATAATGGTGCGGAGATACGCATTAATATCGAAACCCAAGATATCTTCCGCCACCCCATCGAAAGCTATCTCTTGATCGAAGGTAGGCTTCAGAAGAACGATGGAGACGCTTACGACGACGCGAATCTGGTGACGCTCGTCCACAACGGTGTGATGTTACTCTTTCGCAGCATCAGCTTACGTAATCCCTTCCGACGAAAAGAAGCTGCGACTCTATAAGACCATCTAGAACAAGACCAAAATCGATTGTGGATTCCGCATGAGGCAGTGCGACTCCATCTCCTTACCCCAGACCTCGCAATTCCACTGGCGTCTGGTCGCTAAAAGCGGCCACGAGAAACCGCGGTGGATCATCGTCGCCTTCCAGGCAGACAAGGGCAATGACCAATTGCATAATGCTGCCGTCTTCGACCACTGCCGAAATATCCACGTCACCCTCAATGCGGAGCGCTATCCCGACGTAGATTTGAATATATACCGACTTCCTTATTAACCAGTGCAATGTCACCATGTTCTATAAGAAGGCAGCCAAATTCCGCAAAAAATTCTATAGCATGGAAAATCTGCCGAGCAATGTTGGTATCAACCTATCGATTTTATCGATCTCTATCCCCTTTTTGTCATCAACGTTCATGGATTCTCCTTCATCATTTCTGGCCATGGGAACAATAGCCAGATTTTGACATGCTTCAACCCACCCCTCCAACTGCGTAGGGAGTAATCTTACGAGGTGGCCCTCGTGAATATATGGAGACATACACTACTCAGTCCCCAATATCATTGCAAGTAATAACTCCTTCTGCTACTCTCACGATTAGAGGACTAGCTGGTTTCCCATCGAGCTGAGCACTGGGTCTAATGGCATCGATGATATCAACGATGAGATCCAACGGCAATTGCGGCTCAATAAGCACAAAGCTAAGATCCTCCTCGATGCCAATCGTTCGACTTTGAGAGCCACCCTCACCCTCGACAACAAAATATAAAGTGGATTTTAACATCCACACTAGCATCAGCACCGTGCTAGGATTCGAGCGTAAGACGTATACATTCGACAGACCCATGAACGGCTACACGGAGGGTGAGCATATTGTCAATATCACCAGCATCAATAGCATCCTGGTTAATAGCGATATCATCCGTGGTAGCTATGTAGACGGCACCCAGCAGTCCACCATCTATAGCTTCTTTTTCGGGTCGATCCGGGCATGAAAATCATCCAGACCCCTAAGAATCTAGTCTACTTATCCGTGACTCCAAGGGCCATCGACCGCAGGGAGACGTATCGGACCGATCAAGAAGGTCACCTCATCGATCTGCGAGGAGAGCATCTCACTATCCGCTTCCATCGGCGTGAGATATAAATAAATACTAGTAGATTATCAAGAGCACGGTCTCAACTTGACAAATGGTCAGGCAGAGAAGATTCAGTGTGCAGCAAAGAATGGCTGCCCCGTGAGCGTCCGATTGCTGCATACTTACCTATCCGGCGGGAATTAAATGCTCCTCACTCACCGTCAGATCCAGCCCATCACCAAGCTATTGCAGAGGGGTAAGGGTGGTATGGTCTTGTAGATGAGTCCGAAGCAGGTGAAGCATAATGTGCAGAAAGAATGTGGATCCCTCCCCATGCTTGCAGGTTTCGTCTTTGACGCGCTACCCATGCTAGCCAAAACTGTGCTACCTGTTAGGGGGTGGATGCATTGAGCGGTTTGATTAAACCTCAAGAAGGGAGGAAAAGTGTGCTGCTTGAAACCTCGGTGTCGATCGTGGTCTATTTCTCAGCCCATGCACTTTGCCCCATACCTACGGCGATGGGCTTTACTTGAACAGCGGACGTCGGCTATACGATGGTATGGGCTGATCCTCGGTCCCAATAGCCCCTTCAAGCGCACCCCCCTGCTCGGCATGCTCCTATATATAAATGGACGATAAAATAGTTGCAAGCCGTATCACATATATGGATGCGGAGCTCACCGCAGATATCCAGAGATATGGGCATGCGTTTAAGATCTACAACCTATTGGTTAAAGTCCCCTCATTTGCCCCGGGTGAATGTTCCGTAGGCAGTCATTTACTGACCAGTGGTACCATGGGGTCTGCTCTGATCGTTATGGATGCTGTGGCATCAAATTTCCAAGGTTCCCTCGCCTGCATCAGTGTCAACGGCATTCTGGTCCTGTCCCTAATCTCGCGCCGTCTTGCCAAGAAGTAGAAGCATCGAGACATCGTTTGACTAGCCAAAACCTACCAATCCCAGGTCTCATGTGAAGATGATTCGCCTGCCATCTGCCTGAAGAACTCTTGCGATGTGAAAGATCGGTTGCATTAACCTTCAACCCCATTTAGCGAAGAGCTTAATGCGCATGTGCTATGGTGACGGTTCTTACATTCACGCATTGCTCGGCTACGCCTCGCTCCCCGCTCATTCCCGAACCCTCTAAGTGTCGATTGATTGAAAAAAAAAACACAACCCATGGTGAGGATCTTTGACTTACCGTACTTTCTATCCACCTCTATCACTTCCGTGATCTTCTAAAACACCACGATAGGTAGGTCCTTCTATTTCAGAGCATCCTGACTCTGCTCTCCCAACTTTTCCTTAAAGATGTATTCACCGATGAAGTCGTCTCCGCTTGGTATGAAAGTTTAATTCTTGTATTAACCCTCTGCCGTCCGTTTGCATCTGGTCGTCGGGGTGGGGGTCGTATGCAGGATTTCTGCATGAAAATGGCGATTGCGGCAGAATCGGCCTTTTGATACTACTCATATAGGGCGAATCTAATTCAATAAAGTAGGACAATACATAAATGTTATTATAAGCAAACCAACAATCGTGCTCATTGGAGAGACAAAAATTCCGTATATGTCTATATTCCCGATGTCTTAAACATACATGTATGAAACGCAAAGTTCTTTATCGGTTGTTACAGTTTTGTAGAATCATAGTATATCTTACATGTTCTGAAATACCGTATACGTTGTGATAAATCAATTAAAGTAAGGTGCGTAATGCTACATTATTGCGGAAACCGTCTTCTATGATATAAGTACGTATAGTAAGGAAAATCTTTCGCTTAGTCTATACTTGTCTAATTTATAAGACGAAATGTTGTTTTCCGACCTGTATCATGCTAAATAACTTTTAAAGAATTCATAGTATTCGCATCTTTTTATAGTTCTTCACCATTTTACTCAATTTCAGGGTCAATAAATGACTTTAAAAAAAATCCCCACCACAAGTAAAAAAAAACAACGAATAATAACAAAAAAACTTTTGCTATATCATTTCATTTTGAAATTCCGTTTTTTTCGTTTTGTTTTCCGTTCCGCCTCTTGGCAACACCCCATGACATGTACAGCTATAGATAAATATTAAATGAAAGTAAAATGAATATCAAAAGAATGTTAAATGAATATTAATCGAATGTTAAACGAAAGTTAAATGAATATTAAACGAATGTTAAATGAATATCAAATGAATATCAAATGAATAACGAAAAAGTAACCAACTTCACATTGCCAATTTTGACTTATGGTCTTAAATGATAGAATATGTCATCAAAAATATATTTCCAAATTTTTTTCAAAAAATTCTTATTTATAACCGAGATATTTGGCATTTTCTGATTTCAAAAGTAACTCAGTGACGTCAGTGAGATGGTCTCGAGTGCATTGTGGGATATGACCGGATATCTGTGTATTACATCTTTATCCGATTAACGCTATATAATCGATATCGATATTATATCTAATAAAACACAGTGGTGACGCGTGGTCTAATTGGTAAACAAAAGAAAATATTTAATAACGATAACCCGATACGCAATAACATAATTATTATGAAGATTTCTTTCAAATATAAAGTATTTTTATCATTATTTGCGAACAAAATTTTTAATTAATGATTTTTTTAAACATCAATATTAAATAATTAAATCATGATAATAATTAAAATTCTGCTACATAATTCTAATCTTTTCCATAAATTACTCTATTTTAATTTACATCGTTAAAATGATTTGAAAATTTTCTCTTCCATATGATAATCACGCTTTTTAAAACAACAAGGTGTCACCTGGCCAGACATCCCAGGTGTTAATTGCAAATTGGTGATTACGTAATTTGCCCCAGGTAAGAATTTTGTATATTCGACGTGAACTTTTTCCCCGGCCTTTTAATCTCATTAGACAGCTATTAAATCCTTGTATGGCTATCAGTTTAACGAATTAATTCAAATCAATTAAGCATGTCTAATAGTCACCTCATAAAGATCAAAGAAGAGACGGTGATCTTCAGCTGGGTATATTACCTTTTCTTCGACGCTTTCGTCTCCTGATTGTTAAACGGGGTTTGATAAGGTTTTTGGTTTTGTAAAAGATTAATCGTAATTTCGAGAGAATGAGAAAAATAATTGCTATATAATATACCTTGCACAAATGTCCCTTCTAAACATTTGTAATGTCTGATTACGTGAGTGACGTGTCTGCTAGCAGCTTTATTTCTGCAGATCTGGTCGAATTGGGTCAGGAGGGGCATCAACTTTAACCAGAATATACAGAGGAAGAAATCCGGTAGATAGAAGAGTTGGAGATAAATTTAATCGCTAGACTGAATTTCAAAGCAACCCAATTTGACATTCAATGGTGCAAATGTTCCGATCGCTGTGTGCCAATTCCCTTGCTCGCAGAATGCCTATGCTGCCACGAGTTAACATTATTCACCGATATCTTCGACCCTGGTGCAACCACGACTTCAAGATAGTTTGTTTAAACCCACGTTTGTGCTGAAAACTAGTTATATTAGTTTCTTGTGGTACAAACGCCACCGGGGGAGAGCACCAGACGTCCTATTAAATAGGTATATGAATAGACGTTTACTTTTTTTTTCAGAGTGATAAGGTATTGCCGAAAATTTCACTGATTGAAAACATTGAGTTTTTCTTGACCCATCAAACAAAAGTTCTATATATTCTTTGCCAACAAAAAGTAAACAGTACAAAACACGGAAGTAATAATATAAAGGCAAGGTAACTCTAGATACCGCATCATTCATTTCTTTGATTTTACAATCTTAATTGCAGCCAGAGCAGACTTATGGCATACAGACAGTTTGTATGTTGGGTCAAAATATGTCTACCTTTAGGAAGAAAACATCGTGTTGTGCTGCCAGCTTGTGTTGTGTCTGTTATCAGAAAAGAATATCCTTCTACAGATGGACAATACGTACGAAGGATTTAGAGAGTGTATTAGTGACACAGACTCTGAATAGATTTTCCATTAATGACTTATACTTTTTTTATAGTGGTGAAACTAAGCTTAGTTAAAATTTGTTTTCCATTCATAACTTATAAAATGTATTAGCATAACCTCATATAAACTCATTTCATCTTATATTTGTGTGGTTTTTGTTGTTGTTGCTGATTATAAGGGGGCGACCATTGGATTTTCATGGGAGGGTTATTGTGAAATTAAAAATAAAAAGGCAGGATGTCAAAATTAAATAAAAAGGCGTGGTAGGATGTTGTTTTTGACTGAAAATTTTATAATTAGAAAAATATCCAGGCTCCAGTGGTCTCGAAAATAAAAAGGCAGAACGAAGTGAAATATATATATCTAAAGCCCCCCCCCCCTCTCCCTAAAAAAAAAATCAAATATTCTAACTTTCATACGAAACGCAAGATCTAAATAATGAATTATGTATTGGCACTTTTATTTTTACTGTACACTTCGCATTCTCAGTTTACTTTGGAACCGATCTGACATTTTAAATATTAGAAACGGGCGTCAGATAAAGTTAAGAGTTTGACATGTAGAACTTGTTTACATTGATTTCATTCTAAAGTTGTTGGTGTGGTTGTCTATCTTATGCCCCATCTACTAAAGAAGGAGTAGGAGGACATACAGTGTCTGTTTCTGTACGTCCGTCCGTACGTCCTAATGTTCGGGCTTATGCAGAGAAATACAAGTGATAAAATATTCATACGTTTTATAATCTTACGAAAACAAGAGTGTGGTATATACTCATACGGCTGTCTACATGGAGTAACACGAAGCGTTTTTTTGTATAGTGTGTTTTTTTGTTTTACTTTTTAAAAGAGAAATGTTAAAAAAAAAAAACCTTCAAAAATCACTTGAAGAAGAACAATTTCACTGTTTTTACACAGATAAAGATGTCGAAAAATCAAAGACACGAGTGATAAATTGTAGGTCTTCCGTTGTACTTTGTAATAAATAATTAACAGAAACAAATGATCTCTTTTTCTGTCATAAACCATTACACAACCACCTGTTAATTACCATCCCCGGGAAGTAAGTAATACCTGGGAGTGTCACAAGTTTAAATACGTTGCCCCCGACTGTGAATTACTATAATGAACGTTTAAGAAATCCTTTAAAGATAAAAAAAATACATTTGCGCATTTTTAAGGAATGCATATTAGGGAATGGATAAAAAAATGAAGAAAAAATTATTGTTTGTTTAAAATGTATATTTACTAGTTATTAAAAAAATATTCTGAATAAATGCACAGTTATAACTGAAGTGTTAAAACGCTTATACAAAACAAAAAGATAAGTTTTATTCCGCTTTCGGTTGTATTCTTAATTTTACGCACACCCGTTATAATTCTTTTTTTTAAACAAAACTGATATTTTTGTCTTGTGGATTTGTGGATTCTTATAGCAAAGATTCTGACCGTTAGATACTAGACCGGACATTCTAGGTAATAATCTAACATGGAAGAAACGTTTGACTAAAAAATAATGAAATTATTATTGACGAATATAGATATATATAAACATTTTTCATGGACAAAAGTACACTGCTTACTAATAAGTCACCCTCTAAAGATGTTGCTTCAAAATGGTCTTCACACACAAACTTGTATACTTGACATTGCTGATAGTGGATGGCAAATCTAAAGACTGGACCCATTTAAGATGCAAGTCTTTTTCTTTAGGTCAGGAAAACGGAATAACACTTAACCGTTACTACGCTGAGTAGAACAACCAAACTATCATCATGATCATGCAAGACATTTTAAGATGACGATAGAGTTGACCATTGCGTGTCGTTATAGTAGAGTAGACGGAATGTAAAAAGACGCTTTATTTAAAAGTTTAATGTCCCGAAAGAACATACTGCTGATTTTGGGCTTAAACGAAAGGTACACGCTTCTAGTTTGATATTTTACTTGTCGTAAGAAGTTCGTATGGTCAAGTTTTTCTAAATATTACGTTAAATAGGGGTACCCTCGATCAACTGTCTCATAGTATGACAATATAACATCATATTCAAAGCAGATAAGAAGATTTTCACGTTGATTTTGCATTTATTACCTTCAAAATAGACATATCTTGACTACCAATGCAGTAGGTTTACTTAGAGGGTGCATCTTTGTATTCAAATTGCGATTTGAAAAACGTCTAAAATATTAGCAAAATCAAGGCGATTTTAACTTACCATTTTAAAACTCTTTAAGCATCATTATTGAAATTAATATGTCGTATTGACACATCTACAAACTAATTGTTCCCAAATTTCTATAGTGATAGGACGAATAGTTTTGATTTTAACGAGGAAAACTATTATTTTAAATTTGTCAATTGTGGTCCGGAAACCTTAATTCCGCACTTGTTACGTCTTATACACTAATCGTGTATTATGAACAAATGATGAATTTGCTAGTTTTGTTTCAAATTACGATATTTTTTTTGTGTTTTTTTGTGTGGTTTTGATTTGTTAATTTGTTATTGTGTTGATTTTCGTTTTCTTGTGTCTTCATATTTCAAAGGTCAAAAGCACCGTAATCAATGGATTCAGTTAGTAGTCCTGTTAAAATTGGGCCATCAAGCCCAAAAAGGGGGTGTTATTCACACGATTGGGACAAATGCATTATTTGTCAAGTTGTATCAGAAGAGCCGACAATCATTATGCGCACTGTTGGTAAAAATACCCTTCTTAATGCTATTTTTAATTGGTTTTGAAGTGTACATTTCGTTTTTGGTATTTGAATGCGTCTCATCAAGGAATTATTGTAAATAACAGAATAGTACTTCTAGTTAAAAAATGGCTATTCCATGTTTTACTGAACATCGATCACAAAGGGAATTATGGCACTATATAAAATTAAAGATTTATTAGACATTTCGTTAATTTTCAAGCATAAGTTAACGTTTATCAGGACATATACAATTAGTGCCCTTGTGTCCAAAAGCCATTATTGAATGATTTGTTGAAGGAATCGCTGAATTCGAGATTGAACAAAAAAATAATCATAATCTGTGAATCAAAATAATGTTACCAAGATTTTGTCAAAAAATTATCAGATTTGTAATTGTCGTTAATGAGATATAGCGAAAATTTTCTGTGTTTTTTTCATGGCCAGAAATCAAAAATATGATATATTACCATACTACAAACATTTTTTAGCAGGTTTTATACAAAATAAACTTTCAAAATCAAAGTATCATTATGTGAAAAAGATTCTGTAAAGTTTTGTGAAATTTGAAGCAGTTATAAAGGAGTTGTTGAGGCTAAGAGTGGGGTACCCCCTCACCTTAGCCTAAAAATGTCCTTACTTTACTATGGCGAATCCTTATTTTTCGTTCAATGAATAAGGTAAATAGATATATTGAACAACAATATGTAACAATACTTTTGACTAAGTTTTATGAAATTTTTAGCACAGATGGCGAATCTGTGGTGGATTAGAACTGTACGGTCCTTGTGTGGCTTTGTTAAGTTTTAGTCAGTATAAAACCACAAAGATTTTCTAGATACAATCTAAAACAAAAATATTACAATTACACATTAAGGAAAAGAAAATACCTGAATTTCGAAAAAAATCAAAGATGGTTCAAAGGAAAAAATTGGCGATAAGAGTAAAATAACACATTTTGTGTACGGATGACAAAACACTTGTTTCACTTATCAACGTCCCCTTTTATAATTGTTATCAATACCTTATAGGTAAAAACAAAAATAACAACATGCGACCACATTTGTGTGAAATTTTCAAAGAGAATCGTGCAATAATGTAGAAGCAATAGTGGTTACTAGAAAGGTACACCTTCGTCCAAATATGCAAAGTCCCTGTTTTCACACGAGTAAACCCCTAATTAGACTCGAATTAAAAATTTTCGTTTTCAACAATCAATGGTGTAATATTCAAAATATTATGTGTAACTTTAATCAAATTCTATAAAGTTCTGTAGGTATAATCAGTCATTCTATATTGGCACCCCTGGTATTTTGGGCAGGAGTGTGGACGATTACAATATAAGGCTTGAAGTCCTAAAAAACGAATAAAGTAGGCCTATAAACCTTACTTGCCCTAAACGTATTGATATAAATGGTAAAAAGCATTAGAACCTTTAGCAATGTGTCAACTTAGTTTAGAAGGTTTGTTTTACTCTATTGTTCTTAATATCCCCCCTTTTTAAGGATCTCTTAAACACAGTTTTTAATGATTATATGGCCAAATAACATTTTAGAAAACATATTTGGTATGTTTACTGTAAGTCAAACTTGAAACAAAAACAGAAAATTATATTTAAAATAAAAAATAATAGCGCAGAAAATTCCTCCAGAAAAAGGGGGGAAATTCGACCTTCATGTAAATTTATTGAATTTTTAATGATAAACGGTAGTACTATCGAAACTTTTTCAATTAAAATATTTGTTTAGACATTATTTCATATATTTCCGATCAGTTGTTTCAATTTCGACCACAAATAAATACGGAAATGAAAAACACTTTTACGGTTGTTTTTTTAGTTTTTTTCGTCCATTGACTTTTGACCTTGAATTTCTGAAAACTCGACCAACTCTGATTCTTACGACAAACATATTTCGATTGCTTAGGTCCTGCTCTTTCCAACGATATATAATATGTGAGTATGTTCGGTGGGGACATTAAATTTTTCAAATCAAGGTGCCGTCTACTCTACTATTATCGTTTTGGTACTTTGTGGTTATTGGATATTAGGTGATGGTCACGTGACAATAGGGCCTACTAGCCGTACAAAATGGCCGCACCCATCGTTCTAATTTATCGATACAAAACGCTCTCATACTCGCTTATTAGTGAAGATTGAAGAGTTTTACTTGTATATTTATGTTTAGTAAAATGTGATGAAAAACATATGTAAAATTATTTTTTTTGCGAATTTTCCCTTTAATCAAAGTACGAAAGTGATCTCGAAAAACCTGGGTTTTTTTCTGCTTAAGCTTTCCGTAAAGAAATATCATAAAATGAGTAAATGCCAAAAATGAATTAAAAAACGAAACAAGAACCAAACTGACAAACAAACACATAAAGTTTGTTTTTTTTTTCTAACGTCGGCACACGTTGGCCTAAACGTTATAATATGGCAGGGTCTTGACTTTGTCACATCTTATTCTGTCTTTAAAGCCCTATGCTGGATTTTCAATCATTTACAACATGAAATTATTATATCATTTGTCTAAAATCTGATAGCATCATGTATGCACTGAGTGTTGTGAAAAAAGTAGTCCTTGCCGGGTGATGTTTTAGGCCTTGAAAGGCCCGAGCGTAACGTGAAGCAGTTTCAAAGTCAGCGAAGAAGACAGTTTTTTTTTTAAATACTATAAAATTATTTTATCTTCAATCATTTTATGCTGAATGATACTGAATGAGAAATTAAACATCAAAAATCATTTATCAATCTTTCTATAAAATTATATATTTTTTAGTAAATAAGTTTTATCAAAATTAAACGAATTCTTTCTTTAAATGATATGCATTTTCTTTTTTGTTACTTAAACATCAAGTCTTATTCCTACAAAATTTACAGGTGAATTACAGGTAAGAAAAATCTAAGTAATCCTTTTGAGGGCCCCTTAATCCCCACCCTTAATTGGATGTTGTTATTGTTGGAGAAACGTGAATAAAGTAAACCCTCTACAGAGTTTTGCGGTATAATAATAATTGTGTAACAGATACGAGTCATGCATTATTCTCATAAACATATTTCATAAGCGAAATTTTGACTGAACCTTTGAATTTGCGAATCGTGAAATGTTATTCACTTTTCATGAGTATAATATTTTGATGATACATAAGTTTGTATTACTTCCCAAGGATGTTAAACCTCATGCACGGGCAATTTTGTCGTTAAAATAAACATCTGTAATTTTTCTGACATTTCAATGTAGCCGTATAAGAAGAACTACGACTTACGCATCCGACATTTGGAAGATCTAATTTGGTGTCGGTAAGTAGAATTTTTTTTCAAATTTAGTATACAAAAGCAAACGATGTCATTTAAATATTTTGGTTAAATCTTTGAATCAAGTATCTTTGGTAGATATGTTGATAACTTGATACTTCATGTACATGGTGTTCTTAATTGAAAACGTTAATTAGCTTTTGAAAAAGCAGAGGACGAATGGGGCATCCAAAAGGGCAGAAACAAAACCAGAAAACACAAACAAGGACAGGACGAAAATAACAGACAACACATAAAACACGAAAACACAAAAACCACTGAATATCAATTAAAAACGTGAACTCTAGTCGTAAGGCACGAACCATTTTCATACGGTGGGGGGGGGCCTGGGATTTTATAACCTGATATTATATTTTTTTCTGTCCAAATCAAAGTTACAATTTTTTTTTTCTGCCCAAAGCAAAATCATAATTTTTTTTTCAGACAAGTTCAAATTTTTTTTTACATTTGATTTTCTATTCGTAAATTGGTCTTTTATCAATTGTGTGGATTAGGCCAGTTCTTGGACTAATTCATTTTCATTGTGGATACATTCATATTCAAAACATTCATATATTTCTTTAAGAAAAATGAGATATGCGGAATATGTCAAACAAACTCTCATTAGGAGATGAAATGTACATTGGACTAGTATTGTATTTTGATTTTGAATCATGCATATTAAAAAAATACATATATTTATAGAAAAAAATGGGATATGGGGAGATATGGCAAATACATGAATGTCAGCCAACCTCTTTTGAAAGCACAAAGTAAAAAAATGAAAATAATTAAAAACCAGAATCCCCCCAAATTAACATTCAGCAATATTTATTTAAATGGACAAAGTCGAATAGCTGGATATCCAAAATCCCAAATTTGTTTCTTTAACATTTTTTTTTCAAAAATGTGAAATCTTATTCTTATTCTAAAACATATCAATACTAGAAATGGAAGCAATAGCCCTGGTAACCTTGTCACGTTGGGGACTTATCATACGGTTACCTTTCAGGTTCACCTTTTGGCTTAAAAGTTTCCAAAAGTTAATCTCCCTGAACAGCAAGAAGACAAAGAAAAGCACAAGATGAAGCCACTAAGGGATCATAGAAAAACTAGCCTTTTGACTTGGTTAGGGATTATGTGAATTAACTAGCATACTTAAAACAGACACGGGGATCACTGAACGCCTCAAAAGCTCTTGGGTAAATGATGCAAAATCATCCATTTTTGTGATTTCCTGAAAGCTAATCATGATTTCATTATTCATTTTAAAAGAATCATCATATGAAATACAGAACATGGAAATATAAGAAATGATCTGTGAAGAATACCAATGCCATCTTATAGAAATCTCTGGAATTACCAGTGGGATGGGAAGGTTTTGAAAAAAATATATATAATTTTATTTTCCAAGCGGGACATCAGTGTCTATGATATACACACTTCAAATGTTTGTTGTCCGAGGGCGGCTGAAGCCTGAAAAAACCCTGACTGAAGGTCATGGAAACTGAAAGACATCACAAAATGATAAAGGCTATACTCTGAAAGCAATGGGGGAAAAGCTTAGACCTGTTGACGATATATAGATTAGAAAACATACATATCTAACCATACGATAAATTCCAAATATTGAAAGCCTAAGGTCAATAGTTTCGGAATAATCAGTTATGGAAATATTGATTCCTCGGGTAAACAAACTGACGACGGACCAGTCTAAAACATTACACCCTTCTCAACTTCATTTATGGGTATAATGTATGTATAATAGGTTATGATAATTACATTGCAAGGTCTAAGGAATGCAATGTTACTTTTAATTATCCTGGTTGGGAGTAATACAGCAGATGTTCATATCATAACAGAACAAAACTATGTATGCATGTACTAAACATATCAAAAGTGATACTAAATCGTAGCCATTATAATTTCAAAATTTTAAACTTCTACTAAAGGTTATGAAGAATAGGTTGATGTATGCCGAGCGAAGCGAGGCAGAAAAAAATCAGGCTTTTATCATTCAAGTTCAAAGGATGTATATATTTTTTTGGAAATTTATGAATATTTATTTTTTTTCAGCTCCATTAGGAGCATTTTTATTTTTTTCTGTCAAAATTGAAATTAATATTTATTTTTGAAAAAAATCCCAGCCCCCCCCCACCAAAAGAAAATGGTTCGTGCCTAACTCCGGAGAGTAAACTCAGGTGCTCCGGAAGAGTAAGCGGTTACTGTACAGTTATTCCTGCTATTGCACACCCGTAGCGCTGCCAATTTGCAATTCAGTGTGGAAAATCCTGTAGAAGAAGACAAACAAAACCCTATGACAAACACTGCACTCATTTGAGAGTTTGAAATCCCGTAATTGTCTATGAGTGCATGATGTCTAACATAAAATTTCCTGAGTGATAACAGCAACCGACAAGCAACATAACCCTGTGTCGACAAGTTTTGTGTCAAACGTGACGCTCTGCCAAGGAAATCGATGTCATTCCCAATCTCTGGAGGAAAGAATCAATGGGGATATATTTACTCCATAAGCTGTATGGGGCGGGCGGAATGTTGCTACACAAGAAGGGAATTTTGACACTTGGAAAGTTGAAGTCATCATGATTGAGCTTTGTTGAAAGTTTTCCTTGAGAGTCTTTTTCGAGTTGAAGATCTAAATATGAAACGGACGTCCTAGAATCCGTTGTGTCTTTTATCTCCAGTTCCAGAGGATATATGAGATGTAGAAAGTAACCAAATAGAGAATTGTTCAGTGAAAAGACATCATCAACGGAAAGTGAGGTTAAAAGAGAGAGCCAGTCAATGATCTATTTTTGTCTTGAACAGATTGTAAGAAGTCCGCTTCATGTAAATGAAGAAACAAATTAGAAAGCAAAGGAGCACAATTAGTGCCCATTGGAATCGTTATTGTTTGCTGAAAAACACGTCCACCAAACTGAACAAATATGTTGTCGATACGAAAATTAAGCATGTCGTTTATTTGGTCTTCTGTATTTTTGTACTCTTTTTAGACTCATTGATGACAAAGTGAGTCTTTAATAGTGTAATTGACTTCCAGATATTTGTTCCTGTGTTTTCTATTCTTTTTCAAGAAACTGCGTTTGATCAGTTATGCCAATCGTGATTTCAGTTGTTCATGTGGGATAGAAGTGTGAAGAAATTGAAAGTTTTGATGCTGTTACAAGATGAAACTAATTAAGAGTGAAGACTCTCCATTCAGTTCTTTCGAATTCTTCAGGATCCACATTTGCTTGACACTATATCTAGAATAACACCATCCGTAGTATTTCTGGAGGTCGGATTTTATTGCGTACGTATTGAAGTCAACATAACTGATATAGTTTTAGTGGATCATGATCCTGCAATGAAGCCTGTTTGAATGGATTTTTATGTAATTTTGGGATCCAATACAGGGATTGAATGTCATTATTATTGGCACCAACAGAAAGGCCGAAGGAGGAAATGACAGATTTGTGATTGTCAATAATTTCCTCCTTGGACAGTGTTGAAGCTGTGCAGGTTGTGCTATTGCTAGTACAACCAACCCTTAATTCAGCTGTCAATTCAAATAGTCAATATAGATGTTGATGTTATTGGGTGCTTTGTACAACAAAATATTTGTCATGTAAGGCGGACAATGGTTTGGCAACATCAGCGTTGCTGAATATTGATGTTGCCCTAGAACTCATTGAGCCTGTCAAAGAATTGATTTTAAGACCAATGACCTCACAGCTTTAACCCATTCTTACAAAATGTCAGTTTCTTTTTCCTGTTATTTCATAGCCCATTTTTCTTGCATAGTCTTTGACTGAATTCATAATTGTTTTAAAATTATGGCCCCGGTTGATTCGTCTTCGCTCATGATATTTAGGCCTTTAGTCGAAACATCGCAAAGTAAGTCATTTTCCAAGATGTTAAGGTGACCTAAGGGGACTAAAATTGAATGGTGACTTTTCACAGGAACAGTCTTGTGGTTTTGCTTTAAGGTCATTGATCTGGAAACCCCACAACACTTGTTTAAAGTTGAAGACCTTAGGTGCAACCCAATTTAACAAATAATTTTTACTTTTAAGCATTACAGCGATCAAAGTTGTCGGTTTGTGTGATGATACTTTATCAAATTAGTAATTGTTTACCCAAATTTTGAAAAAAAACGATATTGCTTTGTAATGGATCTTGCCTAATATATATCATTAAAAAAGTTCTTTTCCCAACAGTTTGAGACTTTTTCGCATAGCTTTTTTCTTTTTCTTGTTTATTACTTTCTCTTCTTATATATTAAAAAATTCCATACGTTTGATTTTTTTTTATTCATAAGTCGATGAATGATTCTAAGCTAGCTGTCAGTAACAACGAATGTTCTATAAAGACCTCCTCTACTGTTCGTTTGTATTGTTGTCTTTTGTCTAAAACGCTGTCCAAAATAAAAAAGGAAAATCTTACTTTTCCGTTTTTCAGTTTGATTTTGAAATTGAAGCCTTCAAAAGTGTATTTTTCGAAAATTCTTACTGTCAGGGCATATAAATCATGATTTTTATACAGTAAATTTAAAATTGAATCTTTGAAGGTTTAAATTCGTTTTCTGAAGGCAAGTGATTTACGGAAGCTAAAATAGAAAGCAGAAATTTCTGCTGATAAAGATGGTTTAGAGAACTTTAAAATAATCATTAGGAGACTTGTAAGCAGAAATTTCTGCTGATAAAGATATTTTTTTTAAAATTTCAAAATAGTCACTGAAAATGATATCTTAAGAATTTTCAAAATCATTACCAGAAAGCAGAAATTTCTGCTGAAAACGATAATCTATAGAATTTTCAAAATCATCACCAGAAAGCAGAAATTTCTGCTAGAAATGAGAATCTAAAGAATTTTCAAAATCATCACTAGAAAGCAGAAATTTTTGCTGAAAATTATAATCTATAGAATTTTTAAAATAATAAACAGAAAGCAGAAATTTCTGCTGAAAATGATAATCTATAGAACTTTCAAAATCATCACCAGAAAGCAGAAATGTCTGCTGATAACGATAAATTATAGAACTCTCACATTAACATTTATTCCGAAATAGATGGTTTGGAGAACTTTGGAGAAGTATTAGAAAGTAGAAATTTCTGCCGACCTTTTAGCATCTGACTATCCATAAACGTTTTAGCATATTTAGGGAACGTAAGAATATTTTTACATGTAGTACCAATTATTTTTCACATAGGTTTGAATTTGGAAGATTTGGTATTTAGAACATGTTTTAAAGATGATTATATTATAAAAAAAACATATAAATCATATTAATAATATCACAAAATATACAAATATACTTTTATACTTTTATTTATTTTACAATTATACAATAAACGCTCGTGCATAATTGTGCGTTTAATTTATTTCTTTTTATATGATAGAAAAAAGTAATGATATGAATCAAATTACTTAACGATACGAATTAATAACGTCAATATACATGATATAAGTTTGCAATGTGTTTGTGGTTTTTTTTTAGGATTCTGCCTCGTTGAATATATCTTGTATTCAAAATGAAGGATTTTCAAACAATAAGTCTGAACCTTTTTTGATGATTCAATGTATAATGTTGAGCTGAGAACTTTAAAAAAGAGTCCCACTTGAATCATGGTTATGTCACTTTCTGAATAAATAAACTCCTAGTGAAGTCCTTCTTGCCATCTTCTAAATTTATCAACGTCTGTTTTTAAGCATTGTTCTTGTCCTTCACTGAAAAAAAATGAACTGATTGTACTGATTGTTCTTTATACACCTTATACATAAGACACAAGTATTTCAAAAGCAACTAAAGAAAAAAATAGGTTGAAATTAGTTGGTTCTATTGCACCAATTCTTCCTCTTCTTCCAAAATGTAGCAATGTGTCAAGTACGTGTTATTTTCATAATATTAAAGAAATATAATAGGAATAGACAGATATATGGCTTCAGCACATTCTATCTTTTATTCGTTCTGTGCCTAAAGGTCATGTTTATAATTCAATAAAATGTGAACGAAATAAATTTACAAACAATTTTATCAAATTCTTAAAATTTGTATTTGTATACCGGTGTGCTCGAGCAGACAGGAACCGCTTACTCTTCCTGAGCACCCAAGCTCACTCTTGTTACGACTTGAGCTTGGGCTGTTGATTTCTGTTCGGTTGATGTTGTGTTTCCTCTTGCTGTTCTTTTTCATGTTTACCGGTTTTGTCGTTGCCCTTTCAGACTTTTTACACTCGAATGTCACTGCAACACCATTGTGATCCTCAATTCTTTAGTATACAATGTATGTCTTCTTTTTTTTATTTACATAACCAGATAACAATTGATATTTCCAGTTCGAAAATGTTGTTATGATCTTTTTTTATAAATTAATTACCATTGAACTGAGGTTTGAATTTCCATCAATAACTGTTAAACTGTCTATGTCCTGGTGGGGTTCTGTAAAAAAAAAATCAAAGCCTTAAAATTTGTATGTTTTTTTACATATCTTTGAAAACATCCAAAAAGACACCATTCAATTATTTTATGCTTCCCTTGATTTTAATTGATGTTTGGACGTCTCTCGGTAAAAACTGATGGTATGATATATTTTAAGTTGGCAAAATATTTATTTATAAAGTGACCGTAGTTGATATCTAATGAACTTCAAAAACCACGATGGAGATGAACTACTGTTTTTATCATGTTAAAGTGATTCAAGCACTTTTCGATTGGTAAAAACTGATTAACAATCTCTTATTCAGCCGAAAATCATGTTTAAAACCACACTCCAATATAAATTTTATCGTCCGAATAGAACCAATGGTTCAATCTTTGTAAATGTAAGTTAAATTTGCACTATTTTAAACAAGTGACTAAAATTACTAGAAGAAAGGCTGAATTCTATTTCGCTTATTTAGAATTAGGATTGACCTTTTGAACTTTTTCTAATTCATGGTCATTGAAATGCAAGGTCAACAGTAGACAGAAGCGTGTCTGTATTTATTTTCAAACATTTTATTCCCCATGTGCTCAACATACCTAATGTAGGTCATGTTAAAGCATTATAGTAATCTGTACTCATCTGACCCACTGATCTGACCACGGCCAGGTGCTGTTCTCCTGATAATTAGAGGCAGCAGTCAACCGCTAATTGACACGCGAATAAGACACATTCACACATTTTAACGCTCTTCTAAATAGAAAGACTTTTAAGTTTAAATGTGGGAAGATAAGAAAATAAGGCGATGCAGAAATTACAAAAATGCTGCATGTATTTATACAGGAAGAGATAAACATACAACATCAGCAGACGTAAACATAATTTTCCAATAGGGGGGATTTTATTCACCTGAGTTCGTATGCCTTAAAAAGTCACGACATTAAAATAGTTAAAATATTTGCACGACACAATTTCACAAGCAATTTTTTAATGATTTACAAAACTCAAAAGGACTATAATATGTTTATAAATGCTGAAGTTAATAATTTTAGGTCATTAAACAATTAATTTACTTATTAGATATGGAATTAATGAAGTTCATTCGCAACGTTAAATTTTCGCACTAGCAATGTCACGCATCCCGAAAAAAACTGCCGCTTAAAATGTCTCGGTCTAGAGTATAATATTTTTGTATGTGGCTTTGTTGCTTCCAGGAATCGCCGTAATTTATGAATAATTTATATTGTATTTTGTTCTGTCTTTACGCAATCCTAAGGAACTTTGAAAGGTATAAAATTGTTTTGACACGGGCTGAAGTCGACCACTCCATAACATGCGGCATGACCTGCTGGTTGACCTCTCATGGCAGTGTCTGAGATTTTTATTGCATTTTTACGCTTGTGAAAATTTAATGGCCAAGATAATCTCTGCTTAAACTGTAGTATCATTTGATAATTGAATATTGGAAATTTGGACAATTTGAGGGAAAAGCTGCTACATTTAATTATTACAAATAGATAGAAAATCTCTTTGTAATGTCATGAGTATTTGAATAAATAAAACTAGCACTTTTTAAATCAACTAAAAATTGTTCATACTAATCCTGACATTCAGATATATATGAGTGGCGGTTCATGTCATAATTGTGCTATTTGTAACGCGCTATTAGTACTAACGCGTTACTTCACAGAAGTAGCGCGCTAGTTTCGACAAGTACCGCGTTACTTCGTAGAAGTAGCACGCTAGTTTTGACAAGTAACGCGTTAATTCTTAGAAGTAGCACGCTAGTTTTAATAAGTAACACGTTACTTCTTATAAGTAGCGCGCTAGTTTTGACAAGTAACGCGTTACTTCTTACAACTAACGCGCTACTTACCAATAATAACGCATTAACTTGAAATATTTTAGTAGTGCGTTAGAAACAGCAGCTAACATGCTATTTGAGCAAATGATCTTAACAATGAAAATGCCAGGAAAAAGTAATAGTGAGAAGTAACACGTTACTAAAGCATAGTAGCGCGTTAGTTCTCTAAAGTAGCTCTTTATTTCTTGAAAGTAGTGCGTTAGTTCTTAAATGTTACGCGTTACTTCTTCAAAGTAACGTGTTAGTTGATTATAGTCACGTATTAGTTGTTAAAAGTAGCGCGTTACTTCTAGGAAATAGCACGTTAGTTTGTTAAAGTAACGCATTACTTCTTCAACGTAATGCGTTACTTATTTCTACAACTTTTAATTGATAGCGCGCTAATATTGAAAGTAAAGCGTTTCTAAATCAGAGTAGCGCGTTAGTTCTCTAAAGTAGTGCTTTACTTCTTCAAAGTAGCGCGTTAGCCCTTAAATGTAACGCGTTACTTCTTCAAAGTAACGTGTAAGTTGTTTATTGTAACGTATTAGTTGTTAAAAGTAGCGCGTTACTAAAGCAGAGTGGCACGTTAGTTCTCTAAAGTAGCTCTTTACTTCTTCAAAGTAGCGCGTTAGTTTGTTTAAGTAACGCATTATTTCTTCAACGTAATGCGTTACTTATTTGAAGTATCGCATTAATTGTTTAAAGTTACGCATTACTTATAGGAGAAATATTGCGTTAATTGTGTAAAGTTCAAAGTAGAGCGTTAGTTGTGAACAGTTATGCGTTACATCTAAGCAGTAGCGCGTTAGTTGTTAGAAGTAACACGTTACTTATGAAAACTAGCGCGCTACTTCTAATAAGTAACACGTTAGTACTAGTACCGCGTTACTAATAGCGCAATTATGACATGAACCGCCACTCATAGATATATCCTCTAATAACCAGAATTACAACACTGCCCTTCAAATATAACGATGCATGACCAAACAAATATTAACTACGCCAAAGCAACAGACCCTCAATCAAATCTCATGATAATTCACAATTTAAATACGTAAAATAGTAGAATTATCACCTTTGAGGATTGTTGAAGCAATCTATTTATGGGGAAAAATAAACATGTATAAGCTGTTTTTTTCTTCTTTTTCACTTACCTACATGTTTGTAATTAAGTAATTATAATGGTGGGCAATCATTCGTTCATGTATTCTTTTTTGGTGAGGGAGTATTATGATTGAAGATCTTTTTCGGACATCTAGCAAATTTTAAGTCTGCGTTTTATTTAAGAATACTTTAAATAACACAAGAGATGCAAAATGTAATTCTTTATTTTATTTTATTAATAAAATTTTTATAATGTTAATATTTATAAAGAAAATAAGCTTTTTCTGAAAAATACAAATGACAATAAATTTTGCTACGTTATATTTACAGGGTAGATAATTGGCGGGGAAATGCGTGACAAATTTTTATATAGAATTGTGGAGGAAAAAATATTTTCTCAAATATCTAGAAAAATGACTGTGACATAATGTATTTGCTTTTTACTTTTAAAACTAAAATCTGATGGGTTCCTAGCTCACAATGACGCTTAATATTTGTTTCCCCATAATAATCTATTGCAAAACAAAGTTTTAGGTCATCGATTTCGTCACCCCCATTTTTCCATTTTTTTCAATGTTCCTTTATGAAGTTTAATTCTGCAATTTTGTTTAAAAAATCCAAATGTTTTTCCTCATACCCCGAACCACCTTAATAGTTTTTCTCTGGAGTGTGTATAAAACGGAGAAACGAGATACCAGAGAAATGATACCAGATACAATGAATGAGATATACCAGATACTGTACCACAATTTTGATTAAAACTGTAGTTTTTAAAAATATATACTTATCTCCTTTTCTAACAAGTATTTTGCATTCAGATTTTATTGTTGTAGACAAATAATAAATGATTTCGCAAATGAATATTTTAAGCTGATTGCCAATCATTTAAAATAACTGCATGGAGATTTATATTTTGATTAGAAACCCATGTAAATAAAATAAAAATATCTGTCCCTTAATTTGTCCCCTTTTATGTATTTTGCCTATCCTCAGGACTTAAAATCATGCTGAATTATGATGGTTTATTCAATTAAGTTGTAACATAATTATTTTGTACATTTAGCACTATTTGCATCTTGATTTTTGTCTCTTCAGTATATAAACAATTCATTAAGACGGGTTAATATTTTGTTTTCTATATGTATATGGATGTTAAAGCATTAATAAATGATCGGGCAAATTGAAGGGATTAAAAGTAATAAACATTAAGAACGCCAATTAATCAAAACAACTAGTTTTATTCATGTTTAATTATCATGTCGTCACTAAAGAAAGTGTTAATAAAAATAATATTACTTGAATGTACATGATTTATATTGTATCATCTATGTATCGATACGTGTCTTAAAGGTTGGATTTTTTAACACAAAAAATACTTTTAGACTATAAATTAAGAAATAAACATGTACATGAAAAAAACATTCATTTTATTTTTATAACCATAATCATAATTAATGTTATTTAGAAAGAGCTATAACTACATATAAAAATCTCTAAAAAAAAACATACTATTGCGACAGTTTGAAAACATTCAGAGTCTGAACCTTAAAATTTATGAGGAAATATAGGAAATAAACGAGGCGGCTCTTTGTTACGGTTCATTAGCTTTCGATCAATAAGAAATCAAATAACAGCTTAACTACCTTTCATTGTGCTAAGCTTATCTATTAAACAAACATGAATATTACGTTGTATCCAGATCTTTACTCTACTAAACTAAAATAAATAACTATCGGTTTATTTTGAGGTTAAATAGATTATATACAAATAGTTTTTCTTAGTACTTACGAAAAGCGACAAACTGTCATTTCGTCACATTAAACGATACCAATCTAAACACTATTGTTTATCATAAATCTTTCAACTGTGTTTTGAATGTTTCACATCCGGTTAGCCGTGCGCGATATTTATGCGCATAAGATCTTAAATTGTACAACATACAAAATTACAATAATATTAACTTAAAATAGTATTGTAAGTTTCATTTGATGAACTTATTGTTTTCGAATCCAATCAAGCCGTTTTTATGTCATATTTGAGTACAAAAAAGACTCAAGAAAAATATTAATCATTTTATATATGTTATCATAGACAAATATATGTCTATAATGTTATGCAATAAAAAATAAAACCTTACTTATTACAGTGGCGCGGTCAGCTAGTATGATAATCTCATTTTTATCAATAGCATAGCTCTCGACTGGATACATGTACACTTTAATGAACATTATTTAATTTGTTCTGAGTGTTTTTATTGAGCAGTGATATTTAAACATCGAAATATTTAAAAAAACAAAACAAATCACTCTATATTCATTCAAGTTATATTTTACGATCAGTTATAAGATTAAAATTCATATATATTTATAACCACGAATAAAACCCGGCATAAAATAATTGAATTCTTATTAGCTATTACTGACTCAAAAATCTAGCTTTAACCATTTTAACCATGACCCCATTGTGACCTGTCGTTATCGCGCTTTCTCTTTACAGAACATGCAAAATCGCATTCTCTGACGGCTTAAGGTCAACTTGTATTCTCAAGAGAGTTATTTAGCCGTGCATCATGGGTAATTATCAATGCTAGTGACCTTACAATCTCTAATCACAAGATGATCAAATCACCTGCTGGTTGGTATAAACGTTTGTGAAAATAAAGATTCCGTTTCATGCTTACTGTTCATCTTTCGGTGCTTAATAATACGTACTTTATCAAGTGTACGAAAGATAATTTTAATGTGTAAAAGATACGTGGATAAAAATCTACCCTTATTGTCCCCACTCGCAAAACAGGATGCTATATTGCTATTCACATTGTTAGTCGGTCTCTTCGTTTGTCTGTGCTTAAACTTCGTAACTCAGGCTTTAGACTTGCTACAAGTCCCTCTGTATTATTTATTCTATCATTAATTAACCTCTACTGATAACACATTCTAACTGCTGCAGACAGAGCCTTTCTCCCGCAGCAATCAGTAAATTAGTACCTATTAGAACAATTATCTTTGATTGAGAAATAATAAAATTAATATTATATGGCGTGAGGGTTAGGGATAACATAGAATAACTTATGTACGGCGTTAAAATTAGGGTTTACATAGAAACACATGTATTAGGTCTTGGGTTAGGGTTAGCATAGAGAAAAACATGTATACGCGGTAAGGATTAGGGTTCACATAAAAAACATGTACACGGCCTTCGGGTTAGGGTAAGCATAGAAAAACATAATTAGGGGTAGAGATAACATAAAAAAAAACATGCATACATCGTTAGCGATAAGGTAACTATAGGAAACCATGCATACGGCGTAAGGATTAGGGTTAACAGAAAAAGTGCATATGGCATTATGGTAGGGTTAATATAGAAAAACAACATGTGTATGACGTTAGGGTTAGGGTTAACAAAGAAAACGGGTGTATGGCGTAAAGATTAGGTAAAACATAGTAAAACTTGTATACGGCGTTAGAGTTAGGGATAACATAGCAAAACGTGCATACGGCGTTAATGTTAGAGTCAATATAGAAAAACATGCATGTGATCTACGGGTTAGGATAAACAGAAAAATCACATACAAACGGCGTTATGGTAAGTATTAACAGTAAACGTGCATACGGCGTTAGGGTAATGGTTTATATAAAAAAAAACATAGAAACGTCGATAGCGTTAGGGTTTACAAAGAAAAACAGATATTCGGCGTTAAGGTTAGGGTTAGCAAACAAAAACATGCATAAGGCCTTAGGGTTGTTTTTAACATACAAAAACTTTTATACGGCGTTAGGTCTAGGGTTAACATAGAAAGACAGGCATACCACGTTAGGTTTAGGGTTAGCATAGAAAACTTGCACAAAACGTTAGGGTTGTGGTTTACAAGAAACATGCAAACGGCAAGGGTTGGCTTAAATAAAGAAAAACATGCAAACGGCAGTACCTTTACGCCGTATGCATGTTTTCCATTTACGCTAACCATTACGCCGTTTGTTTAATTTTTTTCCATGTTAATCCTAACCCTTGCGCCGTATGCATGTTTTTCTATATTGACTCTATATCCCTAACGCCGTATGCACGTTTTGCTATGTTAACCCTAGCCCTAACGCGGTATAGAAGTTTTACTATGTTAACCCTAACCCTAACGCCATACGCGTGTTTTTCTATGTAAACCCTAAACCTAATGCCATACGGCGATAGGGCTACATCTAAAAATCTCTAAAAAAAACATACTATCGCGACAGTTTGAAAACATTCAGAGTCTGAACCTTAAAATTTATTAGGAAATATAGGAAATAAACGAGGCGGCTCTTTGTTACGGTTAATTAGCTTTCGATCAATAAGAAATCAAATAACAGCTTAACTACCTTTCATTGTGCTAAGCTTATCTATTAAACAAACATGAATATTACGTTGTATCCAGATCTTTACTCTACTAAACTAAAATAAATAACTATCGGTTTATTTTGAGGTTAAATAGATTATATACAAATAGTTTTTCTTAGTACTCACGAAAAGCGACAAACTGTCATTTCGTCACATTAAACGATACCAATCTAAACACTATTGTTTATCATAAATCTTGCAACTGTGTTTTGAATGTTTCACATCCGGTTAGCCGTGCGCGATATTTATGCGCATAAGATCTTAAATTGTACAACATACAAAATTACAATAATATTAACTTAAAATAGTATTGTAAGTTTCATTTGATGAACTTATTGTTTTCGAATCCAATCAAGCCGTTTTTATGTCATATTTGAGTACAAAAAAGACTCAAGAAAAATATTAATCATTTTATATATGTTATCATAGACAAATATATGTCTATGATGTTATGCAATAAAAAATAAAACCTTACTTATTACAGTGGCGCGGTCAGCTAGTATGATAATCTCATTTTTATCAATAGCATAGCTCTCGACTGGATACACTTTAATGAACATTATTTAATTTGTTCTGAGTGTTTTTATTGAGCAGTGATATTTAAACATCGAAATATTTAAAAAAAAAAAACAAATCACTCTATATTCATTCAAGTTATATTTTTACGATCAGTTATAAGATTAAAATTCATATATATTTATAACCACGAATAAAACCAAGCATAAAATAATTGAATTCTTATTAGCTATTACTGACTCAAAAATCTAGCTTTAACCATTTTAACCATGACCCCATTGTGACCTGTCGTTATCGCGCTTTCTCTTTACAGAGCATGCAAAATCGCATTCTCTGACGGCTTAAGGTCAACCTGTATTCTCAAGAAAGTTATTTAGCCGTGCATCATGGGTAATTATCAATGCTAGTGACCTTACAATCTCTAATCACAAGATGATCAAATCACCTGCTAGTTGGTATAAACGTTTGTGAAAATAAAGATTCCGTTTCATGCTCACTGTTCATCTTTCGCCGGGATCTTTCGGTGCCTAATAATACGTACTTTATCAAGTGTACGAAAGATAATTTTAATGTGTAAAAGTTACGTGGATAAAAATCTACCCTTATTGTCCCCACTCGCAAAACAGGATGCTATATTGCTATTCACATTGTTAGTCGGTCTCTTCGTTTGTCTGTGCTTAAACTTCGTAACTCAGGCTTTAGACTTGCTACAAGTCCCTCTGTATTATTTATTCTATCATTAATTAACCTCTACTGATAACACATTCTAACTGCTGCAGACAGAGCCTTTCTCCCGCAGCAATCAGTAAATTAGTACCTATTAGAACAATTATCTTTGATTGAGAAATAATAAAATTAATATTATATGGCGTGAGGGTTAGGGATAACATAGAATAACTTATGTACGGCGTTAAAATAAGGGTTTACATAGAATGCTACTGATGAGAGGTTACTCCTTGAAATATCGATATATAGCATATCCAAATTAACCGTTCATACCCGCGTTTTGGTATTTGTAATTTGAAACCACTTGGCGATAACCGCTGCTGGTGGACCAGAGGTCCCCGAGGGTAATCACAAGCCTGGTAGTCAGACTTGTCTGACACGATTGACCATAAAATTTCTAATATTTTTATCGCTGAAATTTCCGTTTTTTAAATTCAAAATTGTTTAAAACACCAGGTTTCTTTCCTTGTAATGCACATGGTCGATATCCTCGGTGCTGGATTTGGCTTCCTTGTTCGAACGTTTTGGTTTTGAGTACTTTTCGTTTTCAACAGTTTTGGAATTTGACCTTCCAATGTTTGATTTAAATGCTACTGATGAGAGGTTACTCCTTGAAATATCGATATATATAGCATATCCAAATTAACCGTTCATACCCGCGTTTTGGTATTTGTAATTTGAAACCACTTGGCGATAACCGCTGCTGGTGGACCAGAGGTCCCCGAGGGTAATCACAAGCCTGGTAGTCAGACTTGTCTGACACGATTTACCATAAAATTTCTAATATTTTTATCGCTGAAATTTCCGTTTTTTAAATTCAAAATTGTTTAAAACACCAGGTTTCTTTCCTTGTAATGCACATGGTCGATATCCTCGGTGCTGGATTTGGCTTCCTTGTTCGAACGTTTTGGTTTTGAGTACTTTTCGTTTTCAACAGTTTTGGAATTTGACCTTCCAATGTTTGATTTAAATGCTACTGATGAGAGGTTACTCCTTGAAATATCGATATATATAGCATATCCAAATTAACCGTTCATACCCGCGTTTTGGTATTTGTAATTTGAAACCACTTGGCGATAACCGCTGCTGGTGGACCAGAGGTCCCCGAGGGTAATCACAAGCCTGGTAGTCAGACTTGTCTGACACGATTTACCATAAAATTTCTAATATTTTTATCGCTGAAATTTCCGTTTTTTAAATTCAAAATTGTTTAAAACACCAGGTTTCTTTCCTTGTAATGCACATGGTCGATATCCTCGGTGCTGGATTTGGCTTCCTTGTTCGAACGTTTTGGTTTTGAGTACTTTTCGTTTTCAACAGTTTTGGAATTTGACCTTCCAATGTTTGATTTAAATGCTACTGATGAGAGGTTACTCCTTGAAATATCGATATATAGCATATCCAAATTAACCGTTCATACCCGCGTTTTGGTATTTGTAATTTGAAACCACTTGGCGATAACCGCTGCTGGTGGACCAGAGGTCCCCGAGGGTAATCACAAGCCTGGTAGTCAGACTTGTCTGACACGATTTACCATAAAATTTCTAATATTTTTATCGCTGAAATTTCCGTTTTTTAAATTCAAAATTGTTTAAAACACCAGGTTTCTTTCCTTGTAATGCACATGGTCGATATCCTCGGTGCTGGATTTGGCTTCCTTGTTCGAACGTTTTGGTTTTGAGTACTTTTCGTTTTCAACAGTTTTGGAATTTGACCTTCCAATGTTTGATTTAAATGCTACTGATGAGAGGTTACTCCTTGAATTATCGATATATATAGCATATCCAAATTAACCGTTCATACCCGCGTTTTGGTATTTGTAATTTGAAACCACTTGGCGATAACCGCTGCTGGTGGACCAGAGGTCCCCGAGGGTAATCACAAGCCTGGTAGTCAGACTTGTCTGACACGATTTACCATAAAATTTCTAATATTTTTATCGCTGAAATTTCCGTTTTTTAAATTCAAAATTGTTTAAAACACCAGGTTTCTTTCCTTGTAATGCACATGGTCGATATCCTCGGTGCTGGATTTGGCTTCCTTGTTCGAACGTTTTGGTTTTGAGTACTTTTCGTTTTCAACAGTTTTGGAATTTGACCTTCCAATGTTTGATTTAAATGCTACTGATGAGAGGTTACTCCTTGAAATATCGATATATAGCATATCCAAATTAACCGTTCATACCCGCGTTTTGGTATTTGTAATTTGAAACCACTTGGCGATAACCGCTGCTGGTGGACCAGAGGTCCCCGAGGGTAATCACAAGCCCGGTAGTCAGACTTGTCTGACACGATTTACCATAAAATTTCTAATATTTTTATCGCTGAAATTTCCGTTTTTTAAATTCAAAATTGTTTAAAACACCAGGTTTCTTTCCTTGTAATGCACATGGTCGATATCCTCGGTGCTGGATTTGGCTTCCTTGTTCGAACGTTTTGGTTTTGAGTACTTTTCGTTTTCAACAGTTTTGGAATTTGACCTTCCAATGTTTGATTTAAATGCTACTGATGAGAGGTTACTCCTTGAAATATCGATATATAGCATATCCAAATTAACCGTTCATACCCGCGTTTTGGTATTTGTAATTTGAAACCACTTGGCGATAACCGCTGCTGGTGGACCAGAGGTCCCCGAGGGTAATCACAAGCCTGGTAGTCAGACTTGTCTGACACGATTTACCATAAAATTTCTAATATTTTTATCGCTGAAATTTCCGTTTTTTAAATTCAAAATTGTTTAAAACACCAGGTTTCTTTCCTTGAAATGCACATGGTCGATATCCTCGGTGCTGGATTTGGCTTCCTTGTTCGAACGTTTTGGTTTTGAGTACTTTTCGTTTTCAACAGTTTTGGAATTTGACCTTCCAATGTTTGATTTAAATGCTACTGATGAGAGGTTACTCCTTGAAATATCGATATATAGCATATCCAAATTAACCGTTCATACCCGCGTTTTGGTATTTGTAACGCTAACCATTACGCCGTTTGTTTATTTTTTTTCTATGTTAATCCTAACCTTTGCGCCGTATGCATGTTTTTCTATATTGACTCTATATCCCTAACGCCGTATGCACGTTTTGCTATGTTAACCCTAGCCCTAACGCGGTATAGAAGTTTTACTATGTTAACCCTAACCCTAACGCCATTCGCGTGTTTTTCTATGTAAACCCTAAACCTAACGTCATACACATGTTTTTTTTCTATTTTACCCCTTACCCTTATGCCGTATGCATGTTTTCTGTTAATCCTAACCCTAACGCCGTATGCATTTTTTCTATGTTAACCCTAACCGTACGCCGTATACATGTTTTTCTATGGTAACCTTAACCCAAAACCGTATACATGTTTTTCTATGTTATCCCTTATCTTAACGCCGTACATAAGTTTTTAGAAGTTAATGAAGAAAATTATAGAAACGTCGATGGCGTTAGGGTTGACATAGAATTAGCAAAGAAAAACAAGTATAAGGCCTTAGTGTTAGGGTTAACATAAAAAAACCTGCATACGGCGTTAGGGCTAGGGTTAACATAGAAAGACAGGCATACCACGTTAGGTTTATGATTAGCATAGAAAAACTTGCACTAGGCGTTTGGGTTAGGTTTAATAGGAAACATGCAAACGGCGTTAAGGGTAAGGGTTAAAATATGAAAATAACATGCAAACGGCATAAGGGTTAGGGTTTACATAGACAAGCTTGTAATCGGGGTTAAGGTTAGGGTTAGTGCTGAAGAACGTGCAAACGGCGTTAGTGTGACAGTAAACAGAATACTATGGATTCATTTATTTTCGTTGGTATCAATTTTCGTGGTTTGGTCGTGTGGCTTATGTGAAACAATGTAAAAATAACACTTCGTTGGATTAGTATTTTCATGGTTGACTGTTACCCACGAAAACCACGAAATTTGGTACCCCACGAATATAAATGACATAACAGTACCTGTATACGGTGTCAGTGTAAGAGTTAACACAGAAAAACATGTATATGGCGTGAGGGTTGGGGATAACTTAGAAAAACTTATGTACGGCGTTAAGATTAGGGTAAACATAGAAAAACATGTATATAGTCTTGGGGTTAGGGTTAGCATAGAAAAACATGTATACATCGTAAAGATTAGGGTTCACATACAAAAACATGTATACGGCGTTAGGATTAGGGTTCACATAAAACAAGTATACGGCCGTAGGGTTAGGGTTAGCATAGAAAAACATGCATACGTCGTTAGCGTTAGGGTAACTATAGGTCGTTAGGATTAGGCTTAACATAGAAAAACATGTTTACAGTTTTCGGGTCAGGGTAAGCATAGAAAAACCATGGATAAGGCGTACGGGTAAGGTTTAACATAGAAAAAAAACATGCATACGGCGTTAGGGTTAGGTGTAAACAGAAAACATACATACGGCATTAGGGTTAGAGTTAACATAGAAAAACGTTCATTAGGCGTTAGGATAAGGGTTAGCATAATAAAACATGCATACGGCGTTAGGATTAGGGTTAACATAGTAAAATTTGTATTCGGCGTTAGGGTTAGGGTTCACATAGAAAAACATGCATACAGTGTTAACGTTCGAGTAAGCACAGAAAAACATGCATACGGTGTTTCAGGATTAGGGTAAACATAGAAAAACATGTATACGGTTTTGGCGTTAGGGTTAGCTTAGAAAAAAAACATGTATACGTAGTGCGGGTTAGGATTAACATAGAAATACATGTGAATGGCGTAAGGGTTAGGGTACACGTATATCATGTATTTATTGTAAAACTTGTATACGGCGTAGGGATAGGGTTAACATAGAAAAACGTGTATGCGGCGTAAAGGTTAGAGTTAACAGGAAACATGCATGCATGGCGTTATGGTAATGGTTTACATAGAAAAAAACATGAATACGGCGTTAGCGTTAGGGTAAGCATAGAGAAACATGCATACGGCGTTAGGATTATGGTTAGCATAGAAAAACATGTGTACGGTCTTGGGGTTAGCGTTAGTATAAAAAAAAACATTTATACGGCGTACGGGTCAGAGTTAACAGAAAACATGCATACGGCACTAGGGTAAGGGTAAACATAGAAAAAAACCTGTATATGGCGTTAGGGTTAACATAGTTAAACATGCATACGGCGTTAGGGTTAGGGTCAACATAGACAAAAAAAAACATACAAACGGCGATAGGGTTAGAGTTAACAGAACGTTAAGGTAATGGTTAACATAAAAAAAAAACATGCATACGTCGGTAGGGTTAGGATTATCATAGAAAAACATGTATACGGTGTAAATTTAGGGTTAACATAAAAAAAATATGCGGCCTTTTGATTAGGGTTAGGAATCAACAACCTTTACCAAACGATAAAAAATAGAATAAAAAGTTGGAAGACTTCAATTTACCTAATAAAAAAAGCATACCCGCATTCGACCATTCAGAAAAAACGAGAAGTTAATGACCGACTGAGTCTGGTAAACCAGGTACACTCCCTGAATCATTCAACGTTCCCTGGTACACGGTACACGGAGCGAAATGATCGGTGATCGGTACACGGTACACGGAGCACACACGGTACACGGTACACGGAAGGTACACGGTACATGGAGTGGTACACGGTACACGGAACGAAATCTCAATACTAGTATTAAATTAATGAATGTTATAATGATAATTATATAAACTACGATTTCTTATAAAGTATTTTTTTTATTCTCGACTCGTGTTTTTTAATGATTTATCTATCATACTTTCTATTTTCTAATACAATGTTTAATAATCTTTATTACTGAATATTTTGTTAATAAAAAAAAAGAATAATTTACGGCTTTGTACAATCTTGTCTGAAAGGTTGTTTGTTAAACAGTTACATGTATACCTCAAGCAGTTCATGTTATTGAGCAATCGGAAGAAAAATATTTTAATATTTTATAGATAATATGAGTATTTTCAATAATAGAATTTAAGTACTGATACTTAAATTCGTTTATCGCAGAGGCCGTTGTTGTGCTTTGTAGGTTAAATTATAGAATTTGTGGTTGTTAGTTGAAACAATACTAGTTCCGGTTATTATTAGAATTTCAGTTTCATGAACACATCGACAAGTCTGAAAATTTATTGTAATCTACATTGAAAATCGATCTAAATTCTGAAGGAAAGTATTTAAATATTTAGAATTGATGTCACTCTTTCATTCTAACATAATTTGAAAAATTGATGGAATGATTCCATTTGGATTTTTACCTTTGATTCAAGCAAATCTAGGTGTTTGTGAAATGATAAACATCACGACATCACGCTTCAATAACATTGTTTCATACGCACACATTTTATACACAATAACAGATTATAAACCTTTGGGAAAAGGAATTGTGTTTATTTACGCATCAATGATTATGAATATGAATTACACACAAGCCAGGGTGACCCTGCTGCACTCTAGGCGGCAAGTTTTACGTGACTGACATGCACATGTACAAAAGCTACATTTGTCGTTCATATATAATAACACTATGATTTGAGTAGTCAAACTCTTGTCTACGAATGTTTACGCTTTATGATTACATTTCTTCCATTATTCGGTCGCAGCAAAAAAGAAGAAATATTTATGATTAAATCATTAATTGTATGTATTTATGTATTTTATATTTATGGGAAATAATAGTCTTGTAGCCTTGTAGGAGCCAATTGTCAGTTGCAGAGGTAAGGTCCTGTTAATAGAAAATGTTCCAAAGCTAGATGACAGCTTATTTGGTCCAAACAGCTGAAAGGGGCAGGATCGAGGTCTAGCTTCCCTAGTTTTATTTTGTCACCTCACACACACAGACACAGAACTACCAAAAGAAGGACATTTTAGAAGGTAATGTGTTGAATGAATTCCTGGATTATAATAAAGCCTTGTAATTAAACAAAAACAAAATCCTTCAATTTCCATCAGTCATAACCATGAAAACAGGAAACTCATACAAAGTTAGTATGCACTTGCACAACATACATTGTAATATAAAACATAAACAGGCCTCAGGGCGAGGCACAACTGGTATTAGCAAATTTACATATCAAAATGCAAATTTATTTTTAAACCTCAATTAGGAATGTCAATTGTCGAAATTAAGGCATGTGCAATTTTATTATAATTATTGAAGGGTTGCATCAGTAACAAAATTTCATTAAAATTTCAATTAATGTGATAATAAATAAATCTGAATTGCCATTTTCATAATAATCCAATTTGAATTTTTCATTCCTATTTAAATTGTCCTCATAAAGGTATGTATGGTTGTTTATTTTATGTCTGTTAAGTGTAGTGTTACTTAGCACACTGTCTGTGAACTCATAACTAGTGGTTTGCTCAGCATATGAAGGGATCACTACTCAATGCTCTTTTCTTCAACGAATCACACACTGATTGATTCTCTCATAGTTAAGGGCTTGGTGATTGAGTGCTCGGTCTGTTCTGTTAGGGGTTATGCATTCTTTTAAATTATGCATGTTGTCTTTTAAATTTATGAACAAGCAAGTCAATTAAATAAGTTATTTCAATACATACACATACTTGTACAAATTATATCAAATTAAGATTTCAAGCCAAGGGTAATAGTATCTTACTGAAATGCTAAATTTCTAGATACAAGTACATGTATATTGGCATATATATACATGTATGAGCCAGTTAAAAGACAAGATATATTTGTTATATTCCACGCTTTGGTTTTCTGGTTTTGTTTTTCATTCTGAGTTTCAGCTACACTAATTGTTGCCAGTTGGAGTTGTAATAAGGGACAGTCTGGATCGGTAAGTACAGTAATATGTTTCCGAAGGATAAATTAAAAAAAAAACTTTAAGGCGCAAACCTAATACATTACATGTAACAGTCTTACTAATCTTTTATTTTTTCAATTTTGTATGAACTTGATTATACGTATTTTGCTTGGTGAAATACAGGTATATGTAAGCAGAGGCGAAAGGTTTACGCCCGTACACCGAGAATGCAAAAGGGGGACGTTTTCGCTCCCTTCTTTGTCAAATTTTGATATCGCGTCCGAACGGCATGACATTATTTTAAAACAGTTTAAACAAATCAGAGCATTTCAAAAAATACATCAGTCAGTTATAGACGCGAATTACATTATAAAGGCAAGTTTTACCAATTGTGACAAAAAGTTTAGAATCACATGCATGACACACGCCCATCGACACAAGAATACAGTTTGTACACCCTTAGGACATAATACCTCGTCTTGCAACATTTTTCGCTTGCAATCACCTAACCCAGTAGTATAATTTCATGATGCTTTGGTATGCTCATATCTTGATGTCTATGTGTAAAAAGTTTATTGATGATACTTTTTTTCATAAAAGCAAACTTAAATCTATAAGTAAACCTACATCATCTACATGTAAGTATAACCATGGAAGTAATATTCTCAATATTACTTCCATGGTATAACTCAGCCTTTATCTGTGATCAACCAAACATGAATTTGATAAGAGAGGTACAATTTTATACAGATTTTTTATTGTTCACATCCTGATGTATATGCGTATACAGTTTCATGGATGGCCTATAACGGTCATGCAGTAATCAGACTTTCCGTAATATAGGTAGTATAGACCTGACAATTCCCGCGGACGAAGGCCACCCTATATTCAGTCATTTCGGGTTCCCTCTGAGGGATGAGCACTTACCTGCTGCCAAAATCTCAAGACACGGTCTCTTTACCGACAATCTGGGCTATGACGCTGGCCTATTCGCCACCCAGACCCGTGCGGGATCCCCTGTCTTAGTAGTATGTTTTCTTTTTTCAACCCACTTTTGTTATATAATAAATATCTTCTGAAAATGAAAATTGCTTTCGTCGAGATTTTGTCAACCTTCGATCGTTTGTTATAATATTAAATGTCTTCAAAAAAGTTTAATTGTAATTGTCGATTTTTGTATTGTTCATGCACAAATGTTTTAGATGAAATGCATTATTAGAAGCCTATATATTGTAAATGTACATGTATCTTATGCATTTTCGTGAAAGTTATTAATCCCGTTACTGATATTGTATGAATAATTATACGTCTAAAGACCACACAGGACTCCTTTAATAGTGCACTAATGACCCCAAATGTGCACTAAGGACATGAAGGATATGATGCATTTGTTTTAAGCCATTCAAAGTTATGTTTAATAAAAGATTTCGGAATGTTAAAAATAACATGTTTCTGAAGTTTTGTAAAGATATCTTAAATCGTATCTGAGTAAAACAATTCCATTGGTGTGCCCAGGATTTACTGCTCTAAAACTAAAAGCTAATCCTCGTAGCATAAAATCGCTATCATAGTACTATGGCACTATCTGAGATGAAATATTGTGCATCATCAATATTGCCAAGAAAACTGTGATGGATATTTTTGTTACGGATAGATGGTAATACAGTATCTTTAATTTAAAGCATATGAACAATAGTTGGTCCCCGAAGAGCGTTGTTATTGGATTCGACTCGCGTGTTGCTCGGAGTGACCACTTCCCATGCTAAATTTATAAAATTTGTGGTCATGAGTCACTGAAATTATTTGAATCAGTTTTTGAATGCAGATAATGGGTCATTTTGAAAAATTGTTGTCCCTGCATAAATAAAGAAATAAAAACGCTTTTAAAAAAAGTCGCACAATGCATGGAAAGAATCAAATTTACAGAAAATGTTTTCAATGAGCCATTAGCGTTAATTTGTTGAACATTCGTTTTTTCTTTTAAGAATATTTTTTTATCTAAAATTATAAAGGTGCTATTTAGGGAGCGACCATTTGATTTTTAAGGGGTATGGTGAAATTTGAAATAAAAAGGCAGGATGGCAAAAATCCAGAAATAAAAAGGCAGGACAGTGCTTCGAGTTAAAAAAAAGACAGGATGGTATCTTTGGCTAAAAAATTTATAGGTGCTTTAAAAAAAAAAATTGCGCGCACAAGCGCGCCAAAATATCCAGGCTCGACTTTTTCCGAAAATAAAAAAGGCAGGACAAAGAAAATATCCATAGCCCCCCATAAAAATCAAATGGTTGCTCCCTTTGTAAGAAACCAAAGAGTTGGACTATATTTTTAAGAGGAAGCTCTAGCTTAATATATATGTAAAAGAAATGAGTTTTAAAATACGTTTTTTTTTAATAAATAATAAATTCATTTTCAAATGTATGCTAACATCTGGAAAAAATAACTAAAACTGTCTCAGCTTAAAAATTGTCTAACTATACTCTCTCAAAAAAGAAACGCAACATGCAAAAATTTTTGAAATTACATCGCATACAAAAGTCGAGTTTATGAAATTCTACTTGGCAATTGTAGATGGACCATTTTTTCTTTAATTGCTAAAGTTTTTATAAAATGTCGACAAATCGAGTGCGCATGCAAATCAGGATTATGTCATGCAGACAGTACTCAAACTGCCATCTCCATATTCAAAAAGAACGTTCCGCACAAAATTTCAATATCAGTTCTTATAACCCACAAGTGTGTGCTTTGATTGCACAATTAGACGTTGGCGCATGCGCAAATCCAATTTAATCAGTAGATGCACGATTCTTCATAGGATCAAAAGTTTAGAAGGTCTTGAAAAAGCAAAAATGTCTTGTGTTTTACGTTTGTTATGTTATTGGTTAGGATCCTCATGTACCCATTTGACTCTTGTTGCACTTCGCCCAATTTTTAAAAATCTGTGAACCGTCCTTCTCATACTGTTTGCCATTTGTTAGAATGTTTTGCAGAATCTTTCTTTGTAAAAAATGGTATTTCAGTTCACGACAATGTTTTGGTGATGATATCACCACCCCTAGTAAGGTGAATTCACGACGATCAGGAAAGTCCAGTGAAGGATTCACTTAATGTTGTATTTGGTAGGTTGAATTCGTCCCTTTTTCGATCGATATAATTGTTTACAAAACGCACATAAAATGCACACCTGAGCATTGTAAATACACATAAACCTACGTATTATTTATCTTTCTTTATAATTTACATTTATTTTTGTATTGATTTCAATAAAATGTGAAAGTTTGGTTAATTTATGATTAATGGTTTAAAAGTTATGATTAAAAAGGTTATACATTTTATAACTCTAAATTAAAAGTAAACCACACATTTCAAACTTGTGATAAAGCATTTAATGTGTACCCACGTTCTTTTTAAATCATTTTAAATTAAAACATGCAAGGAGAGTACTGCCAACTGTTTAAGAAAATCAAATTAGCTGACCCATCAAACCGGTAATCTGTATTACCATTTTAGAGGATTCAGTTTTGTTCAGTTATAGACTTCTGTTTTGGTAAATTGTGGATGCTGTTTTGTCGGGTTATATCATACATTTTTATGGTTATTTACAAAAGATTGCGTAATTATTAGTTGCATATATGACTTATTTTACTCAAACTAATTTCGTGTTATCCAGGAACAAATAGAATTCGTTGATTCGGATATCATGCATGCTTACATTCCAAATTTTAGATATTTTGTACTTGTTATATGCTTACAACCTTTTGGGTAAAATTCACATTAATAAAGCTATAATAGATTAATGTCTTCATTCATATGGAGCAGACTTCTTATACGATCACTTCTAGACAAAAAAGGATCGTATACTAGCTCTCTCTTTTCACTTCACTTTCCGTTATATTGATGATGTCCTTTCACTGAACGATTCTCAATACTAATTTATCGTCAGAACCTTGAGATAAAGGACACAACAGATTCTCAAAAGTCTGCTTTATATTTAGATCTAAATCTCTCGAAATAAATTCCAAAGGAAAACTTTTAACAAATCTCTATAAAAAACGTGATGACTTCAATAAATATTCAAATCGTCAATTTTTATACTCCTTGTGTAGCAAAATTCCGTTTACTCCAGCTAATGGAGTTCAAGTTCCACAATTGATTCATTACTCCTGAGCTTGCGATAATATTACATAGATTTCCTTGGCAGAGCGTCACACCTATGACACAAAAAGTGCTAACACAGGGTTATGTTGCTCCTAGATTGCCGTCTTGACATAAAAAAAAATTAAGGAAGACATCATGAGCTCATAGACAAATAAGGGATTTCTATCTTTCAGATGAGTGCAGATGTTGGTTTGTCATAGGGTTTTGTTTTATCTTCCTTTACTGGAATTGAAACACTTAATTTGAAATTGGCAGCGCGACGGGTGTTAAATAGCAAATTCATACAGGAACTGCTTACTTTTCCGGAGCACACGAGTTCACTTTCTGCGTCGTTGATAACTGTTTTGTTGATTTTGTGTTTGTTTTATGTTTTGTGGTTCTTCGTGCTGTTCACGTTCATGTTAACTGGTTTTGTCGTTGCCCTGTTTGACTTTTAACACTCGAATGCCCCACTTGATTTTTGTCAAAATACTAGGAGTTTTTGCAAATACTTATAAGCAGGAATTCAATCCATATGACCCTAAAATATCTTAAAATGCTCCTTAAAAGTATCTTAATTACATGTTTGCATCAATTGGTATTAAATGCCTCATCTCACATTTTTCTAGATCTGGAAGTTAGTGCATCTACATGCAGTCTCATTTTTGAAACGAACTGCATTAGCAATGACTGTGAATTGGTTGCCTTTACATTCCTGCAAACAGGCACATTTCATTTCGTTACAGTATTTACTGTTTTCGAATTGCAAAAGCTCCGTGCGGATCCCGGATGGCAAATAGGCCCGCAGCAGCGCTTTAGCTTATCGGTAAACGTCCACTTAAAATCGCTCAGAGACCTTTCGTCGCGTCAGGCCGCTTTGCCCAAATAGCGATAGGGATGTGTGCCCCAAGTGGTTGAATGGCACAGACCTGTCATACTGAATGCCTGGGTCGTCAGGCTATAATGCGGAAAACATGACCGCAAACCATAGTGGTGCACCGTGTTTGAAAAAAAAACCCAGCTGCAGAAGGATCCCCATGTAGGAGGCTTTACTGTCCGTCCAAGCTATACCTTTTTCCAGTGGCAGTCAAAAACTATCCTCACCGATTGGCCCGATGTTCATTGTATCACCCTTTTTATGTACATCTCCCGAATATATCCGAAATCGTGCTGCTTGGAGTAAAGGCAAAACTAAATAACTAACTAACTAACGAATTAAAAAAAAACAAGATGGGGGATTTATTTATAGATAAATGGGTTGGTGCTTCCGTAATTTGAGACCTATGCTTAATATCTGAGGTGCACTTTTTCGGGGAGGGGTTTGGCCTGCGTGGCAGGGCGGGCAATAACTGTTACTTTGCCAGCGGCGGCGATTAATGCTATCCATGTTTCAGTGTTGGAGTTATATGAGCACTTTATGTTGACGAAACTTGGTATGCATATGCTCCAGTAAAGTAGCTTTGGTTTTGTTTTAAAATTTAAAAGAAGTTCTTGCACAAGATCGGGTTTACTTGAAACACAAAAGTTTATCCTAAAAACAAAGAGAGATTCTTTCTGTCCCTTCGACTAGTTGACCGTGACATATAGGACCGTCCATAAACTACAAAAGCGCTCATGAAACAATTTTTTAAAACATTACAAAACCTTAAGGTTTCCAGAAATTTGTATCTCATTTCTCATCAGGCGTAGCAAAATTTATTTTTTGGAACTTTGCTGTAATTTTTATTTCAGATGGATATGAATAAGAGAAAACTCAACCAGGAGATGAGAAATGTATCAAAATCATTTTGCATTCGATTGTAAGACAATAAATTTTATGATGAAATGGTAGAATTTTAAAAAAATTTCTATAACCGTTGGTATAGGGATAATAAACTCTTAATGATCTTCTTCGCTTTCGAGTATGTCTAGAAATTCAATATGCAAAGCCTTGATTGATGTATATTGATTGTATTATTTTTGCTAATAATAATCATCCTATATTTAACAATAATTTAGTTTCTTAATGTGGATATTTAACTTAACATTTTAAGTATGATTATCTTTAGTTATACAGCATTTGCCCACAGATATAAATTTAAATGTTTTTTAAACCGATACTGAACCGAACTCCGTACATTACCAAAACAGAATCCTCTTATTACCAGAACATTATCCGCCAATTTTGACATCTATTTTTTTAAGGTATACTCATTTTTTTCAATACAAATTTTCAACTTGTCTCTAGTAGGTATAATAGTCTTGCTTTGATGAAAAATATAGACACTTTAAGCAAACAAAAACACAACTATTTGATGTTATAGTTTTCGTCATGAACATAACTCAACCTTGACGTTTTTCGTGAATTGTAACTTTATTTTAAAACTGATTCGTTTATGCTTTTACGACTTTTGAGTTTTTTGTGGTACAAATAAAGAGACAGGATTAAATTGATCATTTACCTTTCGAAAGACATTAATTTTGCAACATAACAAAGTTGTTTACTTTTTTATTTAACCCGACAAACCTGAGTCGTCTTACCAAATAGAACTTTACGTGAATCCTTCACTGGACTTTCCTGATCGTCGTGAATCCACCTTGCTAGGGGTGATCACGCTGGATGAATAATCAAAGGAGAATTCCCTTCAACCGATATGTCGTGTGCGGGGGAAATTCACGCCTCATGTTGAGTCTGATGTAAACCACTTAAGACGGGATTAGCGTTATGATAATGATGGTATCAAATAAAGGAAGATTTTTGCATGGTTATGGAACCAAAAAAGTAACCGTTTCAAATATTGGTTACCAGAATTACTGGATGTTAGCTAAGACTATCAATTTCAATGATTTTTCAAAGTTGGATTCGATAGGCGCAAGCGCTCTACTAGCGCCTCCCGATGTTTTTAAAAACGTGGGTAATGGGAGCAAAGGCTTCAATATGTGTGAAAATAGGAGCCAGAAGATCGTATGCAGCGTTTTTTTTTTTAGAAACCGAGAGAACACAAAAAAAGTCGTAATTTTATCATTTAGTCGGTATTACTACAGTTGGCGCTGCGCCTTTGTTGGCTGGTAAATTTGAATTTTGTTTATATCACACGTAAGATTAATCATTTCTAAATGATTCTGCAAAATTTCACATTCGTACGACATTTTTTAGTTGAAATTAAATTGTTTTTATTTCCATGATATTTTAAATATCTTTATATGTGGCGTTACTTTTTTGAGAGAGTATATTACGAAATCTATATCTGTAATCATAATTGTTTATTTGTTGTTTATTCTATGCTATTTGAATTTCCATGCATGACTTGACGCTCCCAGCAGAATGTACCGGCGGCATATCAAAGGATTTTAAATTAAAATCTCTATAATTCTAAAACGGATTAAGATATTTTAACAAAAATTTCGAAATATATTATTTCTAATATTTTGAAACCATTTTCATAGTTTCAATGACATAAAACAAAAGCATCATGTCCTTAGTGCATATTTTGGGTCGTTAGTGCACTAAGGCGTCCTGTGTGGTGTTTGGACTTACCCTTTTACGACACAAAAATTTCTACCTTAAACAAATTTTCCACAAAAGGTGCAAATTACAATCTCGCGAGCAGTTAATCCCCCCACGGCTATTTGTGTTTGTGTTTATCTTACAAATTTCAATGTCACCAGCAAAATACCATTTCCACTGAATTTAAAGAGGACGCACAAAACAATGCAGTTTATTTATTTATAAATCTTTTATTAATATTCATAAAGACACGGTGATTTTATGAATTTGACTGTTTATTTAAAAAAATATTTTCAATTTTATTTATTGATTTATTTACTTGGTTGTTTACTTCTATTTTTATTAATGGCAAGGTGCACTTGTTATGAAAATAGATTTCCGTTAGAAAGATAGGAAACAAGTTATAAATTCCATTTCTTTATAAGAAACTCTGTCAAAGTCAAAACAGGAAGTAGTTGAGCGACATACCTAAATCTAATCCCACGTTATGGAACCCCTCCCTGATGCTGTATGCCAAATATCAAGTGGCTGTGATAGGTAGTTGCTGAGAAAACTGTTACGAAAATTTCTTCCCCACCTGCACGAACGCCAGCCCGCCGCCCGCCCGACATTCACCATTTTGTACCCCGGATTTTTCACTCCGTGAAATCCGGCCAAAAATATAAAATATATGACCACAGGAATAATTCCCTTTTGATAATCATGAATATGAATCCTTGATTTTCAACATGGAAATTTAATGCATTTTATTTCTCCGTTTTCGAATCGAGAAACCGTATTCTACTCTTTATACTGGAATTACTAAGTGGGTGGTTGCTATAATAGTGTTTTGTCATAAATAGATCGAAACTAAGATGGCAATAAAAATAACTGTTTATTTAAAAACAAACCTCCTTTACATTTTGTCAATTAAACAGAAGCAAGCGATATAAGGAACTACTTATGTTCCCTTATTAAGTTCTTAATATACATTTCTTATTCACTGGGCATTTACGAGTATCGTTATCACTGTCAATCTAAAGATAGTCCAAAAACTTTACCTGTAAATGACTTTATCAAAGAAAAGGACAACAGGTGAGATGGAAGACAACAGTCTAATGCTAGTCTATTGTCTACCGTTTCCTCCTATTGTCCTATTCTTTGCCAAAAAATCATGACTGTACATTTTTGTCCCCCGCCGCAACGCGAAGCGGGGACATAGAAATGCCATCGTCCGTCAATTACACTTTTTTCGTAACAGATTTCTTTTATTCCTAGGCTTTCAACATTTTTGAGTTGGAGAATACATCAAAGTTTTAAATTATCCGTCTAAATTTCAAAATTGTCTAATCCCTAAGGTTCTTCCCACCCCAGACATGGGTTGATAATCATAGTATTAATTTGGTTCCCCAGTTTGGTATTTTTGGTTTTTACTGTTCTATGCTCTTCATGGTCATATGGTGTTTGGCATTTTCAATCATTTTGGTAGAGCGCCTCTGATGAGTCTTGAATAGACGAGACGCGCGTCAGGCGTAGCAAAATTTATTGTCTGGAACTTTGTTGTCATTTGTATTGCAGCTTCATGTAGGGGTTCCATATGGTGGGATGCGTCTCCAGGTCTGTCGCCTGGCACGAGCCGACTTGGAATTTTTCAAAAAAGTAAAAAATATATTTTATATATACAGCTTCAGGTTGGGGTCCCATATGAGTTTTCATGTCTATCGCTGTCCTACTTCCTGTTTAACGAGCTGACTTAGAAATTTTTAAGAGTCAAAAAAGGAAAAATGTTCGTTACAGATTTCTCAGCTACTACTTTTCGTGGGCTTTCGATATTTGGTATGCAGCTTTAGATAGGGGCCTCATATGGTGGGAAGCATTTTCAGATCAGTTGCTTATCTGCTTCCTGTTTTGTAAGCGAGCCAACATAGAGTTTTTGCCACTCGGCGGGGAATGCAAAAATTCCATATCCTTGTTACTGTTTCCTACGGTGGTACATTTAGGACACTCATTTTTAGCTCACCAGGCCAAAGGCCAGGTGAGCTATTGCCATCACTTGGCGTCCGTCGTCGTCGTTAACTTTTCTTCAAACTTCTTCTCCTCTGAAACGGCTGCACAGATTCAAACCAAATTTGGTCTGATGGTACTTTAGGGTATCTCCCACATAACTGATGTGGGGGTTTTTGATTCGTCGAAAAACATGGCCACCGTTGCTAAAAATAGACCAGGGGGTCAGACTACTGTTTTTGGCTTGTAAATCAAAAAGTATAAGAGATAGATGAAATCAGATGCCATCCGACTGCTTCAGCATCAAAAGTTCTACAAAAGTCTCCATTTGGCCCAAGTTGTCAGATGACCCCTTATTGGGGTTACAGCCCCTTAAAGGTGAAAAATAGCGTTTTTTTCATGTTTTTGCCCTATAGTATGAAAACTATTGCAGATAGAGAAAAGCTGTTGCTTGCTTAAATGTTCAGCTCATTTAGCTCTACAAAAGTCTCCATAGGGTCGGAGTTGTCAGATGACCCCTTATAGGGGTTACGGCCCCTGAAATAATGTTTTTTCATGTTTTTGCCCTACAGTATGAAAACTATTGCAGATAGAGAAAAGCTGTTGCTTGCTTAAATGTTCAGCTCATTTAGCTCTACAAAAGTCTCCTTAGGGTCAAAGTTGTCAGATGACCCCTTATAGGGGTTACGGCCCCTGAAATTATGTTTTTTCCTGTTTTTGGCCTATAGAAAGAAAACTGTAGCAGATAGAGAAAAGCTGTTGCTTGCTTAAATGTTCAGCTCATTTAGCTGTACAAAAGTCTCCATAGGGTAAAAGTTGTCAGATGACCCCTTATAGGGGATACGGCCCCTAAAATGATGTTTTTTTCATGTTTTTGGCCTATAGAATGAAAATTATAGCAGATAGAGAAAAGCTGTTGCTTGCTTAAATGTTCAGTTTATTTAGCTCTACAAAAGTCTCAATAGGATCGAAGTTGTCAGATGACCCTTAATAGGGGTTACGGCCACTAAAATAACCTTTTTCATGTTTTTGGCCTATTGAATGAAAACTATTATAGCAGATAGAGAAAAGCTGTTGCTTGCTTAAATGTTCCGTTTATTTAGCTCTACAAAAGTCTCAATAGGATCTAAGTTGTCGCATAACCTCTTATAGGGGTTACGACCCGTAAAATAACGGTTTTTCGTGTTTTTGGCCTATAGAATGAAAACTATAATAGATAAAGAAAAACTGTTGCTTGCTTAAATGTTCAGTTCATTTAGCTCTACAAGAGTCTCCATAGGGTCGAAGTTGTCAGATGACCCCTTATAGGGGTTATGGCCCATAAAATGATGTTTTTTTTTTCATGTTTTTGGCCTATAGAAAGGAAACTGTAGCAGATAGAGAAAAGCTGTTGCTTGCTTAAATGTTCAGTTCATTTAGCTCTACAAAAGTCTCAAAAGGATCGAAGTTGTCAGATAACCCTTTATAGGGGTTACGGCCCCTAAAATTACCTTTTTCATGTTTTTGGCATATAGAATGAAAACTATAGCAGATAGAGAAAAGCTGTTGCTTGCTTAATTGTTCAATTTATTTAGCTCTACAAAAGTCTCAATAGGATCGAAGTTGTCAGATGACCCTTAATAGGGGTTATCGCACCTAAAATAACCTTTTTCATGTTTTTGGCCTATAGAATGAAAACTATTGCAGATAGAGAAAAGCTTGCTTGCTTAAATGTTCCGTTTATTTAGCTCTTCATAAGTCTCAATAGGATCGAAGTTGTCAGATGCACCTTATAGGGGTTACGGCCCCTAAAATAACGGGTTTTCGTGTTTTTGGCCTATAGAATGACAACTATAGTAGATAAAGAAAAAATGTTGCTTGCTTAAATGTTCAGCTCATTTAGCTCTACAAAATATAGGGTTGACATCAAGACCAGGTGAGCGATTTAGGCTCCTGGGAGCCTCTTGTTTTATTTTTATTGAATTTTATCTCGAGCGCACGACTTATTATGTCGTGCGCACGACTTATTATCTCGAGCGCATGACTTATTATGTCGTGCTTTCGACTTATTATGTCGAGTGCACGACTTATTATGTCGTGCGCACGACTTATTATCTCGAGTGCACGACTTATTATCTCGAACGCACGACTTATTATGTCGTGCTCTCGACTTATTATGTCGTGCGCACGACTTATTATCTCGAGCGCACGACTTATTATCTCGAGCGCACGACTTATTATGTCGTGCGCACGACTTATTATCTCGAGTGCATGACTTATTATGTCGTGCGCACGGCTTATTTTCTCGAGCGCACGACTTATTAACTTATTATGTCGTGTGCACGACTTATTATGTCGAGCGCACGACTTATTATGTCGTGGTCTCGACTTATTATCTCGAGCGCACGATTTATTATCTCGATTGCACGACCTATTATGTCTTTGTTTTATTATGTTTAAACTCAATGGGTTGTGTGTCTTGTATCTATAATTTCTGTTTGCTTTGCTGTTGTTTTGTTTCTCTTGTCGTTGAAAAATGACAGTCTGATAAACTATATGCGTAAGTTACAAAAGACTTTATATTTGTTTTAACATTGTCATGTGGCTAAAAAAGTCATGACTAAATTGTGTCCCTGCTTGATGTAATAAATGAAGGGAACTGGAGTACTAGTATAAATATGTTACAGGGCATCTTGGAATCCAGGGCGATTCCGAATCGTCGTAGGGCATCTTGGAATTCCATATCCTCCTAGGACAACGTGGAATTTCAACTTACACTAGATTTTTCCAGTCCGATTTGGAATTCCACGTTCCCCACGGTGATCTCGGGATATCTCGAATCGACCTAGCTATAGGGGGATTCGAAATCGTACTAAAACAGATTTCACTTACACATTTTGATTTCTATGATCATTTAAAATAAAGCCCAATTTTGTTCGTAATAAATGATAAAATGAAGAACTAAATAGTAAAAAAAAACGAATGAATGAATGAATAAATAAATAAGAATAAAAAAAAGTATATAATATTTAAAAAAAAAACAGAACAAATAAAAAAACGTATATAGAGGCAAATGGTTGATTGGTTCGAGGGGTTCGGAGGACCCCCCCCCCCCCCCTCTTTGGGCAAAAATATGAAAAATATAGGTAAAAACAAACTAAAATTTGGTGAAGCACTATTAAAGTAAGGAAAATTTGAAAATTGAATCCTCGATCGACCCCCCCCCTCGAAAAACTCTGGCTACGGGTATGTTGATAGATACCTTGTACGAAAACTGTTTGTACTCCTTGGTTCGAACGTAATTAATCCGGAATGCGTTTTAGTAATAATAAGTCGTGCGCACGAGATAATAAGTCGAGAGCACGACATAATAAGTCGTGCATTCGAGATAATAGTCGTGCGCACGACTTAATAAGTCGTGCAACCGAGATAATAAGTCGTGCACACGACATGATAAGTCGTGCACTCGAGATAATAAGTCGTGCGAACGACCTTTTAAGTCGTGCACTCGAGATAATAAGTCGTGCGCACGACATAATAAGTCGTGCACTCGAGATAATAAGTCGTGCGCACGACATAATAAATCGTGCACACGACATAATAAGTCGTGCGCTCGAGATAATAAGTCGTGCGCACGACATAATAAGTCGTGCGCTCAAGATAATAAGTCGTGTGCACGACTTGATAAGTCTTGCGCTCGAGATAATAAGTCGTGCGCACGACATAATAAGTCGTGCGCACGACATAATAAGTCGTGTGCACGACATAATAAGTCATGTGCACAACATAATAAGTCTTGCGCTCAAGATAATAAGTCGAGAGCACGACATAATAAGTCGTGTGCTCGAGATAATAAGTCGAGAGCACGACATAATAAGTCGTGTGCTCGAGATAAATTTTAATAAAAATTAAAAAAATGAGTGTCCTAAATGTACCACCGTAGTTTCCAGCGTTTGCCAGTGCTAAACGATATACAGCGGTAATACCATGTAATAAGATGAAGAAACCTTTATTCGAATCAAACCGTAAATTTGAACATATTCGTCGATCAAATCTACATCGTTATCATATATATCCTCTTATATTTAAGTTACGGGTATAGAGCAACTAACAGACAGAAGTATTTTAGGGGACAACCATATGATTTTGAGAGAGGGTCTGGGCGTTTTTTTTTTTTTTTTCAAGACGAGAAACGTATTATTGAATGATGTTTAAAACATTTAAACGATCTACAGAAATCTGTATTTAAAAGTCTAAACATTACTATAACATGTAATACATGTAATATAGGAAATCAAAATTTAACTGCCAAATGTTTGTTATCTCATCCGTAAAAATAGAGGAAAAATATTTTAAATAAAAATAAAAAATGAACAAAATTTAAAAATTGTGTAGATTTACTTTCCTCCGAAAGCGTTTTGAAATTTTCAAGTCTTTTTCCGTAAAGGTAATCTAGTTTTTTTAAATTTATTTCCCAGTTAATTACACAAACACAATGGTCGTTAGACATTAATTTTCGAAAATATTGGGTTGATGTTGTCTAAAAAGTGACTCATCTTATTCTTAAACATTCTAATGGTCTAAAGAAGAGACACCCCCTTTTTTGAAAACTTATTTCACAAATAAACTACTCGTCTGCATTTTTTAGTTTGGTAAGTAGTATGAGTGCTTTTCATTGTAAGAGCGAATATGCCCAAGCACATGTATATTAGACTTTTTGCCATGTGGCCCAAATAACTCTTAGTGTTGTTTAACTTATCACATATAGAAAAAAGACGGAAGAACTTTCCAACGCAACTTAACACATGAGGGCTTTGCAGAATATCATGGAAACTATGAATCTAAAAAAGAATCACAAAAAACTTATTGATTTTACATGCCAATTGCCAGTGCGGTCGGAATAAAGTTATTTATTTTTAGCTCGCCTGAGCAACGGTCATTTTAGCTATTGCCGGCATTACTAAAGTGTGTTTGTCAGCTGCCGTCCGTCCGTTCAACTGTTCAAAAATCTCCAGCTAAAACCAATTAGCTAAGTTTTTGTGATCTGTAACTTAAAAAGTATAGAAAATTTAGCTTGCATATCTTGCTCAGTGTTTATATGTCCATGTCGATACGTTTAATTCTTCTTCTGGTATAACAAAATGTGTTAAAACGTTAGCGGCTTTCGGTATTTAAGTTGTAATCTGTTAGATATTGAAGCTACCTAGACAAAAAAATCAACAAATATGTTTTTTCCGTCCACCTGAAAAGGTTTCCGTTTTCTGTGTTTTTTTCTAAAAACCGTATAGGTGATCACCTCGTCTGTCTTTCTACCCAATTGTTTGTTCTTATATATCAGTCCACGTATATCTCAAAATCACAAAACCTTCTGAACCGGCTGGTGGATTTAAGCGAAACTTGACTTGGAAATAAGTTTTTTTTATTTGTATCATTTGTAAGAACCATAACATGTATGCATTAAACTAAAAATATATCCTTTGGCAATTTTTTTCCCGAAAATAAATGCTCTATTTCATTGATCTTTCGTCGTACAAACAAACATTTTATAAGTGTCCTTCAAAACCTGTGAAAAATTAGCCCTCACAAAATCCCGAAATCATATGCTATAAACCGTCGTTTTTTTCTATTCTGGCTTATTACAAAAATATTGTTGACTAGATCTTGGTAAACCATCGTTTCCTTTTGCGCCGTATTTCGTATTCAGTTTAGAAAAAAAATCATAATATTCGGATATTTTTATACGATCGCCTTCTAAACGATCACATATAATACAGATGTCGAAAACTTACAATTAGCTATGGAGTCCCTATAGGTACTAGTGATGCATGATTTATGATCTTCTGTTGGATTTCACTTAATTCTGATTATATTTTTTATAACTTTTTACATACATGTACACTAAATATGAACAGAAAATAAAAAACTATTGAAAGGTAAAATAAATCGATCTTGGTGCTTGTTTAGGGGGGTACCAATATCCCATATCCCCGTAAATTTTTCATCAAATATCCCATATCCCAAAAAGTGTTTTTCCAGTATCCCATATCCCTGTAAATAAAATGGACTTAAATATCCCATATCCCAGTTAGTATTGCCTCAAATATCTCGTATCCCATGAAAAAATTGTGTGAATATCCCATATCCCAATATATCCTAAACAAGCCTCGATCTTGAGTGCAAGTCTTGATAATCGATTAAAAAATTTAAAAAATATTTCAATGAATAACAATTACATGTTTGTTAATTTTGTTTAAACACTAGAAATGAACATTAATTTTCTATGAAAATAGCTCAAGAAGCACGATACACGGGGAGCGGTACACGGTACAAGGATTGTACACGGTACACGGTACACGGAAGGCACACGGTACACGGAGCAAAATGATCGGCACACGGTACACGGAGCGAAATGATCGGTACACGGTACACGGGACCCGGTACATGCTAAAAAGGGAACGTTGAATGATTCAGGGAGTGTAGCTGACCTTGCAAAAAACCTTTAGTAGAAGCCTGAGTTACGAAGTTAGTACACACAGAGGAAGAGGTGGACTAACAATGTGAATAACAATATAGCATAAGAGTAGATTTCTTTCCATGTATCTTTTTACACATTTAAAATATCTTTCGTACACTTTATAAGGTACGTATTATGAGACGCCAAAAAATAACTGAGCATGAAACGGAATCTTAATTTTCACAAATTTCATATTTCAATCGTTTATCTTTAGTAAAGCTTATGATTAGAGATAGTAAGGTCACTAGCACTAAGAATTACCCATGATACATTCATATGACTAAAGAACTCTCTTGGGAATACAAGTTGACCTAAGCCGTTAGAGGATGCCATTATACTTTCTGTATAGCGAGAGGTCACAATAGGGTCATGGTTAAAGCTAGAATTTTGAGACAGAAATAGCTAATAAAATTATTTTATGTCGCGTTTTATTCGTGGTTGTAAATATATATGTGAATGTTAATCTTAATACTAATTTTAAAAATATGAAATGAATATAGAGTGATATGTTTTTTTGAATATGCTCAATGAAAACTTTCGGAACAAATTTAATAATGTTCATTAAAGTGTGCCCAGTCGAGAGCATTAATATAAATATTAATATTAATAATAAAAAAAGATTATCATACTAGTTGACCGCGCCACTGTGATTCGGTTTTAGTTTTTTGTTTGTTTTTGTTTGCATAACATGTAAAATAATTAATATTTTTCTTGAATCTTTTTGTATTCAAATATGATATAAAAGTAAAAGACGGCTTGATTGGATTCGAAAACAACAAACTTACAATACTATTAAGTTAATATTATTGAAATTTTGTATCGGAGAAAATCAAAGCGATGTTAAGTTTAATTAGCTCAGTTTGTATGTTGCACAATTGCAGTTCTTATGCGCATAAATATCGCACATGGCTAACCGGATGCGAAACATTCAAAACACAGTGATTAACAATTTCTTACAGATATAATGTTGAGATTGGTATCGTTTATTGTGACGAAATGACAGTCTATCGATTTTTGTAAGTACTAAGAAAAAGTATTTGTATATCATCTATTTTTGTATATCATCTATTTAACCTCAATTTTATGTAAAATTAGTTATACATTTTAGTAAAATAGTGTTAAGATAAGGTAAGCTTAGCACAATGAAATATGGAGGAGCCGGTATTTGATTTCTAATTGATCTAAAGCTAAAGAACCGTAACAAAGAGCCGCCTCGTTTATTTCCTGTGTTTCCTCATAAGTCCTAAGGTTCAGACTCTGAAAATAAAATACTAGTATATAAGTTTTTTTCATATATTTCTTAATTTATAGTCTAAAACTATTTTTGTGTTAAAAAATCCAACTTTTAAGACGCATATCAATACATACAATAAATCCAGAATTGGAGATTAAATAGACCACCGAATCAAATTGCTTCACGTTTTTCTTGGATTTGCACCTCGAATTTGACCCAGGTGGTCATCTCAGTAAAAAAAAATTACGATAAAAGAGACGATTATAATTTTCAAACTATTAATTTTCCTAATCTATAGAGCAATATTCCAACTTCCCCTGCATACGGTGTTTATATTTCAAAACTTATTCGATATGCCAGAGCTTGCACACATTTCACAGATTTTTTTTATCAGACACCGATTTCTTCGTGATCATGGTGATCGCCTTTTGGAACAGGGATATAAGAAAATACGTCTCATACGATCCCAAAAAAATCTTTCTTCGTTATCAGCCACTAGTAGAAAAGTTCAAAATTGAGTTTAAAGATATGGTGGTTAATTGTTTTAATTAGTGTTTGACTGGTCTGCTGTACTGAGATGATCACCTCAATATGCCTATTATATCTCACAACTATGTTGTGTTCTATGTTCATTACCCGATCCTAAGATCGCAATGGACGAGGGAGGTTTGACGCCATAAAACCTGGTTTAACCCACCATTTCGTTTGAAATGCCTGTACCAAGTCAGGACAATTGCAATCCACAAATTCTCCGGTATGACTGATTCTTATTTGTCATTTTCTCTAGACTATAAGATTGATCTTTCAAGTTCGGTAGTTTTGTAATTACCTTTATCGTGTACATTCAACTAATATTATTTTTATTTGCACTTTGTTTAGTACGACACAATAATTAAACATGCATAAATTTTTAAAAGAAAGAATATGGAATATGTGCCAGAAAGACACTAGTTGTTTTTGATTAATTGGCGTTCTTAATGTTAATTACTTTTAATCCCTTCAATTTTCCCGATCATTTATTAATTCTTTAACATCCATTTAGAAAACAAAATTAACCCGTCATAATGAATTGTTTATATACTGAAGAGACAAACATTAAGGTGCAAATAGTGCTAAATGTACAAAATAATTATGTTACAACTAAATTGAATAAACCATCATAATTCAGCATGATTTGAAGTCCTGAAGATAGACAGAATACAAATTAGGGGACAAATTAAGGGACAGATATTTTTATTTTATTTACATGGGTTACTAATCAAAATATCCATGCAGTTTTTTTTCAAATGATTGGCAATCAGCTTAAAATATTTATTTGCAAAATCATTTATTATTTGTCTACAACAATAAAATATACTTGTTAGAAAAGGCGATAAGTTTATATTTTCAAAAACTAGTTTTAATCAAAATTGTGGTACAGTATCTGGTATATCTCATTCATTGTATCTGGTATCATTTCTCTGGTATCTCGTTTCTCCGTTTTATACACACTCCAGAGAAGAACTATTAAGGTGGTTCGGGGTATGAGGAAAAACATTTGGATTTTTGAAATAAAATTGCAGAATTAAACTTCATAAAGGAACATTGAAAAAATTGGAAAAATGGGGGTGACGACCTTATAGAGTTTTATCACCTTGCGAAATCGATGACCTTAAACTTTGTTTTGCAATAGATTATAATGGGGAAACAAATATTAAGCGTCATTGTGAGCTAGGAACCCATCAGATTTTAGTTTTAAAAGTAAAAAGCAAATACATTATGTCACAGTCATTTTTCTAGATATTTGAGAAAATCATTTTTCCTCCACAATTCTATATAAAAATTTGTCACGCATTTTCCCGCCAATTATCTACCCTGTAAATATAACGTAGCAAAATTTATTGTCTGGAACTTTGTTGTCATTTGTATTTTTCAGAAAAAGCTTATTTTCTTTATAAATATTAACATTATAAAAATTTCATTAATAAAATAAAATAAAGAATTACATTTTGCATCTCTTGTGTTATTTAAAGTATTTAATCTTAAATAAAACGCAGACCTAAAATTTGCTAGATGTCCGAAAAAGATCTTCAATCATTATACTCCCTCACCGAAAAAGAATACATGAACGAATGATTGCCAACCATTATAATTACTTAATTACAAACATGTAGGTAAGTGAAAAAGAAAAAAAAACAGCTTATACATGCTTATTTTTCCCCATAAATAGATTGCTTCAACAATCCTCAAAGGTGATAGTTCTACTATTTTACGTATTTCAATTGTGATGTACATTTGAGAATTATCATCAGATTTGATTGAGCGTAGTTAATATTTGTTTGGTCATGCATCGTTATATTTGAAGGGCAGTGTTGTAATTCTGGTTATTAGAGGATATATCTGAATGTCAGGAAAACCTCTTCTAATTAGTATGAACAGTGTTTAGTTGATTTAAAAAGTGCTAGTTTTATTTATTTAAATACTCATGACATTATAAAGAGATTTTCTATCTATTTGTAATACATGTAGCAGCTTTTTCCTCTAATTGTCCAAATTTCCAATATTCAATTTTCAAATGATACTACAGTTTAAGCAGAGATTATCTTGGCCATTAAATTTTCACAAACATAAAAATGCAATAAAAATCTCAGACACTGCCATGAGAGGTCAACCAGCAGGTCATGCCGCATGTTATGGACTGGTCGACTTCAGCCCGTGTCAAAACAATTTTATACCTTTCAAAGCTCCTTAGGATTGCGTAAAGACAAAACAAAATACAATATGAATTATTCATAAATTACGGCGATTCCTGGAAGCAACAAAGCCACATACAAAAAATATTATATTCTAGACCGGGACATTTTAAGCGGCAGTTTTTTTCGGGATACGTGACATTGCTAGTGCGAAAATTTAACGTTGCGAATGAACTTCATTAATTCCATATCTAATAAGTAAATTAATTGTTTAATGACCTAAAATTATTAACTTCAGCATTTGTAAACATATTATAGTCCTTTTGAGTTTTGTAAATCATTAAGAAATTGCTTGTGAAATTGTGTCGTGCAAATATTTTAATTATTTTAATGTCGTGACTTTTTAAGGCATACGAACTCAGGTGAATAAAATCCCCCCTATCGCAAAATTATGTTTACTTCTGCTGATGTTGTATGTTTATCGCCTCCTGTATAAATACATGCAGCATTTTTGTAATGGTTAAACCATCATTTCTGCATCGCGTAATGTTCTTATCTTCCCACATTTAAACTTAAAAGTCGGTCTATTTAGAAGAGCGTTAAAAAAGACACATTCGCGTGTCAATTAGCGGTTGACTGCTGCCTCTAATTATCAGGTGAACAGCACCTGTCCGTGGTCAGATCAGTGGGTCAGATGAGTACAGATTACTATAATGCTTTAACATGACCTACATTAGGTATGTTAAGCACATGGGAAATAAAATGTTTGAAAATAAATACAGAAACGCTTCTGTCTACTGTTTACCTTGCATTTCAATGACCATGAATTAGAAAAAGTTCAAAAGGTCAATCCTAATTCTAAATAAGCGAAAGAGAATTCAGCCTTTCTTCTAGTAATGAACCATTGGTTCTATTCGGACGATAAAATTTATATTGGAGTGTGGTTTTAAACATGATTTTCGGCTGAATAAGAGATTGTTAATCAGTTTTTACCAATCGAAAAGTGCTTGAATCACTTTAATATGATAAAAACAGTAGTTCATCTCCATCGTGGTTTTTGAAGTTCATTAGATATCAACTACGGTCACGAGAGGTTGACAAGCGTTGAATTTACGGACGCATACATAAATTTTATTAATAAGTAAAAAAATTCCCAAGCAGGTACAAAATATTCAAAGGTTTTAAAAACTAATTTAAAAATAAATTTATAAATAAATATTTTGCCAACTTAAAATATATCATACCATCAGTTTTTACCGAGAGACGTCCAAACATCAATTAAAATCAAGGGAAGCATAAAATAATTGAATGGTGTCTTTTTGGATGTTTTCAAAGATATGTAAAAAAAACATACAAATTTTAAGGCTTTGATTTTTTTTACAGAACCCCACCAGGACATAGACAGTTTAACAGTTATTGATGGAAATTCAAACCTCAGTTCAATGGTAATTAATTTATAAAAAAAGATCATAACAACATTTTCGAACTGGAAATATCAATTGTTATCTGGTTATGTAAATAAAAAAAAGAAGACATACATTGTATACTAAAGAATTGAGGATCACAATGGTGTTGCAGTGACATTCGAGTGTAAAAAGTCTGAAAGGGCAACGACAAAACCGGTAAACATGAAAAAGAACAGCAAGAAGAAACACAACATCAACCGAACAGAAATCAACAGCCCAAGCTCAAGTCGTAACAAGAGTGAGCTTGGGTGCTCCGGAAGAGTAAGCGGTTCCTGTCTGCTCGAGCACACCGGTATACAAATACAAATTTTAAGAATTTGATAAAATTGTTTGTAAATTTATTTCGTTCACATTTTATTGAATTATAAACATGACCTTTAGGCACAGAACGAATAAAAGATATAATGTGCTGAAGCCATATATCTGTCTATTCCTATTATATTTCTTTAATATTATGAAAATAACACGTACTTGACACATTGCTACATTTTGGAAGAAGAGGAAGAATTGGTGCAATAGAACCAACTAATTTCAACCTATTTTTTCTTTATTTGCTTTTGAAATACTTGTGTCTTATGTATAAGGTGTATATCATTTTTTTCAGTGAAGGACAAGAACAATGCTTAAAAACAGACGTTGATAAATTTAAAAGATGGCAAGAAAGACTTCACCAGGAGTTTATTTATTCAAAAAGTGACATAACCATGATTCAAGTGGGACTCTTTTTTAAAGTTCTCAGCTCAACATTATACATTGAATCATCAAAAAGGTTCAGACTTATTGTTTGAAAATCCTTCACTTTGAATACAACATATATTCAACGAGGCAGAATCCTAAAAAAAACACAAACACATTGCAAACTTATATCATGTATATTGACGTTATTAATTCGTATCGTTGATTCATATCATTACTTTTTTCTATCATATAAAAAGAAATAAATTAAACGCACAATTATGCACGAGCGTTTATTGTATACTTGTAAAATAAATAAAAGTATAAAAGTATATTTGTATATTTTGTGATATTATTAATATGATTTATATGGTTTTTTTTTTTATAATATAATCATCTTTAAAACATGTTCTAAATACCAAATCTTCCAAATTCAAACCTATGCGAAAAATAATTGGTACTACATGTAAAAATATTCTTACGTTCCCTAAATATGCTAAAACGTATATGGATAGTCAGATGCTAAAAGGTCGGCAGAAATTTCTACTTTCTAATACTTCTCCAAAGTTCTCCAAACCATCTATTTCGGAATAAATGTTAATGTGAGAGTTCTATAATTTATCGTTATCAGCAGAAATTTCTGCTTTCTAGTGATGATTTTGAAAATTCTTTAGATTCTCATTTCTAGCAGAAATTTCTGCTTTCTGGTGATGATTTTGAAAATTCTATAGATTATCGTTTTCAGCAGAAATTTCTGCTTTCTGGTAATGATTTTGAAAATTCTTAAGAAATCGTTTTCAGTGACTATTTTGAAATTCTAAAAAAATATCTTTATCAAAAGAAATTTCTGCTTACAAGTCTCCTAATGATTATTTTAAAGTTCTCTAAACCATCTTTATCAGCAGAAATTTCTGCTTTCTGGTAATGATTTTGAAAATTCTTAAGAAATCGTTTTCAGTGACTATTTTGAAATTCTAAAAAAATATCTTTATCAGCAGAAATTTCTGCTTACAAGTCTCCTAATGATTATTTTAAAGTTCTCTAAACCATCTTTATCAGCAGAAATTTCTGCTTTCAGTTCAGCTTCCGTAAATCACTTGCCTTCAGAGAACGAATTTAAACTTTCAAAAATTCAATTTTAAATTTACTGTATAAAAATCATGATTTATATGCCCTGACAGTAGGAATTTTCGAAAAATACACTTTTGAAGGCTTCAATTTCAGAATCAAACTGAAAAACGGAAAAGTAAGATTTTCCTTTTTTATTTTAGACAGCGTTCTAAGTTTTTCTCTTGTTAAATTGCACGTTTATCGATTTGATTCTAATGGTATGTTGATTACTGTGCTTTTTTGATAGGGATAATTGATAGTGGGAAATAGGGTAAAAAAACTATTTTACTCCCGCAATATTTCAAATCTGCCTTTTTAGGAGCAGATGTTTTGCTATGATTGGCTAAACACGGGACATTAAATCCCACAAGTCCGTACAAACGAAGAAAAACATAGCAACGTCATATGACGTTGCATGTAAAGTTGAACATTTTCTAATTTTCTCTTTTAATCATCTTTTTTTAACAAGAGCACTTTCGATTAGACAAATGCAGATCTTTGGTTTGTGTCTGATATTCTTCATGATTGGAAGCAGTTTGAGTTGTATCTGTCTTCGGGATCCAGAACTTAGAATGGATTATTGCAGATCTAATTTTGGTAAGGTTAAGACATTATTTATAAGCAAATAGGGTTTATGATCTTTTTTTTATACAAACATGTTAAAACTGTTGCAACACTCCTCGTTGATAACACAGGCGTTTGGGTTCAGGATTTTTATATTAATAACGTGTATATAAAAAACTTCATATACGTCTATATACTATTTCCACAAGGCAAGAATGTTTGACAGTTCTAAAAATAGAACATTGGGAAATCTATGTATTTCTTATAGAAGTAGTTTTCCATCGAAATGAAATTGGTAATTGTCTGAGTCCTTTAAGATTTATCTCTCTTATGGGCTCAAAGTTATCGTGTACCAACGTGTAATAACCTTACATCTAGTCTTATTTCCTCCGAACCGGACCTAAAAAATCACCAGGGACGGAAGTAGATAGAGATTTTCAAGGGAAACAATATTCCGCCAAATAAAAGGACTTCCGAGTGACGATACAGTAAGGTAAAATCTAAGTGAGTTCGAACAGATTCTTTTGGCGGAAAAATATGGTCACGATTTTATTTAAATTATTTTTTACTACCAAAAACGCACATATTATATTAAGACCTGTTATGTGTACCATAGGTTTAACAAAAAGACGTTACAGAATAAAATATATGTGGTCATTTCAAATTCAATGATAAAATTGGTAAAAGTGGCGGAATATTGTCTCCCTTTAAAATCCTTATCTACTTCCGTCCCTGGTGGTTTTATGACTCGCTTCGAAGGAAATAAGGTTAGATTTAAAGTCATTTCGTATTTTTGCACGATATATATGTGGTTAATTGTGAGATAAAACTGAAAGGATTAAGAAAATTACCAATATTTTACACAAAACCTTTAATTCTATGAGAAAATAGGGGGGTTTTCCACGGGTAAACTGTGTTCTATTTTTAGAACTGCAAAACATTCTTGCCTTGTGGAAATAGTATATAGACGAGTATGAAAATTTTTATATACACGTTATTAATAAAAAAAATCCTGAATCCACGCCTGTGGTTGATAAACACACAAAAATAATTTCATCACCATAAGCAAAGGGAAAAGTTGGACACATCATGTAAAAGAGTTCTTAGTAAAAACCTAATATTCCGTAAACACTTTTGTCGATCCAACGAAAAGAATGTATTCAAGTAAATAAATATAACTTCTTATTGTATTGCTAAAAGTCGTTGCAAATTTAAGATCGTTGTTGCGTTTTTATTATGATTTTGATTATTCAAAAATAGTTCTTATTGAGATCTCTGACCAATTTTAAATTGGCGAGACATGACCATTTATAATGTTCCTTTTCCGCCGAAGACCATTATAAGCTGTGTCATGAATATTCAACTATATTATTAACTAAATATTTTAATTATAGCAATTCGTGGGAATGCAAAAAGTGTTAGCATTCCTAATGGTCGATTTTCTGATAGATTTTACAGTGTTGAAGTTATGGAAATATATAAGGTATATTACATATTGAATTATTTGTAGCAGTCAAGTAGATTAACAAACAATACGATTAAACAGAAGGCATGTTAAAGGAATAGTTACTTAATTTTCACTTTTGGCCGGATTTCATGGTGGAGTAAAACAAATGGGTTCTAAAATTGTACACGTAGGGTTTATGGCGGCGGGGATATAATTAGTGTTACAGTTTTCACAGCAACTATTAATCACACCCAATTAATATTTGATGTCAGCGTTATAGTACGATTTCGGGTCTTCCTGTTTAACCTTTTACCATTTTTGACTTTAAATCGACAGATTTTAATGAGTTAAGCAAACGGTTTTATGGATACCATTTTACTTACCACAGAAAGGAAATATGATATCTTGATCACTTAGATCTTGATACTAGAAATATAAAATATTTTTACCTAAGGATAACTGAAAGACTTAAATTATTTGTAGCTCTTGGCTATTTCCAAATGAGGATGTCCTACATGTAAAATGACGATTTAAATTTTGCAATGTTCCAATTACAGGCATTGCACAATCATTATATTTTAAAACATTCTGTTCAAGGGCAGGGAAACTAGTTTGCTTGTTAAGCGTTTCTTCAATTAAAGTCTTAAAGAGACGTTTAAAACATATTGACCCATAATGCACTTTTATTTAGCAAATAGTCTGTACAGGAATTTCCTTTTAAGTTTAATCATGATGAGTAGAAACATTGTGTGCTCCAGGCATAGGCTGGTTTGGGTTCCAGTTCGGCCTATTACACCCTTGCTTGAAATGTAGGGTTATAAAGTGATAGGGTTGTTCGTCCGTCATTCCGTTCACCACAGGGTATCCATCTGTCATTCCGTTCACCTCAGGGTATTCATCTTTTATCTGCACCTCCTCCTAAACCCCTTGATGGATTTTCATGAAACTTTTACACAATATTTATTGCATAATGTAGATGTGCACCTCTCAATATTGTTATAAAATTTGATAAAAATGATTTTTGGGATAGCTGTTTGACTATAAGGGGATACCCATCTCTTATTCGCAAATCCTCCTGAACTCCTTGATGGATTTACACATTTTTACCCTATTTTATTGACATAATGTTTTTTCTAGTTATTATTTCATTGTTCTATGCTAGTATTTTGGAATTTTCAATAATTGGTTGAAGCACTACTCATAAGTCTTAAAAAAACAAAACACTCGTCAGACGCAGCAAAATTTATTGCCTGGAACGTGTTGCAGTTTTACCCTTTGATATTTTACATAGGCCCCAAGTAACGTAAAAGTCGGAGATGTGTTGACAGGTGTAACTGATGGAACTTCTTGCGGAGCAGACATGTGGATGAACAAGGATCATCTAATAATAGGTATTTTACTTTGATTTCAATACTGATTGTTCTAAATGTATGTTGATCGAGACTCGAACTAAATTGTACTTGCTGTAACACATTTATTCATATTAACACACAGGTGTAAGTCACAATTCATAAATTAACGGACATTTCAAATTTAGCTAACCTCGACTTCAGGTCAATGTAAATGTAAGCTTTTGCTTTCACTTGGCGTCTGTTGTCCACTCATAGTTTTTTTTTTGAATTATTCTCATCTGAATCTAGTGAAAATTATCCTGTGAATCTTTATATAATTGATTTTTAGGTACCAAAAGACGTGTTTTGATTTTTGATGCGGTAAAAAAAACGTTGTCAGTGTTTCTAAGCTAGAACATAACGGTAAAATCACTTAAACCGGCTTATAACCTAGAAACTATAATAGCACTACAAAAGTCGCCATAAGACAAATTTGTAAGGGGTTATGACATATTTAAGGGCAAATGGCATAAGTGTTGTTGTCCTATAGAATTAGGGAAAGCAGAAAGAGAAAAGCTGTTGCTTTCTTTACCTTAAGCATATTGAGCTATTTGGCGGAAGGAGTCAGATGACCTGTTACAGTGGTAATGGGTCAAGGACGGCATTTTCATGCTTTGTCCTAAAGAATAAAAAGTAATTCCGATAAAAAAGTTGTTGTTATCTTAAGCCTTCAGCTAATTAAACAGTGCGCAAAAAATTTAAATGGCCCCATCTCCGTGCAGGGTGTAACCCCTTGCAACTAAGAGATCCCATCAACAGAGTTCGATAGGAGTGGGCTCACGGAGGTCCTGTACGTCAAAATATTAGTGTGGCAGTCAAAATGAGTTTTATCGTGGACCATACTTAGCTTTTCTTCGGATTAGCACTATCTTTCTTTTCTGGTTCTATCCTAGGCCTTCTGTCCGTTTCAGCCAGGATTCAACATTGTATTTGTGACAAGTAAGGGTTGTTTATGTAAATCTGGGTAAATTTTATTCATCTGAATTTCAGGTAAGAGTTCCTCATTGTCAGTCACCTTTGGTAAGGGTTAAAACTTGTGCACAATATTTGCAGAGGGTTTTGGCCCGTTCTGGATGCAGTGGGCTATGGTAAGTTTAGTGAACATTTACCTGTTTTGTCAATTTGGTTCATTTTCCTTCTGTTAAGCGGTCGTACATTTGCTTTTTCTCATAATATATATGGGCCTGTGTTTTGGCTTGATTTACATCAATCAATTTGTTCTTGTAGTGATTCTGATTAAAATATCGTTGTCTGATCAATAAACAAACCGCAATCAATCACCTACACCTATAGAGGATTTGACTCTTTAAATGTCAAAATTAGCGTTCGTTTATAGTTTGCCTTATAGGATGAAATGTATTGAAGATAAAGAAAAGCATTTACTGGTTTAAACCTTCATTTCATTAGGTTGTATAAAATTATCCATTTGGTCGAAAATGTCACAAGACCTTATATATGAGTTATGGCCCTTTAAGCTAAAAATAGCTTTTCATGTATTTGTCCTATCATGAAAAGTAAAGCTGTTGCTTTTTAAACCTTCCTTGAGCAGTACAAAAGTGTCAACTTTGTCGAAAATGTCAGATGACACTTTAAATGGGTTATGACTCTAGCTGCACGTCTTTCTTGGATTTGCACCTCGAATTTGACCCAGGTGGTCATCTCAGTACAAAAATTTACGATAAACGAGACGATTTTAATTTTCAAATTATTAATTTTCCTAATCTACAGAGCAATATACCTACTTCTCCTGCATACGGTGTTTATATTTCTCAACTTATTCGATATGCCAGAGCTTGCACACATTTCACAGATTTTTTGATCAGACACCGGTTTCTTCGTGACCGACTTTTGAAGCAGGGCTATAAGAAAATACGTCTCATACGATCACTAAAAAAATTCTTTCTTCGTTATCAGCCACTAGTAGAAAAGTTCAAAATTGAGTTAAAAGATATGATAGTTAATTGTTTTAATTAGTGTTTGACTGGTGTGCTGTACTGAGATGATCACCTCAATATCCCTATTGTGTCTCACAACTATGTTGTGTTCTATGGTCATTACCGGATCCTAAGATCGCAATGGAAGAGGGAGGTTTGGCGCCATAAAACCTGGTTTAACCCACCATTTCGTTTGAAATGCCTGTACCAAGTCAGGACCATTGCGATCCACCAGTTCTCCGGTATGACTGATTCGTTTTTGTCATTTTCTCTGGACTATGAGATTGATCATTCAAGTTCGGTAGTTTTGTTATTACCTTTATTGCTTACTCCTTCAGATGATTAAGTTGTACAGTAGTCTTTATGTGGTCAAAGATTAAACTTTGATAGGAGTTTAATAAAAGCGTTTCTTTTTCATGTTTTTGCCTAAAGTATAAAAAAAAATGCATAAAAAGAAAAACTTTTGCTTGCTTATACTTTTAGTCCTTTGGCGTTTACAAAACCCCGTTAGGCTTTGTGCCCCCATCTTTGATTCATCGTCTTTTTTCATGCTCATCTTTTCATTATTTCAATGTTCATCCCTTCCCCGATATAGCCGACTTTGTGCTGCTTGGGCGCATAGCAATGACTAAATGATTCTTTTGTTTGCTCGTTTCAGGAACACTTAATGGTACTACATATAGATTTGATGTGTGTACTTTCTTCGAGCTGTTTGAAGAAGTTGATGCAAATGAGTTAACTATTCTTGAAACTGGAATTAAATGTTGAAATCAATTTTAAATAAATTTGTACTACATCACATTGGCATTTACTCATTTCCAAGTTGTTGTGGTAAAAGGTGAACTAGTTCGTTTCTTTTATTTACTAACGTATTTACTTTATGTGTGTTCGTTGAACATTAAAGCCACTGAGTTTATAGCTTTTTGCTCATTGGTAAGAATTACTAAATAAGCCATGTCGTTAAAGTTGTCTGATCCGAATTTAATGAAATTAATGTGTTTAAAAGTTTTTCTATTGTGATAAATTGGCTGTCTGTCTGTCCAGCCCTTTGTCCCCCTAGTTCGAGCAATTCTTTATAGGCCGCTTGCATTGGTGGATTTTCATTCAACTTTACATGAATGAAGTAAATTATAGATCTTATTGAATATATTTAGACGTCCTAACCAAAGACGCGTCTATGATAGTTTCGAAAAACAGATTAGGATGGCCTAAAGATTTCACAATAAGACTTTAGACGCGTCTTTAAACAAATTTTAGGATCATTTCGAGAACACCACCCCAGGATTAAAAAAATAATACATTGATCCTACGATGTCAAATAGCCACTTCTAGGCAGGCATTAAACAACTCACATTAAAAAGACCAGTACAGATACCAAAATCAACTTATGATAAAACTCATTAGTGCTTTATAATTTGCAAGTAGCGTCACAGTATGCATGTTGTCATTATTTTACTGCAGACACACACATCTTTTTAGGCAGAGCCTTATAGAGTCATATAGCTATCTGATTTTCGCGTTTTTTTTTTCGTCTAGACAGGGTAAATTGGTCAGCCAATATTACTACCACAGGATATATTCTACATTAATCGTGTATTTTCATTGTTTCAATGTATTTTAAATTGTATACAGATTGTCTAAAATAAGAGGTAAATCTTTATACCCCAACATAAATGCATTATAAATGTGCACTACATATCGTATATCAATACACGTAAATGTTTACTTAAGCATTGTTTACCTTTGACCTTTGATCAAGTGGGCGGAGCCTAATTACAGATTTCTTAACAAATGTGCAAGAATGCGGAGCAAACAAAGGAAATTGATGTGCTATGTTTCAAGTTTATGAAACACAGATCATTCTTTACTTTAGTGCTTAGATTTCTGCCTTTTAACGCTTTAGCGCTTTGATTTTTTTTAAATTGCCGGGTTCTTTTTTTTTTTTTTTTTGTGTGTCGCGTACACTTATTTTATATCTCTTGATCGTCTATTGCATAAAAGAACACAATAATGATCATGCTATAGACCTCGTTAACTATTTCATTTACATATTAAATGCAGACAGATATAAATTGTAATTATTGAGTACCCACATATCTATGAAACCTTGAAAAGACCTTGAATTTTGAACAACTTGACAATATCCTTGAAAAACCCAAGCATTTGATAGTATGACAATTCGCAGAAAGTCTTATCGGAATAGATTTTTTTTCAACTATGTCATCCTTTAAAATAGCCAGAAGTTCCCTGAAAGTCCTGAAAACCACAAAAATTGTGTAATGCCAAAATGATGACTTTAAAAAGCAATTATTTCATTTTTGTTAGATAAATGATATGTCATTGAATTGAATTGTTCAGTTTTCAAAAAATTGGTTGAACGGTGTGTCAAAAATTATAGAAAATAATGAGAGGTGGTATAAGTGAACGCGACCCAGCCACCAAAACAAGCGGCAACTAAGAAAAACCACAATTGACAACCGCCAGCAGCCTTCAACGAGGCCAATATGTGCTGCTTTCGGTTCTGCAATGCAATTGACCAATGATCTGTCTGCCCATTTTAAAAGATAATTGCTGGGTTTTGTTTACTTCATTCAAATAAATCCATTTACTTAATAATTTGCATACAAACAAGCCCATATTGAGAAAGGCTCTAGCGCAAGAATAAACAAACAAAAGCGCAAGTATATCCCTAAAATTATCATTATTTCTTATCCCTGGAATAAGAAAACGAACGTCTTTGTCTTTGAGTTCTAAATAATTAGGACGTTAATTAGAAATTCTGTTGTCTTTTCAATTGGCATTATGCAAAATCAAATACAATTTGTTTATTATAAAATTTCGAATAGTTAAAACAGATAGTTTTATAATGTTTGCAAAACGTAGACCAGGGGTCATCCCTTTTCTGTCGGAAAAATTTGGTTGGATATAAAGAAAATCATTAAAACATGACCAAAGTGGTCCCACTCTAAGCCAATAAGAGGGTCTCCACTTTTCGAAATTTATGAATTCGCCACTGAGTACTTCAGCTATAAACGTAGCAATCTGTAACAATCCATATAATTATGTTGTTGAAAACATCAAGATACGAAGACACAACTTTTATTGGTCCCGTCTGTATAATTTGCATGACACAAACATGGCCAAAAATATATACGTATTACATGCGTAATAGAACGCTGTAGAACTTGGTTAAAACGTAGAAACACCTATTGAATATGTAACGGATATATTGACGCCTTGTGAAACAAAGAAACCCTCGGGTATTAATAACGATTTTATGAGGTTTTAGTACAGTACATGACGTTTTATGTAATGTTTTGCTGGGTATATAATTACATTTGTCTTGGGTATCAAGACTCAAGAGGTGCAATACGTATAAATAGCTACATCTCGAAGTTTGCAAATATTCTTTATAGCCATTAATATATATAGTCTTTATAGGATGAAGCATATCAGATGTCGGCATTGTAGAATATAATGAACAAATGTTCAGTCTGGTGGCGAAACTTTGGGCGATCTGTAGCATTACTTTCAATCAGACTTCACCCTTTCAGCGGTTTATAGCAAAAAGTCCAACTGACGAACTTGGAACATTTTCAGCACAAAGAAAAAGATCCAGGGGCGTTTTTTCGTCTGTGAAAAGCTCATATCGGGTTTCAGAAGTATTGTGGATGGTTTTCCTTAATGCTTAAACTATTTAAAGTCCTTGAAAGACCAATGCTCAAAAGATGATAAGCCATAACAAAATGATTTTTTTTAATCTTTCAGTATTTCATAAGGGACTGTTTGACTAGTTGAGCATATATACCTTTAAAATCGTTTGTCTATCTTGATCTGCTTTTGCAATTTGCGTGTATTAAAATTATTTTAGAGTTGATATTAATTTAACGTTTTGTGGAAGTGAAATTGACGAATCAAATGGCATTTTAATTCTTCCATGTCTATCATGTTGATATCTTCCAAATCTTACTTTGAATAAATTAAACAAATACGGCATTCCTTGATGTCTTACTTGCTAACAGATGCTGCAGATAACCAAATCATACTTCCACAAGGAAGAACTCACTTCGAAATATTTTATTTTTTATCAAATTTAAAACACCATATGGCAATATGCTTATCAAAACTTTTTTGGCCTTATTAACAAGGTTTTGATGTAGCGGGTCGTTGACACTATTTTTACTGAACCCTTTTGAAATATAAAACGACATTCGCTTAGTCTTATTTTATTTTTTGATAAAACATGAATGAAGTTTGTATTACTGCAATTATATTTTCCAATTAATAGATATTAAATGGTTTTGAATTACAAAAATAACTCGACAGGCAATTTTGTTGTTTAGATAAATATCTGGGAATTTTTTCCTGACATTTTAGTCTAGGTATGTAGAACTGCTACGTGTAAACTATCAGAACAAATACTCGTTGGACATTAGAGAAGTCTTGTAAGTATACATTTAGTTAAAGATTGGCTGGTTTTTTCCTGTGTTGACGTACGCTACTTTTCTATCTTTTTAATGCTTTTATATTTGTAACGATTACTTTAGTTTGTTCTAAACCTTTTCATTTTGAAGTTAAGTCTGCTCTTTGTCGCGATAAAAGTAAAAGATTTGATAATTGGTAGATTAGTTTGATGTGATGAAGGAGGACTTTTGACCTGACCATGATAAGATTTTTTACAGCAAGCCTTAGACCTCCCTTTTCGAAGTTTGGGGGTTTTCTGGCTCTTTTTTTGCTGTGATCAGCCAAACTTGGCTTGTTCTTTCGGTTTTAATTGTGGCCCTCGTCCGCGGGGGTTGTCAGGTCTATAATACGGAAACCCTGACCGCCGACCATAGTGGGCCAACGTGTGTGGAGAGTGCCACGCTTCATGCACGTAAAAGACCCCATTGTGGACCGCCAAGTAGTGCACCACATAGGCTAAATTTTCCGCCCCTACCCACCTCTCCCCTTTTCCTGTGGTTCTTCAAAATTTACCGGTCCTTTGTTTCCCATCCCACCCCCATACTTCATTCATCATCATCATTTCATGTTCATTTTATCACTCTTTTCATGTTCATCGCCTGTTAATAACCTTTATAGCGTTGCACGGGCGTAAAACACCAAATCACTCACTATCACCTAGACTTTGGTAAGGATAGTTTTTTAAAAAGTTAATATATTCACCCAAAAGCTTCAATTTTCATCCATTCACGACAAAATAATAAACAATAACAATTACAACGATAAAGAAGAAATGCGTCTATGGGACATGGATGACCCCACTGGCCCCAAACAGGAAGTAGAAATCCGACAGGTCTGAACGTTGCTTATGACATACAGTTTGTCATACTGAACCATCCTACAAAGTTTTAAATTACTATCATGTACGGCTTCTAAGAACAGCTTGGCAAAAATTTTCATGTACTTTTCATATCGACCCGGTCTAAAACAGTTATTAGACGTCCGAAAGGTCTGAAAATCGCTTATACATGTAACGTACAGGATGCCAAACTAAACCATCCTGCTAAGTTTCAAATCATTATCATGTACGTACGGTTTCCGAAAAAAGCTTGACGGAAAATCGTTCAGATGGACGTACAGACGGGTGGACACGAGTAAAACTTAATGCCGCCTGACATGTCGTCGAGGGGGGATAAAAAGATGTAGAATAAGTGTACGCGACACAACTAACATTAATGAAACGGCAATTTAAAAAAAACACAATGGAAAACAGCCAGCAGTCTTCAATATGACCAGAGGTCACTGCTCGCTGTCTTGCATTGGCCCAAGACTAAAAATACAATACACAAAATTCAAACAAATCCCTAGATTAAAACAGATAGTTGACAAGGACAAACAAAAGATTTGACAAGGATTCCTTGCCTAGGTAAGGCACATATAAAATGTTAAACTGAATCCAACAGGGAAAAGTTTAACTGTTTACCTAGTATTTAAAAAAATGTTAGTTTTTTTGGTTTTTTTAGTCTATGTTCAGGTTGTTTTATTCGTAAACTGTGGCACGTATGGGCTATTTGGTTACTTTTTAAATTTGTAATTTGTAAAATATTAATAAGCTTTTTCTTAAATAATTGTTTTGACATTTTCAAATCATTCTAAACGGTTTAAGTTATCTTGCATTTGTTCCTTGTACTGCAAGAATTCGATATTCTGGTTTGCTAAAGAGAATCATGAATGGCATTATAAACGTATATTTTAAATATCCACAATAGAAAACAGCCTGCTACTTTGTCTACTTCTTGTTGACCGAATACTTAGGTTTTAACACATTATTGACATTAATGCAAAATTTCCGTCACAATTTCCCAAGCAACTACATGAGATAGAGGTCTGATATTTTGTATACAGCTTAATCCTATAGTACCATATGGTGTACACCGATTTTATGCTCCTAGGTAGTCTACTTCCTGTTTACCGAATACTGAAGTTTTTACACATAATGTACATAAATGCAAAATTTCCGTCACAGTTTCCCAAGCAACTACATGAGATAGGGGTCTGATATTTTGTATACAGCTTTATCCTATAGTCCCATATGGTGTATAGCGATTTTATTTTCCTAAGTCAACTACTTCCTGTTTACCGAGTATTTTAACTTGTAAGTGTGGGGAGCGGGGGTATCACTAGTGAGCATTAGCTCACAGATTAACTTGTTATTTCATATCCCAATGAAAAACGAATCATGGGGAAACACCAACTTTTAACAGGCAGTGCCACCATTTTAGTTCTTTTATGAGTAAATTTTAATTTTCATGTTTTTTTTTAAACGTTTCGAAAATTTATTTATAAGGAATGATTGTAATAATTTTATTTTCATTGGGGATATGAAATTTTTTTTATGACAGTCATTCCTTAACTAAAATGTTTATTTGATGACAAAGAAGAGTATTCTCAAAAATGGGCTTCACTAACTTAGTTCAATGCTTTTAAGAACAACATTTTGATCATGAAATACCTGCACAGTAATACAGTTGATTTCTCCGCTCATCATTTCAACTGTAATGTTGTCGACGACTTGTTGTCTATGATTGTTTAAGTGAGCATTTGCAAAAGTTATTACTTTTTCCAACAGTAGTACAAAAGCTGAGAAAATGCAGATCCTTGCTTTTTATCTGATGTTATTCATGATTAGGAGCTGTTGGAGTTGTGTCTGTACTCCTTGGCCAACCTTGGAAATGCAATATTGCGACTCCAATTTTGGTAAGCGTTCAGACGAGACGCACCGTACATAATTAGTTAAAAAAACAGGGGTAAGCTACATTTGATCGCTTCAAAGGCTTTGACAACAAACTGAAGAGGTACTCGCATCAGGTAATATAACTGACTTCTTCCTAATCCAGAATAAAGAAATAAGTTAACTAAAGAAGCAAAGAGGCACCAATGGGGCATTTGCGTGTCAAAAGTCCGAAAGGGCAGCGACGAAACCGGTAAATACGAACAAAAACAGCACGAAGAAACAAGACACAAAATTAACCGAACAGAAATAAACAACGCAAAGTCAAGTCGTTGCATGAGTGAAGTCAGGTGCTCCGAAAGAGAAAGCGGTTCCTGCCTGCTAAAGCACACCCGTCGTGTTTATAATTTCCAATCAAAAGTGTCAAAGAAGCAAAGGTACCAATGGTGTATCCAAATGTCAAAAGCCCGAAATGGCAGATACAAAACCAGTAAACACCAACAAGAACGGGACAAAATAGACAACATGGAAACACAAAATAACTGAATATCAATCAACAACACGAACTCCAGTCGAAACAAGAGTGAACTCAGGTGCTCCGGAAGAGTGAGCAGTTCCCTGCTTGCTTTAGCACAACCGTTGCGTTGTCAATAGTCCATTCAAAGTGTCAATTCCGGTAAAGGAAGACAAAACAAATTTCTTCGACAAACCAACATGTGCACGCATTTGAGAGATAGAAATCCAATATTTGTCTACGAGTGCACGGTGTCTACAGTAAAATTTCTTGTGTGAAGAAAACAACCGTGGGCAAATAGGGAATTAGGGCAAATTAATCATTTTGATACGTTTGTGTTACACGGTTACCATTGCTCCCAATCGTACATCATCAGAAATGTTAATAAGTAGACAGTTTGACACTTACTGAAACTGAGATATGAATGTCTTAACCTGTTGAAACCTACTTAGTCATATTTATGTTTTGGTTTGTTTTTATACCCCGCTTGAAAAGTTTGGAATATATTGTGAAATTGGTGTCCGTCCTTTCGTTACACCTCAGGGTACCCATCTCTTATCCAAAACTCCTCCTAAACCCCTTGATAGATTTTCATGAAATTTTCACACAATCTTTGTGACATAATGTAGATGTGCTTTTTTTTTTTTAAATTTAATCAGAATGATTTTTGTGATTTTCACATAGCAAAATAAATGGACCTAGTTATTCGATTACATGGGGATACCCATCTCTTATCCGCAACTCCTCCTACACCCTTGATGGATTTTCATGAAACTTTTACATAATATAGATGTGCACCTCCTATTTTGAAGTTTTATCTGATTGATTTTTTTTAGGGGCAGGGGTATTTATTTCTTAGCTGCCGCTTTCAGTATTTCTAGTTTTTTGTGTGTTTTTTTTTGCATTCTCAACGACAGGAATCTATATGGAAGCTAATAATAGTTTTATTATTAGTTAATAATATTAATCGCTTTTAAAATGATTATTTTTTTATTTTGATCATTGATTTTTGCCCAGTTGGGTGTGCGCTCCTCTTATTTTCTATACTTATTTCCATTTATATCTCGAATCAATTTTAAATAGGCGAGGCATGACCACTGGTCTATGGTTAAGGATAATGTTGCATTAAATTATTTCCTTCGCAGACTGTTGTATTATATATCTGGTGTCATGAGCATTTATTTCACATTACATTATTGCTGTAAATTACTTATTTAAATTATAGTAATTCGTGGTAGTGCTAGAGAAAAAAGCCTTCCTAATGGGCGATGGAATGATAATTTCTACAGCATTGAAGTTTTGAAAATATTTAAGGTATTTCTTATACAAGTACAAATATATATATAGCTGTTAAACAGTTTATTGGATCTTATGTATTGTATTTTTAGTCTTGGACCAATGCAAGATGGCAAGCATTAAAGACTGCTGTCTCTTTTCTATTGTTTTCCATTTTTAATTGCCTGTTTTATGTTGGTTGTGTCGCGAACATTATTTCACATCTCATTATCGTCTAACATTTTCAAACGATTTCCTATCGAAAACAGGGAACTTGCCACTTTCTGTTGAGAATTCCTTAAACTCACCCAACCGAGGTCTATTTGATATATTCCCATCACTCGTCGTCCGTCCGTTTAACTTTTCAACAATTATTCTCTGAAATCAACCGACCAAATGTGAACATTAGTCAGACTATGTCCTTTACAAAACTATAGTGTGCATTTTTTATTTCACAAAAACATGACCGCTGCATTGCTAAAAAATAGTGGTTAAGTAACCTTCTAAGCAAACAATTTAACAGAAAATATATGGTGGCTTTTAGGCTCTTTCGAAGCATCAGTTCGAAGCATCAAAATTTTCATATGACCACTTAAAGGCATAATTGATCTCTTTTAATTCAAAATCATGTTTTTGCCTTATATAACTATTGCGATACAGAACATCCGACATTTCTGATGAGTAGTGAATACACGAAACACGAGTCAGGCGTATCAAACTTATTGTGCGAATCTTTGTTGAAAGAAGCAGAGGTACCAATGGGATATCCGAATGTCAAAAGTCCGAAAGGGCAGAGACAAAACCAGTAAACACCAACAAGAACGGGACAAAAACAGACAACATGGAAAACATGGAAACACAAAATAACTAAATATCAATCAACAACGCGAACTCCAGTCGAAACAAGAGTGAACTCAGGTGCTCCGGAAGAGTAAGCAGTTCCTGCTTGCTATAGCACACCCGTCGAGTTGCCAATAGTACATTCAGCGTGTCAAATCCGGTAAAGGAAGACAAAACAAAAGCCTATGACAACCCAACATCTGCACTCATCTGATAGATCGAATTCCCATATTTGTCTATAAGTGCATGATGTCTTCCGTAAAATTTCTTGAGTGAAGACAGCAACCGAGGAGCAACATAACCCTGTGTGAGCAATTTTTTGCGTCAGACGTGTCGCTCTGCTAAGGAAATCGATGTAAGTCCCGCATGCTCTGAAGTAACGAATCAATTGAGATACGTAATAAAGCTGGAGCGGACGGAATGTTGCTACACAAGAAGGGAAAGTTGAGAGACTTCCTAGAATCCGTTGTGTCCTTTATCTCAAGCTCCTGGGGATATATGAGATGGAAAAAGTCACCAAATCGAGAATTGTTTAGTGAAAGGACATCATCAATATAACGGAACGTGAGGTTGAAAGAGAGAGCTAGTCTACGGTCTTTTTGTCTAGAAGAGATTGTAAGAAGTCTGCTTCATATGAATGATGAAACAAATCAGCAAGCACAGGCGCACACTTAGAGCCCATTGGAATCCCTATTGTTTGCTGAAAAACACGTCCACCAAACTGAACAAATATGTTGTCAATAAGAAAGTTGAGCATGTCGATTATTTGGTCTTCTGTAAAGGATGGGTTGCGATAAGGCCCTTTTTCAGCCCACCGCTAAAGTCAAAATTAAAATAAAGTAAATCATTTCACAAATTGTCTTGTTGGAAAGGTTATCATTTCTATTTTTTTAAACGAACAACTGTAGTTGAAAAGCTTCTTTTATCTTTTAGTAAATGGTGCTTGAAATGAACCACCGCAAATGATTTTAACATTGTGCCTATGGGAAAGTGGCGCAAATGAGAGATATATATCCTTCCCGGAAGCATAGCCTTGCACGCGGAACCAGCTCCATATTTTATTCAAAAACTTGTATTACTAAAACACATCTTTTGTGAAAGTTTCAAGCTGGTTCCGCGTGCAAGGCATACTGAAAATTTAAAAAGACTATTATTTTTGAAGTTGTAATCAGTAGGTAAAAAAATTGCGAAATGTCTCCGTTTTCTTCGTTTTTCTTGAGATCAGCGGTCATTTCGATTTCAAAATTGTTGTTTAAAGTAATGTATATATATGGTGAACCTTCTATAGAATTGTCAAGGGTGGATATAAGTATATTAGAACAAAATTTTAATTTATTGAAGCCCTACCTTAAAATTTTCTTTAAATCAAAACGAGATTTTCATTCAAAATGGGTCAATTTTGAACCCGATTTTCGAAGCTGTGTTCGTGCAAAAGTATTTAAAAATAGTCTTTTGCAACAGTACAATCATTTTGCTGCAAAATAAGATATAAAGTAACAAGCTTTGAAACATTTTCTATTTTTCGTCTATAAATGGGCCAAAATAGGGCCTTATCGCAACCCATCCTTTGTTCTTTTTCTTAGACTTATGAACTTATGACCTCTTGTTATTTTTACCCAGGCATCAAGTAACGTACAAGTCGGGGACATGTTGACGGGTGTAACTGAAGGATCTTCATGTGGAGGTTACCTGATGATGAACGAAGATACTCTCATATTAGGTAACAACAGGTTTAAACATTAAAACAAAGCGTGGACTTATTTAGTGGCCGGCCATTTAAGGATAATTCTTGGGGTTGATTTGCTAATTCTAAACAGGGAAATTGTTGGTATGAAAAATATTTTTTTCATTATAAGTAATATCATATATAATAAAAACTGACCTTCTTCGGAATACTTATTTTTCTTAAACTCTGTTGCTGATAATTGTTTTCATCAAAATTCAGAGTCTTAACATTTTGGAGAAAAAAGCCCCCCCCCCCTTTTCACCTAAAATCACTTCCAAGGAAAATGATCGGCAACTTAATCAAACTATGTTTTATCTTAAGCAATTGCGTACTCCACAAAAAATATGCAAAATTCATGATTTTACTTCAAAGTAAAAAGAGACTATTTATTGTTGTTGTATACAAATTTATCGCCAAATAATTAATATTCCTGTGGGAACAAATATTGCGCCACTTATATCTGACTTTTTCCTATTCTGTTTGGAATCACAATTTATGGCTAAACAACAACTAGATGGAGCCTTTCTCGAAAGTCTATGTCGCCTGAGTATTTTTTTTTGGTAAACAGGAAGTAGACGAGTTATGGGTATGAAAAACCTTTACACCATACTATAGGATGAAGCTGCACACAATGTATCAACGGCCTTCTGCATGTAGTTGCACGGAAAGTGTGACAAAATTACAAAACAAAGGATATGATAAACGTGAGAACTTTACCTCCACTATTATTGATGTCCCTTTTCTTGAAAGAAATGTTCCACTAGCATCGTGTTTTGGGATATTTACATTTTACAGTTATTTAGATATGCTAGGATCTGCAGTGGTGTTTCTGATTTAATAATATAAAAACCGTTTTATTACCGAAAATTGATAGGGTTATCGATCATACTACAAAATGGTATAATCATTTTCGAAATTCTTCCACAAGAATCGATCGCTTATTGAAAAAAAAAATACTGTTCACGTCGATTTCCGAAAGTCAAAGGAAAATCATATCCTGAATTTATGGCAATGTTGTTTATAAAGCACACAAAAGTCTAAAACAATCCATCGGAAATGAAAAAAAATGGCGTCAAAATATAAAAAGCAAAGAATAAGATTTGAATAATTTGAGTCTAGTGTTTTCGGTAGAAATATTGAAGACTTGATGCTTTATTTAAAACTTTCATAAGCTTTTTAACTAATTGTCATTTCTAAACATTATAGCGATCAAGTATGTTGGTTTTGTGTGATAATACTCCACCGAATTAACTAATTTTTTGAAGTGTTATATCGGATCTAAAATCGATATGTTTGATTTGTTTATTTTTTACATCATTCGATTAATGATACTCAGCTAGCTGTCAGTAACAGCGAGTGCTTTATACATATAGAGAGTTCCTCTACCGTTCGTTTGTTCTTTTATACCCCACCACACGAAGTGGCGAGGTATTATGTTATACCCTCAGTGTCTTTCGGTGTATGTCCGTCCGTCCGTCCCCGAAGGTTTCCTAATGATAACTTGTAAACGCGTCAAACGATTTGAATGATATTTTGCACAGCTGTCTCTCTGTGTATATAGTTTATAGTACAATGTATATAAAGTATAGTATAAAAATATATTTAACTATTGATGAATATCGTGGCGGGGTATCATTTAATGTCAAATTACATGCCCCATTTTGTCTTTTGTCTAAAGTTCTCTGTAGTGGAATTAAACGTTGATCAATTTGATTTTTATTGTGTGTTAATTTTCGTGCTTTGTGCGGGCTTATTGATAATGGGAAGGTTGGGGCAAAAGTAACAGTTTAATCCCGCCATATTTTATATGTGCTTGTCTTTAGCCAGGAATCTTTGACAAAGCTTTTCTTTGAAACTTTCTTTTTGATGTATTCTGTTCCTTGTTTAAACTAGAGGCTACCAGGAGTCTGAATCGCTCACCTTGTATTCAATGATACTTATACACTGGATATCTGCTACTCTGTGAAATGATCAATTTCAACATTCTAAGATCAAGAAAGGTCTTACAACTTTGACCCCTTTCATAATTTTTAGATTTTATGTGCTTAACCATATGCAATATAAATTTTTCAAATATCTTGTATAGTTTTCAAGATATTGATCTAAAAAGAGCAAAGTTTGTCACAAAAAAAAACAGAACAAGAGGCTCCCAGGAGCCTGAATCGCTCACCTGACATATGTCCCTGAAGTAAAGGTTATAAGGCAAAATCTATTTAACGTTGAAAGGGTCATAAGATTAATAAGGGGGTCATCTGACAATATGGTGGATCTAAAGGTGCTGATCACTTTTGTTCTCAATCAAAATCTAAAAATCTGTCACCCTTTTTGAGTTATTTGCAAAAAAATGCAGTTTAACCTAATGTTCTATTTTTAGCCACAGTGACCCTGTTTTACAACCAATCAAAAATCCCCACAACAGTTCTATACACCTAATAATAATAAACAATAATACCAAGTTTGGTTCCATTTGGACTTAAAGTGTCAAAGGAGTTAACATTTTCAATATAAGGAAATGCAGTTAAAATGCTCAGTTGTGACGTTCCAAGGGCAATAACTCCTCAAAGGAAAGGTCCTACAACGTTGACCCTTTACAAATTTTGTAGATCTTGATGTGCTTAACAATATGCAATTTAAATTTCTCAAATATCTTGTACAGTTTTCAAGATATTGAGCTTAACAGGTGCAAAATTTGCAAAAATCCACAAAAAGGGCAATAACTCCTACATGGATTGTTGGATTTTCTTCAAAATTTCAGAGCTGGTAGATCTTGAGGTGCTGATCACTTTTGTTCCCAATCAAAATTTTGTAATCTGTTACCGTTTTAGAGTTATTTGCCAAAAACTGCCATTTACCTCTATGTTCTATTTTTAGCCACAGCGGCCATGTTTTACGACCAATCAAAAATCCCCACATCAGTTCTATACACCTAATGCTAATAAACAACTATACCAGGTTTTGTTCCATTTGGACTTAAAGTGTCAGAGGAGTTAACGTTTTCAATGTAATGAGGAAATGCTGTTAAAATGCTAAATTTTGACGTTCTAAGGGCAATAACTCCTAAAAGGAAAGGTCCTACAACGTTGACCCTGTTACATATTTTGTAGTTCTTGATGTGCTTAGCAATATGCAATTTAAATTTCTCAAATATCTAGTATAGATTTCAAGATATGTAGCTAAACAGGTGCAAAATTTGCAAAAAATCCACAAAAAGGGCAATAACTCCTACATGGGTCATTGGATTTTCTTCAAAATTTCAGGGTAGGTAGATCTTGAGGTGCTGATCACTTTTACCCATGCCAGAATTTTGATATCTGTAGCCGTTTTTGAGTTTTTTGCAAAAAACTGCATTTTACCCCTATGTTCTATTTTTAGCCACGGCGGCCATGTTTTTTTTAAAAATCAAAAATCAAAACGATAGTTTTGTAGGCCATACCCTAAAGATCAACTACACCAAGTTTGGTTTCAATTGGACTTATGGTGTCAGAGGAGTTAACGTTTGAAAAAGTTTACGGACGGACGACGGACGCCAAGTGACGCCAATAGCTCACATGACCCTTCGGGTCAGGTGAGCTAAAAAGTACAATCACTCCTACAAACAGTGTCAGATCTTCTTCAAAAGTTCAGGGCAGGTAGATCTTGATGTGCTGATCACTATTACCCTAGCTTATTTTTTTTTTTTGGTTACGGTTATTTTGCGATTTGCAAAATTTACAAAAAACTGCAATTACCCTTATGTTCTATTTTAGCCATGGTGGCCATGTTTTTTTGTCAAATTAAAATTTCGAACAATAGTTTTGTAGAGGTTCAATACATTCGTCCAAGCGGTTTTAGAAAAGAAAATTTTTGAAGCGTTGAACAAAAAGCCGTGAAAATGGTCAAGGGGTATATATAACCCCTAAAGGAATGTTCCTACAACTTTGACTCTGTTACAACTTTTGTAGATCTTGATGTGCTTAACCATATACCATTTAAATTAAATTTTTCAAATATCTTGTATAGTTTTCAAGATTTTGGTAAAAAAAAGTGCAAAATTTGGAAGAAAAAAACGAACAAAAAGGGAATTACTCCTACAACGATTGTCGGATATTCTTCAAAATTTCAAGGCATGTAGATATTGATGTGCTGATACCTTTTATTTTTGTGCCAGAATTTTGATATCTGTTACTGTTTTTGAGTACATGAAATTTGCAAAAAACTGCAATTTACCCTTATGTTCTATGTTCAGCCATTGCGGCCATGTTTTTTCTGTCGAATAAAAATTCGAATAATAGGTCTGTAGAGGACATACTACAGAACAACCATACCAAGTTTCATAAGATTTGGCTAAGCGGTTTTAGAGAAGAAGATTTTTGACAAGTTGAATGGACAGACGACGGACGGACAACGGACGCCAAGCGATGGCAATAGCTCACTTGGCCTTGGGCCAGATGAGTTAAAAGGGGGTCTATTTTTGACTATTTCAGGACTGGATTTGAATTATAAGCATTTTATTTATTATATTATAGACCGATAGTAGAACAACGAGCAGCGCCTACTGGCCTCGTTGAAGACTGCTGGTGGTTTTCCATTTGTGGCTTTTTTCTAAATTGCCGCTTGTTATGTGATCTGTGTCGCGTACACTTGTTTCACATCTCATTATTTTCAAATGTATTTATCCAGATATGAGTAGGGGAGTAAAGCAATAACTAACTAACTAACCAGATATAGTAAAGATTGAAAAAAACATGGTTTAAAACAATTTAACATATTTGTGGATAACTGAAAGATCTATGTCCTAAATGTTTCCACGTGCGCATAATGGCTGGTTCCCATTAAATAAAATAAGGTTAGTGAGGGCTGTACATTTCATTTGAAAAAAAAACAAGAGCAAATATTAAAAAAATGTATTAAATTTGTATTTAATAATTTCATTGAATAAAACTTAATCAAAATAAAATAATTGTTAAACCAATGCACCGACCATACTTTGATAAATACAGTTTTTGAAAAAAAACGAGGAAATATTTCAAAAAAAACTGGCCACAACATAACAAAGGATTGTAATGTAGACAAAGATTCAGCTGTTTGATATATTATTATAATGTTGCATCGTCAATATTTGTCGATCCGATGCATAATAATTTAGTTGCCCGTATATAGCCTCTTTTAGTATCCAAATATTAATTGATATACATGTATATATATCATTGGTCATTTTTACTCGGAAGTCTTCGGCTTCCGAGTCTTGTCGGAGAAAAGATGAAATGGAAGAAGCGCGGCAAACTGTTACAACTCGTTGTCACGTCGCTAACTCTCGTAGAAATAAAATATAGGACCAGATGAGAAAAAGCGATTGCTTTGTAATGTCGTAAGCGGCAAACATGGCGACGGCTGTCTGATTTTTTAACAATCTATCTGAGACTGATACCAAAAAATATCGACATAACAGCTATAGAAACTGAATTCAAACCAGACGATCTCGGTTTGTATGCATGCACAGGAGTATCGACAGAGGGAAATAGTGATTTTGTTATTGAAAAACTCGCTCCCAATGATCTCGTATGGTTCTGTGATGTACATGTATCAAGGCTTGCGGAAGTAAAAGTTGACGTGACAAGTAAGTCTTGCATTTATGTTATTTTAAAGAGTTTTGTTCAATTTACGATTACATACATTAACATCTTGTACATTGTACATGTATATTGATTGTATCACCATGTTGTCTGTATTTTATGTGTAATCTATCAACATGATCAATTATGTTCTTTTCCTCTACATGTACAACAAATAAAATATATGTTATGTTATGTTATTTACTACAGGTCAATGCTGAACTCTGTGTACATGTATTTATTATAGAATGTAAAACACTGCCTCCTGTTTAGTAAAAATATATTAGAGTCTAATATGAATCTAATTTATTTTAAATCAAAAATTGCTTACACAAGGTTATGTTGCTGCTCGGTTGTTGTCTTCACACAAGAGTGCAGACATATCGAAAAATCTGAAAATTGTGTCTGACCCAAGCATTTTTTTGTCTGCAATTTACTAATATACTCCGTTCTCATTATATCATGGGTTCTGTGTTATCGTGGTATTTACTTTCATTTCAAAACCACAGGTGTTTGGGTCCAGGATTTTATTTTATAAATAACGTGTATATAAAAATTTTCATCTCGTCTATATACTATATAGGCGAGATGAAAATTTTTATATACACGTTATTTATAATAATAAAATCCTGGACCCAAACGCCTGTGTTCAAAACCAAATATTCAACTGTGACGTCACTGTTTCTACGTAGCTACGTACCACGATATAAAGAGATACCAGGATAGTTCATACAAAATTACGGTCTGATCAGCCAGTAATTCTGTCAGACACACCAAATCTTGCAGGACTGAACAGATTTTTGCAGGACAGGTCCTGAGGTTCTGTACAGCTGTCATCATGTACAATATTTCGATATGTTTGCCCTCATAGAATAAAAAGCTACGCCGAGCGCAGCATGATACGACCGATACAAATTGAACCCTGTACGCTGGAGGCCCAATATGGATAGTCTATTGCTTTGGTCACATGAAGCCCACGGTGGACTTACAAAGCTTTTTGACACATACATCCTGTGGTGGACTTTCAAATGCATTTTGACACATATACATGTATATTGACATCAACATCTCATACAAAAAGCCTTATTTATATACATATATCAATTTACATTTTTTGCCCTTTGACCCCTAATTTAAAAAAAAACTGTAAGAAATATTGTTAATCAGATTGCAAAAAAGGGCAGGGATTTTCATAAGGTATCCAATGAAAAAATATTTTGAAATCGGACCAATTATGAAAAAGTTATTTTTATGGGCATGGCCTACTATTTGGCACATCCCTGTTCACCATTTTATGGAAAGCTACCCCCCCCTCCTGTAGACCTTTTAGAATAAGATTTTTAATGACAATGTACATGTCATGCATGTGTATATGACTTAAAGAAATTAAAGCAATATCTGACAATATTTTCTGACCTACTAAATAGTTAGGTATTCATTACTTAAAACAATAACAAATATTAATGTGATATATCTTCAAAGAACAGCATGGCCAATTTGGTCACATGTCACCTTACATGTATATTTGTTTTGATTTTACATTTTCTGGGTTTCATGTTTATTGCATGAATCTTCTGGTTGATAGGAAACTGTGTTTAGAAATTGTAATAACTTGGAAGCAATGGAAATCTATCATCAAATATCTTTGATCTTACAAAAAAAGCAAAGAAACTTCAGTTTTCCTTGTATTCTAAATTTGCAGCCCTTAAATGTTGCAATATTATAACTTGAAATATTGGGACAAAAATGTTTAATTTCATCTTATTTACATTTTATACTTATGTCTTACATATACATGTATATATGTCTTTTGGGGATTACATTGCATTGTTAATTCATGAGCTTTATCCAATAAACTGATTGATTGATAATATTATAGTGGAATTGCTGCAACTTTAGGACATATGAAATTGCAAGACTATTATTGATCATTATTGTTGATAAAAAATACATTATTGTAAGCTGATGTTTATTTTTATAACATTATTTATTTGCAAAATATCAATTTAAATGTGGATTTATATGTGAATTGTGTCCTACATTGTATGTTTAATATTTGTGTGTATTAGCAAATTAAGTATAAATAATTTTTTTTCTTTCAGACAAAGAGCCATATAAAGCTAAAAGTTGATAAAAGTCATCAGCATCTGCAATTCCAAGATATGGAAAAATGCTGACTGTGCATATATAATTCTCACTGAAACTGGATATATCTAGCATCAAAAAAGTGTTTACCTTTACAGAGAGCTTTATTCTTCTAACTAAGGAGTCCAAAAGTCTATAGAAATTATGAAAATTTGTTTTGAGCAGCTACAAAAAATATAAACATCCTAGGATGATGTGAAAAAGATTGAGTAAAAATCATGAATTAATATGTTGTGTAAAAGAATGAGTTCAGTTGTGAATTTAATATCAAGTGAAATATTAAAAAAATAAATGTGATATAAGAACTTTTTTTGTTTGTTACTCTATTATATTTTCTATTGATGATGGATCCACACAACATCATATCTTCATAAACATCAAGGCAAATACAGAGCAGAACAATACATTAATGAAGAAAGCTTTGTCTGGACCCATATTGGACATAAGTATAATAGTTGACTAGACACACAAAGAAAAAGAAAACACATGCAAGTGTCAATGCAACATACCATGTGTAACAGCTCAAGTTCAAGAAAGAATAAAATCACATAGTTCCAATTTATTTGCCAATTGAAGTCTATAAAAAAATGATAAAAGACTAACAAAAGTTGAAAGCTGTAAATGCTCCATAAGTTTTTTTTATTTAATAAGATTTTGTGGCATGCATATTTACTCAATTCACTGTAACAAAGTATTTTATAAATTATCCTTTCAATTCATCATAGTACAAGCATCTTATTCCTCAGCTGTTTACAATAGATATATATTACAAGTTATCCAATGTACATGTAAATAGATTGACTGACAAATATCATAAGCAATGATTATACTATTTGACATGTTAAAGATTGTCTACATGTATTTCAATATATGTTATAAGTTTCAATTATGAACGTAACCTTGTCAATGAAATGACATTTGACCAATTAAGATTATTTAGAGGCAGGTTATGCCCCCTATCATTGAAAAAAATCACTAGTAATTGTTTATTAAAAACAAAACATTGGGTTAAATAATATTTACATATAAGTCCAATAGGGTTATTTTTATCATTGTACCCATTTTCTTTGTACATATAACATGTTGGTGACATTTTTGATGCATTTTAGTGAATCAATATGTAATATTGATATGATGATTGCTATGTATTGAACAATAATAAACATGCTACCATTGAAATGGTATTATTGTCTAAAAATATTGTCCAAAATACCAAGTATGTGTTCAATAGAAAATGCATATTTTCAAACAGAATTGCTGCTATGAGAATATTATGTCTGTAAAAATGTTAGTTATTCTACAAAAGTAATAATAAAAGATAACTTGTTTTGTCATATCAATCTATTTCCCACACAAAAAAGTTGCAGAGCTTTATGTCTCTGGTCCATCAATCACATCACTTTGTTATTATAAAAATGACAAAGTTCCAGACAATAAATATTGCTCCGCCTGACACACCAAGACTCATCAGAGGCGCTCTACCAAAGAAATTGAAAATGCCAAACATAATATAATGATGAGCATAAAACAATAAAACCAAAAATACCAAACAGGGGTAGAAAATTATTGATTCACTAGATTAATTTTCCTAACAATGTCTGGGGTAAGAAGAATCTAGGGGTTTAGACAATATTGAAAATTAAACATATAATTTAAAGCTATAAATGAAACTCCACTTATACTACTGAACACAAACAAAACATGGTTTGCAAGAACTACACCATATTTAGATATGCATGTTACCAAAAAATCTAGAAAAGCAAAGTTTTGTCGGACTGTTGACCCAATATTTATGTTGAAAACCCTGATAATAGTTCATGAACAAGTAAACAGATATTTCTAAAAAGTACATCATATGTTGTGCTTTCTACCAGGATTCCATCTGCAAATTATAGTGTGAATAATCACCCATTAAACTGAAATCCTAATATACATGTACAAATGGTGATAAGGCTGTCCCCATCTGTTAGTCAAGTTAGTCAACACAACCCTTAAACATTTGAACAAAATTTAACAAAACTTGGTATGCAAGACGGTTATCATATGAAATCGTGCATACTTACCATGTATTCATTAGCCACAAATTTGGGACACAATTAAATTTACCAAAATACCAAGAACAACAAAACAGAATTCCATAGAACTTGGAATTGAAGAAGTATAACACTTATAGTTGTATCTGTTGCAACAAATCATTGATTTACCAGAGTACATAATTATAAAGCTAATTTTTTACTCCAATACCGTAATATGAACTGCACACAAGGGTTATATCATAAATATAGAGCCTTGTCCAAATACACAAAACAGGAAATGCTTTCTAAAATTAAGTATAAAAAAAGATATAGATTAAATGAGCAACATAAGACAAAGCCCCACAAAACAGGAACTGTTTTATCAAACACCAGATTAACGAAATCTCCATCCTTGAAATCAGCATTCAATAGAAACTAAAATGTGTCGCATTTATTTGCAAAAGAATACCCAGCAGAAATAAACAAATTTATGCAACTCAAAGACATGCTACAAGAAATCCTTAAAATATTTTCAAGATATGAAATATGGTATGCTGCCTAGTTGAGTCATTTAAAGAAAAAATGGTGGGTTAAACCATGTTATATGGTGACAAACATTCTTCATCCATTGGATATAAAGTTCCATAGTAAAAAGAACACATTCTGACTTCCGAGTTGTCAGTACCAACGGTACTTTGATGAATTATTATAGGGATCAAGTGTCCTGAATAACCTTTAACAACCTGCGAGTAGCATAGCCCTGTGGAAGAAGTTTGCGCACTCCATAATACTGTGGATTCATTTATTTTCGTGGGTACTAATTTTCGTGGTTTGATAAATTAATAAGTTTGTGGATTTTTCAATTCGTGGTGCTAAAGTATAGAGAATACAGATCAATGTTAAATTTTCTATTCGTGGGGTATCAAATTTCATGGGTCAACGCCACCCACGAAAACTGATACCCCACGAATAATAATGATACCACAGTATTTTCTTTAAATACTTTATCTTTTTATTATTTTATTTTTTTAGGCACACTGAATGGTACTACATTTAGATTTTGGGCTTGTTCTTTCAAAAAGATGTTTGATTATTTGGACGCAAAGGAGTTGAATATTCTTAAAGATGGAATGAAATGTTAAAGATCCGTTGGAATTGATTAAAAATACATTTGAACTAAAAAAAAAAATTTTTAATTTTACTCGTTTCCAAGTTGTTGCATTTAGAAAATTTACTTACTTTTTGTTAACTACAACCACGTGGTCTCATCAGGGGAAATAATATGCCCTGTCGCCAGACTTGTGTGACACAAATCTAGTAAAGTTCTTTAAGTTTGTATGTATTTTTGCAATTGTTTGTATTCCAATTCGTCAAAAACAGCCGGTTTCTCTCATTGTACTGCACATTGCCGACATCGTCGGTGCTTTTCTTAAAATAACTTGTACTTTAAAAACTTTGCCAATTGCAAATCAGTGAGCATCGACAGGTGTTCACATTGAAGGCTGCTCGCTGTTTTCTGCTGTGTACTTTTTAAATTGTCGTTCTTATTGTAGGTTGTGTCGCGTATACTTATTCCACATCTTATTATCTTCCATTTTGGGGTATGATTACCTTTTTCCATCATTTTGTTTTTCTACCTTCTAATTAGTTTGATTTAAGTGCCATTCTCTGTAAGAATCAGGCAATGAGTGAATCATGATTAAAAAAACACACGAGTTTGACTTCAAAATTCTGTTCAAATTGCTTTAAAGTAACAAAAAATGCATTGGGACTTTTTTTTAAAGTCAGTAATTTGAGATATATTTTGGTTGATATGCATATAAATTTTGAATCTAAGGGAGATAACTCTGTCAAGTCACACTAAATTCCTATCATTTTAACAGAATTTTTTCTCCATCCTCTGACACTCGAGACAACAACTTATGTTTGTTTCTTCATTAGAAGGCTATTTTGAATGACAATTTATTGTCAAAACCGTGTGTTTTTAAAATCATGATTAAAAGTTTTTAAATTTTGCCTGATTCTTACAGAGAACTGCACATTAATGCTGCTGATCATGAGGAAATGATACTCCTGGGAATATGTTTATCAATATTTTCTTGATTTATGTTAATCCAAAAACCTAAGGTTTAACTCCTGTCATCGCAGTTTGTCCTTAGATATATGTGATATTAATCATTATTGGGGTTTCATTTGGTCTTAATTTTTCCAACACTTTTATTTCTAAAAGTGGATTTCCTATTTTTGGATTCTAATGCTGCCGATGAGGGAAAAAATCCGAAATGGGCATATAGTTAATTAAAATTAACTGCAGGTGCAGTTTACTTATTTGTTATGGTCTCATGTCCATTGACCTCCATATCCTTCTATAAAATATGGTCTGCACATCTTAATTTGCCTTTATATGAAAACCCCTACATTAAATGCTTATACACTTATTCCACATCTCATTATTTTCTATTGTTCGATATGGTTTGTTCCGTGTTCAGAGCTTAATAAAATAAAGCATGAAACAATTTGGTCAAAACATATATCTAGGTAATTTAGCTTTCTGCACGAGATCCGGGCTAGGCCCTACTCATGACGATACCTGAAGAAAAGTTACTGACAGGTGCATAGCGTGCCTTAAGCATAAAGTACATTGACTGAGATCAGCTCTCCTGTTATTGCCCTCTATATCAGATGAAAGGCTTACTCGAAACATTCAAATCAGATTCTTTAGCTCAAAAAATTATTTTCAGTTTCAACAGGTGTTCTTATCATACCAGTTGCAATGTTATGATCTAGCACTTTAATCAATATGTAGATTTTGTGCTGCACAGAACAAAATATTGTCGATCATTCATGTTTTTTTTGTTTTGTTTTGTTTTTTTTTTGTTTTTTTGGTCCAATTACATGTATCCCTATTTCGGTCAAAGCATGACTATAACAATTCTATATGTCTCACAGTCGTATCGTACCCTACGATCGAAAAATGAAGAAGGGTATTGTCTATATAAAACCTTTTTTAAGAACAAACAAACATCTTTTTTAAACCTTTATTAACTAATCATTTCTTGTAAAATACCAGTACCAAGTCTAGACCATTGCGATTATCACTTTCCCGTTAATTTGCCACTACTTTCATAAGCACATTTATATTCTCTAATATAATTTATAATTTATTTTTCTAGTGGCTGTTAGTTAATGAATGAAACACACATCATTTTTATAGTCTTGATCGACAAGCTGGTCACCAAGATATCAGTATGGTGTCAAAATATCAGAAAAATAACTTAAGTGAAGTAAATACACAATAGACCGGTTAGTGTGAAATATACTTTTTAAATCACAAAAATAAATGATTTGGGAAATGTAGATCGTATATTTTGGTATTGGGATGACCCCTGAAATTAAATTCGAGATGGAAATGAAAGAATGGCGTAACTATTTCTGTGCTTATGGTTCTTTTAATTGCCTATTCTGAAGAAAAAATGAAGAAGTGTATCTAGTTATAACCAGCAATATTGACCGAGAGGACAATCATTACATCTGAAAGTGTGATTTAAATTCCTTAATTCTTCCATTTTCTCGTCTTTCTGGTTCTGAAAGAACGTAGTCTAGTTAACGTGTGAAAGCAATTCGGCAAGGAGAAGGGCAAAATTTGTGCCCACTGGAATGCCAACATGGCGTTAAAAAAGTCACCCTAAAATTTGACCAATGGTGGTACAAATCTTATCCTCATAAGAACTATCTAAAGCCTTAAACAAGGAAGTCCTTAAATTTAAAAAAAAGTTACTTCAGTTGGTATTTCAAGTTCTTTTGTGATAAAACTGTGTACAGTACAAAATAGAAAAAAAACGATATTTGTAAAATGAACTTAAAATTCATTCGTTAGTCATTAGTTCAGAGAACAAATGTTAGGACTTTCTCATGTGCTTGTTCGTTTTATGATAACCGTTATGTTCGGTTGAGTCTTTTTTCATTAAACTACTATTTGCGAAAAGTGTTCTTGAGTAAAGAACAATGAGCCTGGAGTGAGAAAAGGTATGGTTGCTAAGGAATTTTATAATGTTTTGGGGTTATTTTTGGGGTTTTTTTTTTGCTTGAGTGTAAAGCAATAACTAACCAACTAACTTACTTACGTAAAATAACTATCAATCGGCAGCTATAGCATCCTAAATGTATATGCATGTGTTGTCTTGTCTCATAATGAATTTATCGTTTTTAGGATAAGGATATTTTCATGGCTAAAATATAAGGCTACTTTTCTTTCAACAATTAAAGTACGCTGTAACAACTTTTTGTAACGAAGCACCAAACATCATTTTTGTTGGCAAATAAACATTTACTGTTAGCGTATTATATAGCATTAAAAATTAGTAATACATAAAATTAAAGTGTCCTTTTTTTAACTCCCACGAAAAACCTTTGACTGTAAACATTCGGCTCCAATATGAGTTTTAGTGCTCCGTGTTTATATGTTCGGTACTCCTTTTGATATATTATTATGTCATAGGGCAACTGTGAAACATTTGGTGGAATTCGTATAGTTCACACCCGTAACACGGCCTTATCTTATTTCCCATGAGAAATTTCATATGATATTCCGCATTTTCCGATTTTTTTACCCTTTTTCGTGTACGTGAGAAATTTGACATGACACTTTCCATCATTTATTATATAAGATCTCTGGCTGGTTTCTTTTAGCCCGCTCCGGCACCAACACTTTTGAGTTGGAGAAAACATCAAAGCTTTAAATTATCCGTCTAAATTTCAAAGTTGTTTAAACCCTAAAGTTCTTCCTTTCCCAGACATAGGTTGATTATCTAAGTAATAATTTGGTTCCCCAGTTTGGTATTTTTGGTTTTATTGTTCTATGCTCTTCATATTCTTATAGTGTTAAGCATTTTCAATATTTTTGGTAGAGCGCCTCTGATGAGTCTTGAATAGACGAAACGCGCGTCAGGCGTAGCAAAATTATTTGTCTGGAACTTTGTTGTCATTTGTATTTCGAACACACGTGAAGGTTAGCACTGCTGGTGGAGTTTTAATTCCCCAAGGTAAGCCCGCTCCGGCACCAACACTTTTGAGTTGGAGAAAACATCAAAGCTTTAAATTATCCGTCTAAATTTCAAAATTGTCTAAACACTAAGGTTCTTCCTTTCCCAGACATAGGTTGATTATCTAAGTAATAATTTGGTTCCCCAGTTTGGTATTTTTGGTTTTATTGTTCTATGCTCTTCATATTCATATAGTGTTTGGCATTTTCAATATTTTTGGTAGAGCGCCTCTGATGAGTGTTGAATAAACGAAACGCGCGTCAGGCGTAGCAAAATTTATTGTCTGGAACTTTGTTGTCATTTGTATTGCAAGAACTCGATTTTGTATATGGCTTCTGTTTGGGGTTTTATATCAATATTATTATTAACAGATGTTGCTAGATTGGTTCTGATGTGTCTTCACACAAAACCGACATACTTGATCGCTATAATGCTAAAAAATGACAATAGTAAAAACGTTTATGGAAGTTTTAAAGCAAGTATCAGGTTATCAATATTTCTGCCAAAAAACACAAAATTCAAAGATTTAACCAAAATATTCAATTCATATTATTTCCATAATAAATTTTGAAGCCAATTTTTCATTTCTAATGGATTGCTTTTAAATTTGTGAGCTTTATAAAAATCATTACCATAAAATTCAGATGTAATATTCCTTTCACTATAAGAAAACGACGTGTACAATTACTTTTTTCAATAAGAGATCGATACTTGTGGAAGAATTTAAAAAAAGATTTTACTAATTTGTGGTATCGATAACCTTGTTTTAATATTTTTTCAATAATTTAGCCATAAATTGTGATTCATAACAGTATAGGAAAAGGTCGGCTATAAGTGGCGCACAATTAGTACCCATAAATTTGTTAACCAAAACGTATGTAAATATTATCTAACAAATAATTTAGAGCAGTTATAGTTTCTGCATCAGTCCAGTTTTCTGTTCCCTGTTCCAGCCTTTCCCGATCTGCCTTCTCAAACATAATGCCATATTTCGTTAGATGTAACCCATCATTTGCACAACGTAGTCTGAATACTGATGGCTTTACTTAAAGAGGCTTTTTACTGATAACTTGCACTCTTTACTTTCGGGTTGAATGTACAGGAAGGTATTTATTTATTTTTTATTTGCTACGGCCCACCATCAATAAGTGATCGTTATGTATCAGTGTATTGCTAGTTTGCGCTTTCCCGTTCGGGGCCCCAAGCGTATACTTTAGGTCACTGAATAGGGTAGCTCTCGTCCGCTGGTCTTGTCAGGTCTAAACGTAAAGCCTGACCGCTGATCAAAGTGGACCAAAGTGTTTGGAGAGTGCCACGCTTCAGTGGTCTTCAAAATTCACTGTTCCTTACTGAACTGATCATCTAAATATCACTTTTATGTCTTCACAACCGTGTTGTGATGTGTTACTACCAGAACCTAAGATAGCATTCATGGATGAAAGAGGTGTGGCGTGCTATATAACTCTGGTTTAACCCACCGTTTCTTCTGAAATGTTTGTACCAAGTCAGGATCATTGTGGTCTCCAATTTTACCGTTATTTCTTCCATGTTTTCTTTTTCTCTTGAAACATTGCGATTGATCCTCCAAATTCTGTAATTTTGTTTTTACCTTTATTTACCACCCCAATCCCATATTTCTCATCATCATTTCATATTTATTTTGTCACTCTTTAAAGATCATCTCCCTTATATAACCTATATATTGTTGATAAGGCGTAAAACACCAACTCACTCTCTCATTAATTTGTTATGACAAATCACAGAAGGAATGAGTTCACTTTGCTTGTAATTGTACCTCTGTTTAAACTTTCATTAGCATTTGTGTTGAACTGAGCAAACCATTATACTATGCTGATTGTTAAAGGAAGGAGCAAAGTTTTTTTGTTTGTTGTTTTTTTTTAATTATATGTTTTGACCTTCCAATGTTTTGAATCAAATGCTACTGATGAGAGGTTACTCCTTGAAATATCGATATATAGCATATCCAAATTAATCGTTTATAACTGCGTTTTGGTATTTGTAATTTTGACAATTGAAAAACTATGATAAAACATTTGACTGTTGTCTTTGAAGCGCTCTGAATGTGTTCATATTTGTGTTTCTATCGTATGTCAAAATCGGGACCGTGCGACGGTAGCATAAGCGTATTGGGTAGACTGGCCATTCACATTTTTGCACGCATTTACAAATTCTTGTTATTTGTTGCATTGTTGACGTTTCATAAGGGAAACTTAACAACCATGTGAAATATAAATTTCACTTCTTCGCTTATTTTGTTATTACATTTTTATAATACATTTAATAAGGTTTTAATACGGCATTTATATGTTCAAATGAGGTGATGTTAAATGTTTCAGAATAAAATTAACAATTTGTACGGGCAATTTTGTTGTTAAATTCAGTCTCTCTATTTTTTTCTGACATTTAAAGGTAGCCCAATAAAGAGCTGCGACGTGCATTGTTTTACCTGGCACTTGTACCTCGACATTTCGAAGATACAATAAGTAGTCGGTAAGAAGATTTCGTCCAAGTTTATATACTTATATCCTTTCGACTTTAAGCATGTTTTCCATCTTGTTTAACTACTATTCGTAGGTTTTCGATATTTGATTTGCAGATTCAGGTAAAGGGGTCTTATGGGGTGATATGCGTATTCAGGTCTGTCGTCTATCTACTTCATGTTATATACGAACCGACTTGGAATATTTTGAGGGTCGAAAATTTGAACTTTTTTGTAACAGATTTCTCACCTACTATTATCTGTAAGCTTTAGGTTTGATAGGCAGCTTCAAGTAGGAGGCTCATATATGATGGGTGCGGTTTTAGGTATTTCGCTTACATATTTGCTGTTTAACTAGAACGACTTACATTTTTATTGTGCTCGACAAGGGACCCAGGAATAGTGTTATTGTTTTTATTATAGGGTTTTGTTTTTCCCCATTACCAAATTTTTGATACACTGAATTGACCATTGGCAACGTAATAGGTGTCCCATAGCAGGTATGATCTGCTTACTCTTCCAGAGCACCTGATTTGACTCTCATTACGATTTGAGTATGCGTTTTTGATTGCTATTCAGTTGTTTTGTGTGTGTTTTATGTTGTTGGTTTCTTCGTGCTGTTTTCGTCGAAGTTTACTGGTTTTGTCTCTTGCCTTTTGGACTTTTGACACCACTCAAATGCCTTCGGCTATTGGTACCTCTCTTTTTACTATTAATTTTATTATTATTCTTATAATTAATAATATTATATTTTGGTCGAGTTGATTTTGGGTTTTTAAGCTATATATACCCAGACATAGGTTGATTATCTTAGTAATACTTTGGTTCCCCAGTTTGATATTTTTGGTTATACTGTTCTATGCTCTTCATATTTATACAGTGTTTGGCATTTTCAATATTTTTGGTAGAGCGCCTCTGATGAGTCTTGAATAGACGAAACGCGCGTCAGGCGTAGCAAAATTTATTGTCTGGAACTTTGTTGTCATTTGTATTTCGAACACACGTGAAGGTTAGCACTGCTGGTGGAGTGTAAATTCCCCGAGGTTAGCCCGCTCCGGCACCAACACTTTTTGAGTTGGAGAATACATCAAAGCTATAAATTATCCGTCTTAATTTCAAAATTGTCTAAACCCTAAGGTTCTTCCTACCCCAGACATAGGTTGATTATCTTAGTAATACTTTGGTTCCCCAGTTTGATATTTTTGGTTATACTGTTCTATGCTCTTCATATTTATACAGTGTTTGGCATTTTCAATATTTTTGGTAGAGCGCCTCTGATGAGTCTTGAATAGACGAAACGCGCGTCAGGCGTAGCAAAATTTATTGTCTGGAACTTTGTTGTCATTTGTATTTCGAACACACGTGAAGGTTAGCACTGCTGGTGGAGTGTAAATTCCCCGAGGTTAGCCCGCTCCGGCACCAACACTTTTTGAGTTGGAGAATACATCATAGCTATAAATTATCCGTCTTAATTTCAAAATTGTCTAAACCCTAAGGTTCTTCCTACCCCAGACATAGGTTGATTATCTTAGTAATACTTTGGTTCCCCAGTTTGATATTTTTGGTTATACTTTTCTATGCTCTTCATATTTATACAGTGTTTGGCATTTTCAATATTTTTGGTAGAGCGCCTCTGATGAGTCTTGAATAGACGAAACGCGCGTCAGGCGTAGCAAAATTTATTGTCTGGAACTTTGTTGTCATTTGTATTTCGAACACACGTGAAGGTTAGCACTGCTGGTGGAGTGTAAATTCCCCGAGGTTAGCCCGCTCCGGCACCAACACTTTTTGAGTTGGAGAATACATCAAAGCTATAAATTATCCGTCTTAATTTCAAAATTGTCTAAACCCTAAGGTTCTTCCTACCCCAGACATAGGTTGATTATCTTAGTAATACTTTGGTTCCCCAGTTTGATATTTTTGGTTGTACTGTTCTATGCTCTTCATATTTATACAGTGTTTGGCATTTTCAATATTTTTGGTAGAGCGCCTCTGATGAGTCTTGAATAGACGAAACGCGCGTCAGGCGTAGCAAAATTTATTGTCTGGAACTTTGTTGTCATTTGTATTGAGAATTTTAACAGTAAGCGTTGTCGGTTGGTAAAACTGTGAAATTGAAATTGAATAATTGGTTAATTTTTTAAGGAGGTAAGGGCCGTCTTTTGACCTGAACAAAGGAAAGCAAAACGCATCAAAGCTTTAAAAAAAGCTATGACCAAAAAGATCCAGACTGAAATTGTTTTTAACAATCTTTGGAATCTCCCTATTTTACGAATTTGTTGAGAGCAGATTTTGGGCTACAATTGATGTAGCTCGGGTCCATACAAACGAAGACGAAATCATGAACCCATGAAGACAACTTCACTATGAAAAAATCATAATAAAATACAACTAAACTGCAATAACAACTGCAAGCTCCCGTGAAAAAGTATACTCCAATAGTCCGGATGCAATTCATGTTTGCAACACTCATACACGACATATGTTGTATGTTAAGATGACCATTTTATAACTTTCTTTTTAACTGATCTATTTTAACAGTAGCCACACTCGCTGAGAAAATGAAGATCTTTTCTTTGTCATTGATAATCTTCATGATTCGAAGCAGCAATTTGAGTTGTATATGTGCGCCTTATCCAGAACTAAGAATGGAATATTGCAGATCTAATTTTGGTAAGATCTTGACCCACTGAACAAAGCTTATTCATAATTATATTGGGTAAATGATTTTTTGAGATACAATTTTGTTTACGGTTTCGATACCCCTCGCTGACACACACAGTCATAGATACATATAACAAAATGATTACAAGAAACAGTCGGTCACTTGGTGTAAAGACTACTTTTAAATGTCAATAAGGTTTAAACCATATTTTGTAGTCATTATTTTAGCCCGATCAACGTCAGGAAAGCTAGTATTATGTCGTTATTCTAAAAAAATGGAATTCGTCTTTATTCAGTTCTTTGATAATTTTTTAGATTGTTTTTATTTATATCTCGGACCACTTTTAATTAGACGAGGCATGGGCCTTAGTCTTCGTTCAAGTCCGTTAACGCTTTATCATAAATATTGTGTCATAAACAAGTCATAAACATTTATCTTGTATTACATTATTATTATGAAATTCTTCGTAAACTAATTACAGCAATTCGTGGTAGTGCAACAGGAGTAAGCGTTCTCAGCGGTCGATACCATGACAAAATTTACAGAATTGAAGTTTTGGAAATATTTAAGGTACAATGTATATTACAGATATAACAGGTTTACATGTTCAAGCGACTTTAACTATCATATACAAATATCTATATTAATCATATTAATGTGGTAAAGGTGTTTTTTTTTTAAATCATTTTCAATACTAAACTTTTAGACAAAACTAAACAACCAAAACCAAAACATAAATAGATAAATAACACTTGTTGGTTGTCCTCAGACCGTGGCGGTCGTGATTTTTTTCTTTTCTTTGCTTGCCCCCGACGAAGGCTGAAAGCCGAAAATTTGGGCTTTTTAGATTTTAGATGTATTCTTTATTAATTTATATTAGTTTTATATTTGATATTTTTACCTTTTATGTGTGGTTTAACCAACCTACTTATTTTATTGTCTCAAAACATAAATATACATGCTTAGGAACTGTTCAAACATATGCAATTCCTATTTTTCAATGAAACTCGTACACGAAATAAAACTATATCGTTTTAAAATATGCCGAGTGTTTAAAACGAAAATTCAACCTTGCTGCAAACAACACAAACATTAAATTCCTACGAAAGCCCCGGAGGGACTTCTTAATCCTTAATCCATAATCCTTAATCCTTAATCCCTAATATTAATCCTTAATCCTTAATCCTTAATCCCTAATCTTTAATTCTTCATCCCTAATCTTTAATTCTTAATCCCTAATCTTTAATTTCGGACCATTGTGATTTTCAATTTCTCCGGTGTGTCTCACACTATAATATCTGGTTTTTCCATTTCTCTTGGACTTTTGAGATTGATCCTACATCACGGCCACCAATGTCCTAAATATCAAGGCAAGGGTATACGAAGAAATGATAGGTTTGCTTGATATTTTCATCCCTATTTTCACTCCAAGCCTTATTAAAAAATACTGTAAGAATAACATCAGGTTTAAAAATACGTATTCCATGGTATTATATTGCTGAAAAGGATCACATTTTATTTTTAAAATAAAAGGTAGGACTTATTGAATCTCCTTGTCCTACTCCATATAAGTTTGGAAGAAGTTTGAGTTTAAACTTTTATGTTTAAAGGAGTTTAGAATATTTCCAAATTGCTTTTTTATAATTTGAAAGAAATTTCGCCTTTTTCAAGGTTCCCTTATTTATACAAAAGACCTGGTCTTCATACAAAATCAAAGGCCTTTTGGAAATCAACAAATCATATGAATATTTTTTTTCTTATCTTTATGTAGGTATTTATGTATTAATGATTTAAGTATAAATAAACTATCATAAAGAATGTGTATAAAACGAAATACAAAAATATGTTTTGTAATAATTTGGGGGTTTTTTTGTGTGTGTGTGTGTGTGTGGAACATCATGTGTGTTGTTATAGGTTTACAAGATTATTAATATAAGGAACCGTTTTTAAGTTAAATTTCAATAAACGCTGAAAAACAATCATTTCAACATATTCCATTTAACGCGGCATGTGCATGTTACAAAATATATATTTAAATTCATAATTATGGAACGATTGGATATTATCACTATTTGTAAAAGAAAAGACAGTGATCTTGATATTGAAAATAAACATCTTCCGGATTTTTCTTTTCTAGTTTACAAAAATTATAAATTCCACTTCCTACAAATCCGCATTTTCATAAGTTTATGAGATTATGTGACATGTTTATTTGAAACATTATTCAATTTTGTCATTTTTCTAAAATTTGTTTTAGCTTTGAAAATATTTAAAAGTAAGTTAAAGGTAAAAAAAAAACTTTTCGGTTTTGAAAAATACAAAATATTAATTTGGTAGGGAAGATCTCAAAATTTTACTTTCTTTCTCAATACAACATAAATAACAGTCAGCTAGGAATTCGTAGATTTTTGAGAGGTGCCCAGATTAAAAGCATGGTTACAACCGTATATGTCAGGCCCGAGGGTCTGACAATGAATAATAGTTTACCATATTTTATTGTCATATTCTCAGGTCACAATAATGCTTAATGCAATAAAATATTGTTACTTTTGAATCCCTAATTCTTAATCCTTAATCATTTATCCATAAATCCTAAATCCTTAATCCTAAATCCTTGATCCTTAATCCCTAATCCCTTATCCCTTATCCCTAATCCTTAGTCCTTAATCCTTAATTCTTAATCCTAAATCTTTAATCCTTAATCCTTAATCCTTAATCCATTATTCCTTATCCCCAATCAATAAGTATTGAGACATGGGACTAGCGCTGTGTATTTTCCACGGGCTGTTTTGATAACGCTTGTCAATATCTTCTCATCAGTAGCATTTGAATAAAACATTGGAAAGTCAAATACCAGAACTTAGAAAAACGAAAAGTACTCAAATCCAAAACGTTCGATCCAGCACCGAGGATATTACAAGGAAAGAAATCTGGTGTTTTAAACAAAATGAAAAAAAAATTCACATCCTGATTTTTATGGGAATGTTATTTATAAAGCAAACATATTCAAAAACAATTCTATGGGGTGGTTAGCTGGTTTAGAAACTTATTAAATAAAGGATACGAGTTATGCATTTCGGTTTAATCTTCAAATTTTGTATTTTTAAGTTCGTTAGTTACTTAAAAATATTAATTAACCTTTTGACCATTGTGTTCTTTAAGCATTACAGCAATCAAACATGTGGGTTACTATCCTTTCTATGCGATGCGATGAGTATTACTATATTAAAGAAGAGAGTGGTAAATAGGCGACCAAAACACGAAAATACGTACTTAAAAAAGCCGATTATGTTTACAGGTTTGTTGAATACCACAGACCAATTCGAAGTCTTAGTCCCGCCTAATACAGACTCACACACCCAATTTTAAACAGTGTAAACCCTCCCCGTGGTAAACGGGTCTCGTTGATCTGTGAATTGTCCTTTTGTAATGAATGAAAAATTATACTATATGAATGAAAATGAGTTTTGTCAAAGAAAGTGAAAATATAGCATTAAAATTGTAAATTATAACAAACGAATGATAAATTATAGAATTGAAAGAAAAAAATATACAATATAAAAAGATATTTGATCATTGAAAAATATATTTTACCAATTGAATGGGAAATATACCATAGAAATAAAGTTTTTAACAATATAAATGAAAAATTATACCAATGAAATGAAATTTATATAATATACATTACTTTTTATACCATCTGATGAAAACATCAATATAGATACAAGCCCACCAACTCTTGATGAGGTGTGAAAGCTATGAAAATGCTGAAAAACAGAAAAGCTGCTGGAATTGATACCATCCATGCTGAGTTATTGAAATCAGATCTAACTACATCAGCCAAAGTTTTACATCAACTCTTTCAAAACATCTGGAACAATGAGACTATACCAGCAGACTGGAGCAAGGGCCTTATTGTCAAACTACCAAAGAAAGGGGACTTACAATGCTGTGGTAATTCGAGAGGAATTACCCTACTCTCTGTACCAAGCAAAGTATTTTGCAAGATCATTCTTAGCCGAATTGATACTGCAACTGACCTAAAGCTAAGAGAAGAGCAGGCTGGATTTAGAAAAGGGCGAGGTTGCATAGATCAGATATTTGCCCTCAGAAATATAATAGAACAATATATCGAATGGAACACACCTTTGTTTATCAACTTTATTGATTTTAAGAAAGCTTTTGACAGTGTCCACCGAAATACTCTCTGGAAAATACTAACATCTTATGGCATACCAAAGAAAATCATCACTCTCATCAAATGTTTTTACAATAATTTTGAATGCAACATAATACTGGAAAATAACATATCTGATCCAATGAAGTAACTCTGGTGTACGACAAGGATTTATTCTATCTCCTATACTATTCCTAATGGTAATTGATTGGATACAAAGGAACACAACAGCAGTTCGAAACGGTATACAGTGGACCATGTTCAAACAATTGGAAGACCTAGACTTTGAAGACGACCTGGCAGAAATATCAACAACACAGAAACAATTACAAGAGAAAACAAATGCCCTTAATTCCTTTGCCAAAAAAAAAACGGCTTAAACATAAATGCAACAAAGACAAAAGTAATGGTAGTAAATGAGACAATGAAAGAACCAATAACCATTGACAACCATCCAGTGGAAAATGTCGATGAATTTACGTACCTAGGAAGTATTATTAGCAGTGACAATGGTGCTAAAAAGATATCCAAGCCAGATTAGCAAAAGCCCGTGGAGCCCTTTCATAGACTTCAACCCATCTGGAAGTCACGAAATTTCAGTATCAACACCAAGCTGAAGTTATTCAACAGCAATGTCAAGTCAGTACTTTTGTATGGTTCAGAATGCTGAAGAATAATACAGAGTGACATACAGAAAGTAGAGGCATTCCACAACAGCTGCCTCCGTAAAATCCACAGAATCTTTTGGCCCAACAAGTTTACCAACATCAATCTGTTGCGGAAAAGTAATTGTCACTGTATCTCTAAACAAATTCAACAGCGACGCTTCAGATGGTTAGGTCATGTGCCAAATGAGAAGATTCCCAAGACAGCACTACACTGGACACCACCAGGAAAAAGAAAGCCAGGAAGACCTCGGATGACCTAGAGGCGCACCATTCAAGGGGAACTTCAAGAGCTTGGATATACCTGGGGGCAGGCTCAGCACCTGGCAAAGGACAGGGAAAAGTGGAGGAAGCTTGTTGGTGCCTTATGTCCCAGCTGGGATGAAGAGGATAAGTAAGTAAGTAAACTTTTTATACCAAATGAATAAAATATTATAGCAATGAAATTGAAAATTTAAGCAATATAAATGAAAATTATAGCATTGAAAAATTTATTATTGAATTATCACGCCATAGTCTACCTACATTGAGACTTATAAATCTTAAAACATTTCATTACAATGCAGAATTATTTCAACTTTTTATGTTAAATATGATCTAGAAGCTCTGTAAGTTTTATGAACAAGAACTTAACCAACGTCAGTCATGCATTAAATATAGGTCACAGTTACCTTTTTTTCTGGTGGATGGTGTAGCCCTACCCAAGAACCATGTAGTGGTGAAATATCATTGACCCCAACTCTAGTATCCGAGTAATGGATTTTAATCAAGAACAAGGGTAAAATAATTTGGCCTATCCACATACGTGGTCGGGCAAAAAAAAAGGCAGAATGTCAAAGATCAGGAACTTAAAACACAGGACAGTGCTTTGAAATAAGAAGAAGCAGGATGCAGTTTTGGGCTGAAAAAAATATGGATAAGCCAATTAAAAAATTTTAAAACTGAATGCGCTAACGAGCCAAAAAATCATCCAGGCTCCGATTTTTTTTTCGAAAATAAAAAAGCAGAATGAACCAATATGCGTAGCTCCCAGAAAAGTTAAATGGTTGCACCCTAAGAAGTAGGTTGAATAGGTTTGAACATGGGAGCCTTATATTGTCATGTTTGAACGATCCGTTTAGACCAGATAAGTTATTATATGGATGCAGGATCAACACCTAACCATTCTGTAAAACATTTGTGACAACGTAAAGCATTGTTAAGCAATGAAAGCAATGTAAATGTGTTTATTACTGAATTACTCTATATGTATTCAAATTCTTGTGTCAGTCAAAACTTCAAATGATGTGTATTGATGTGGTACATATACACACCATGAATATATTTTAAATTAAGGATTAGGGATTAAGGATTAGGCATTAGGGATTAGGGATTAAGGATTAAGGATTAAGGATTAAGAAGTCCCTTCAGGGCTTTCGTAAATTCCACCAATAACGTCGTGTAACGCTAATTGTTACCAATGAGAGACCGCATAATTTGATTTTCCTAACCTGGAAAGTAACATACCTACTTCACCTGCTTATGGTGTTTATATTATTTTTATACAACTTATTCGATATGCCAGGGCTTGTACAAATTAGTCAGGTTTTTTTTCATACGACACCGCTATCCCCGTAAGTGACTGACTATTAGACCAAGGTTATAAGAAAATACGTGTCATTCGACCTCTAAAAAAGTTCTTCCTTCGTTATCATCCATTGGTGGAAAAAATCAAAACTATGTTAAACCTAATGGTTAGTGATTGTTTTGATTAGTGTTTGGCTGATTGTTGTAATGAGATTATCACCTCAATATTCCTATATTGTCTTCACAACCGTGTTGTGTTTTCGTATTACTGCAATGGGAGATTGCGGTTTGGGGCGCCATTAAACCTAGTTTAACCAACCGTGTCGTTTAAAATGAATGTACCAAGTCAGGATCGGTCATTCCGGTATATCTTTTGTCTTTTTCCATTTGCAGTGATTTGATTCTCCAAGTTCGGTAATTTTGTTATTACTTTTATTAAATCTAAGTTGTCAGATGACCCCTTAAATGTATGTTGCATGGCCCAATAATGTTTTTTTTCACGTTTTTGCAATATAGAATGAAGTCTATTGCGTTAAAGTGCATCTGATGAGTCTTGAATACATGAAACATCGTAAGGCTTAAGATAATATTTTTTTGCACAGAACTTAATTGTAATTTCATATGTTGCATTTTTCATAGGCGCCAAATAACGTGAAAGTCGGAGATATGTTGACAGGTGTAACTGATGGAACTTCCTGTGGAGGGAACTTGTGGATGAACAAAGATTCTCTGATTTTAGGTATCATGCTTTGATTTCAACACTTATTGTTCTTATAGTCTGTTGGTCATATATAACTTTAATTTTGTTTTTTGTCTTAAACAATTGTATACATCAACACAATAGTTGAATAGTCTCAATTCACAAGTCAGTTCTATACCGTCTTCTTTGAACTAAAAGCACATACTGAAAGTGGCTTAAATATGTGATTTTAACGCAAACTCCACTACTTTCATAGCGTTGCTGAAAGGTATAATTTTATCCAAATATGTATAATTTCCAAACATTATTATATCTAACAGTGTTTTATATTCAAAGGATGCCATTAGGAAAGATGGTGTACATACATGAATCAAATTCAGTACAAATTTAGCTAAGAGGAAGAAAAAACCATAGAGACGGGACATTCAAAATTTTGAAGATCAAATCACCAATATCTGTGGAGAGAGCAATGCTTTATGCGCGTAAAAGATCTCTTTGTGGGCCGCAAAATAGTGCACCATATATGCACAATTTTCCACTTCTACTCACCTCCGCCCATTTTTAGTGGTCTTCCAAATTTACTTTTCCTTTGTCTTCCATACCACCCCATGTTTCTTATCATTATTATATTCCTCATGTCAATTGCATTTATATAACCTATGAAGTGTTGTTAGGGCGTAGAACACCAAATCACTCACTCCTTCTTGCCTTGTGCAACATGCCCGTCTTGATGCCGTCAAGGAACATATTTGTGGTCAAGTGAGAAATCTACATCAGTTTCTACGAGCACATAATGTCTTGTAAATTATTTCGGACTTCTTCGTTCAAATCTGGACCAGATTAGCAAAACAAGCCGGCGCGTTATGATGACAACTGGGCATGGTAGGGGGCCGGTATACTTGGACCTGTCTTTAAAACGCTAACAGAAGGATGTGACCAAATTGTATGATTTCACTGGTTAACATTCTTAAGATCCTGTCGGTGGTCACCTATTGCCCATGTCGAGCCGCTCGTTGAACTTTGAGTCTATATGGTAGCTGTTTATACTATACTTATTAAAGTGTTTTTATTATTTTATTATATTTCTTTTCAGGCACACTTAATGGCACTGCATATAGATTTGATGCTTGTACTTTCTCAGAGCTGTTTGAAAATTTGGACGCAATGGAGTTGAAAATTCTTAAAAATGGAATTGAATGTCAATGATCGATTCACTTTAAAATAAATTTGTATTCCATTAGATTTTGTACTCATTTCCAAAATGTTGCGGTAAGAGGTGAACTAGTGTTGCCTTATGTTATATACTAACCCATTTACGTATACTTTTTGTATCATTGTTCATTATACCACTGGTTTGATAACTTAAGGTGGTAAATCAGGAGTCCCGGGTTGGGGGATAATAATAAGTCCTGTCCTCAGACTTATCTGATCCGAATCTAAATAGTACAATTAAGTCTGCTTTGAATATATGTTTAATTGATAAAATTTGAATGGGTTTCTTTTCTTAAAATGCACATATCCTCGATGCTGTATTTGGCCTCTTTTCAGGAACATTTTGTTTATGGGTGCTTCTTTTTCCGGCACACGATTGTATTTCAACCGTCTACCGTTTTTTCAGTTCAAACGCAGTGATGTGAGGTGAAATATTATTAACTAGGGGCAATACAAGTTTTGATTTCTGAACATTGTATTGGATACTTTTACCCTACTTTGAATCGGTGAGCCAGAAAATAAAAAGACATGCTACTCATGTTTAGACCCTGGAATAAAAATATAGTTTATCCGATTCAAAGCCAATCCTAAAAATGTCAAAAGAACTCCTTCTAAACATAAACATGACGAGTACATGTTTTAAAATCCTCGTGTTATTAAACCAAATTGCGAGTTAAAATACTGCAAGTAGTGTCACAGTATGATTGTTGATATCATTTGTCTGCAGACACACAATATTTTCGTTAGTTGAATGGACAGTTTTGTAGAAGACCACAATAAAGATCAAGTTATATACCTTTTTAATTTCTATTTAAGTATTAAATGAGGACGAAAATAAATTGCGATTCTAGCATGAAAACTGGAAACTCCAGATAAAAATTACGTGCAGCTCAGGCTCAAATTGTCCCAGTCGATGTCTGTTTGTAATCAAGTTAAGAGATTTGGTTTATAAGTACATGAGTAAAAGTTTGTCGAAAGAAGGAAAGAAATGTTAATCTTAAAAAGGCCTTATCACATATTTTAAGTTGGTAAGTATATGTGTTTGCTTACATTGCAAATTTTGCTATATCTTGGAGATCAACACGAAACGATGATGAAGTAAAAGAGGGAAAAACGAGTGTAGACTGACGCTGGAAAAAAGAGGGTGAGTGTGGTTTGGTAATTTACCCTTCTGCAGGCGATCAGAAGGTCCAATGAAGCAATGTTCAATATATTTATCCGCACAAGGTGCCCCACTAAGATTTGTAGTCAGGTTTGCAGTCTAAGCGGTACGGCTCGTTGTCAGGGTAGGAAGCGCTCTTTACGTAACAAGTTTATAGCTACCGTTCTATTTTGCCGATTTCAAACTCAGGAGTCGCAAGGGACATACAAGAAATTCGTATTGGAACAGAAGTTTTGTATACATTTTAACTGAGCATAAAACATGAACAATCATAATAGAATCTTAATAACGCATCAAACCTACTTTAAATTCTTCATACGCATTTATTTTGTTACAATAAGTAAATTATGAAATATGAAATTAAATATTATGTAGTGTTGTAATTACTTGTATTATAATGCATATATTTATTTCTGTATATGCATGTATGTTCTAATAAGGGGATGCTAAATGTATTTAACTAAAATTATAAACTTGAATTGTCAATTTTATCATTAAAATTATGAAATAAAAAGTATTATCTTTGCTGACATTTAAATGTTACTCAATAAAAAGAACTGTGACATATTCTTTTGAGCAGGCATACACAGAAAGTCTTCGAAACTGGTTGGTATACCTTAGTATAAGACTAGAGTAAGCTTATAGATTATCTCTTGTGGATTGTTTTCTTTGATTTGTTTTCATCTCTTGCAGTTGCACACAAGCTGAGAAAATGCAGATCCTCACGGGTTATATGATTTTCTTTATGATTGGAAGCAGTTTAACTTGTTACTGTCCAACTGTACCAAGCCTTGAGGCGGAATATTGCCGATCCAATTTTGGTAAGTCGAACACTGTGCTCATATTTTTTTAAGTTGATTAATTTATATTTCAATTTAATGACAAGTTAATAAACACTAAGCAGTTTATAATGTTTGTAAGATTTTTTGTAAATTAGAAATGTAGAAATCGATGTATTCGAAACGTCTTGCCATGGTGAAAACACAGATATGACTATACTAATTCATTTGTGAATACATTATATGCTAAAATGCACAAAAATATGTAAGGAAACTTATTTTCGCCATCCACTCCTACTACACGAGAATCTAAAGGATTATTGACATGGTAACTCAAGGTTGTTGAAAGGTCCAGCTTTTGACATTTTTGACATTTTTTTTCCTGAATCCTAGGTTTTTTCATCAAAATAAGGCCCAACATATTGAACGATAACCATGAAAACCCTCATTTTTCTTTTGTTTTCATTACACCATATTAAATATATTTTTTACAAACTTTTATCTAATTCTAATCACCTTTTCACAGGTTTAAACAGCACCACTATGCTAATGTTTAAGCTATGGGGGAAAACAGAGAAAACTTTTTCCTGCTAAATTTTGAACTGTTATTTATTCTAAATACGATAACCTTTTAATCTTTATAAGCTTATTTTGTATTTTGAATTATTCCCTTAATATGATTAAAGGCATCAATTTCAAAGCCTCATTACTTTCAGAGTCGCCCTCGAACATCCTTAAACAATTCGTAATAATTTTATTTCAGTAATTCGTGGAAGTGCCAGAGAAGAAAATCATGAAAACCGCATTGATCAAACCTACAGGATTGAAGTTTTGGAAATATATAAGGTATCTAAATACCAGTCGGATTTTTAAAAAGTTTAAGATAATTATTATTATAATATTTTTAAAAATATAATTCTATTAAAATATCGTAACGTTCAAGCATGAACCTTTCCTCAGCTTTTTTTAGTCCTAATTTAAGGAAGAAACTAAGGACCGTTTAATTATACCCCCACTCGCAAGAAAGTGGCTATAATGCAATCACATTGTCCGTCCGTCTGTCCGTTCGTTACAAAGTTAGTTTGTAAGGAACGGACAGACTTTTTACTTTCGTAACAGATTTGTCTGCTTCTAGTATAGGGATTGATTTCAAATTTGGTATATAGCTTAAGCGTGGTGAGTTGTACCATGCCTCCTCTTTCATGGTCAGTCGCACACCCACTTCCTATTTTCTGAACCGGCTTAGACTTTTCTAAGGGTTAAAAATAGACAAATTTTCGTTACAGAATTCTCGTCTTCTACTGAAGGGATTAATTTCAAATTTGATATACAGGCTTATAGCATGATGAGTTGTACCGTGCCTCCCCTTTCCAGGTCAGTCAGGCATCTACCATGGTCGAGTGGGGTATCCTAAGTGCAACCCGACCCTAGGCTATTTTCCGTTATGGATTTTTTTAAATTGTCATTAAAAAAATAAGTTGCGAATGTCATGTCACGAACACTCATTTCACATCATATTACTACCTGTACATTCCTTCAACACCTCTTAAACCATGTTAACAGTGAGAACAAAGTTTAATTTTAATCATAATGAGAAATAACATTATGTCATTTTACATGTTAACAGGCTCCAAGTGGTGTAAAAGTCGGCGACTTTCTGAATGGTTTGACTGATATAACTTCTTGTGGAGGGTACTTGGAGTTGAATACAGATCATGTAATAGCAGGTAAAAATAGAGTTGGAATGCCCCTCTTGTAAATCATCACTCGTTCTGACGATGTCGTCGTTGCAATAGGACATTTTGAATCCCTGCACTAACGTTTGATGTATCTGTCTATAAAAGTCCCGTGCGGACCCAGGTGCCAAAAAGGCCCGCAGCAGAGCCTAGCTGTCGTAAGAGACGACTAAGGGCCTTTGGATCCAGATGTCGGGCCAGCGCTAAGCCCACAGAGAGAACAAGTGTGTACCATAGATGGCTGAATAGGTTAGCCCTCGTCTGCGGGGGTTACCTGGTCTACATGTATAATACGGAAACACTGACCGCTGACCATAGTGGGACAACGTGTGTGGAGGGTGCTACGCTTTCATACAGGTAAAAGACCCCTTTGTGGACCGCCAAGTAGTGCACCACATAGGCTAAATTTTCTGTCCCTACCCAACTCTCCCCTTTTCCTGTGGTTCTTCAAAAATAACCGACCCCACCCCATAATACATTTCATGTTCATTTTATCACCCTTTTCACGTTCATCGCCTATAAATAACCTAAAAAGCGTTGCACTCACTCTGTCTATAAAAGGAGGCTTCCCGTTACCTTTGGACATGGGTTTTTCAAAAAAGGCCACAAAAGCTTAAATAAGTGCATAGACAAAACTGCTGTAAAAAAACTGCCTGCTTATTTCATTCAAATTTGCAATATTTGTTGATGCTAAATGCATCAACTGTAAGAGTGTTACTAGACAAAATGCCTTACAGAAAAACAATATACAAATCGGTCTCCCGCTTGTGGCATTTTCCGCATATTGTCATATGATTTTACTGCTTTTGTAATATTCGATCTAATATAACATTTATAGTGTGTGATCTCTAGCTTTTTTCTCTCAACAGCCAATCTGCCAGAAAACCATGGAAAATCCTAAATTTTGTTCCAAACCAATATTTTCATATCAACTTAAGGGATGTTTTAACTAAAAGACCTTCATGAAAGACTTATTTTGGCAAAATATTTTTTTCCGGGAAATTGAAGATGGCCGACCTACAGGGCTCATCAGTATTCCTGGGTTTCTTTAAAAAATCAGCTTGACTAATTAGAAAACCTCAAGTATTACAAAGTTTCTTTTGGTCCATTTATCTTCAAATTATTAAAAAATGAACAGTAAATATTCAAATGGTAATACCTTTGCCTTCAAAATAGATGGACAGTTTGAAAATCTTAATAACCATTTCCCAGCATCCCTATAGGGTAGCATTGGCAATTTTCCAAATTGATGAAAACCAACAACATCAAAATACTTGAATTTTAACATTGTTTATGTCTAATTATACCCCCTTCACATATACGAGATTTCCTTACGAGTTGTTACGATTTTCAAAATGTATAGTTTTACGAGTTATTGCAAGATTCTCTTCCAACGTTTTACGATCTATTTCCGAGTTGTCACGACTTCGTCAGTTGTGCGGAAATTTTACGAACCCCCGTCCAGCGATGATAAGAATTTTATTTTCGACGTGTTTACGAGCATGATACGGTGTCTTTACGACGTCTTTACGAGTTAATTGCGATATTGAAAAGTATATCGTAACTAACTCGCAAACCACTCGTAAATGAAGTCCTTTGCGAGGTATTCTCGAGTTAGTTACGATCACTACGAGTTCTTTACGAGTTATTTACGATGTGTGTACGAGTTAACTTATGACATTGTTGTTTTTTCAACTCGTAAAAGTGTTACGAGGATTTTTGACATGTCAAAAATCCTCGTAAAACTTTCTCGAGTTCTTACGATTTCACACGAGCTTGAAAGACCTGTTTACGAGTAACAAAGAGTGCTTTACGGGTCTTCGCGATCGAATACGAGTTGAGAACTCGTAAGAACTCGTAAGGAAATCTCGTAAATGTGAAGGGGGTATAAGGCCGCGTTCACACTGAGCAAAACTCATAGTAGTTTAAATATCGTCCACACTAGCAGTAAACAGCAATGCGTTCACACTGTAAATTTTCGATGTTTACATGTGGTTTAAATGTTGTGTTCATAACATGCATTCGATACTTAATGTCGGCCTTGTGTGGGTTTAATGTACAATGAATTTCGCATATTTCCTTTGAATAAACTACATGCATATGCATTTATTTCATTAAAAAGCTTTATTTTGAGTACAAAATCGTATATTCCAACATTTTCGGATGAGAGAAAAAAGAGGGGTACATGTAATTTTCATATATTTATGCATACGTACGGCAAACATGGCAAAGCAGATAGGATTTCATGAAAGATGTTACCCATTCGGATTTAATTTTTGTGGGACCAGGAAGGGTGATAAAATGAACATGAAATGATGATGAAGTGGAGAAAATGGGGACACAAGTCCTATCCGGGATAAAAGTTTGACTGTCATGGGGGAAAAGCAGGGATGGGTAGCCTCCTTCATTGGGGATCTTACGGGTCCTCCTTTTATCCAGACCTGCATCAGGGTTCTTTAACGTGTTGGAGAACGTGACTTTTTTCCAACAAGGGCACCACTATGGTTTGTGGTCAGGAATTCCGCAATACACAATTGTAGCTTAACGACCCGGCTTTCATCATGATAAGCCTGCCCCATTCAACTACCTCGGGCATACATTCCGATATCTTGTTTCTGGGCGCTCTTAGCTATCGATCTTTTACTGACAAGCTTAGCGCTGCTGTGGGCCTATTCGCCACCCGAAACCCGCACGGGTATGTATGTATAGAAATATATTGTAAAGCAAAATACTTTTAAAAAATACTATAAACGGACGAACAGACTAAAGAAATATTTTTGCGCCTTCATTGCTATTGAAAACGTAAAAAACAGTAAATCAAAATCCATACTTATTTTATGTTTTAATGCCTATTCGCCAAATCAATAGTCATAATTATTTATCCGTGCATGTTTTCTGTACATTTAAAAACATGTACACTTGTATCAGATATATGTCAGAGTCATTTAATTTAGGTTTATCAATGAGAACAAATCAAGTGTGAAACAAGTTTTTAGCACATTAAACTACTTTAACACAGTCATGTTTACTCAAAACAACTTCAGTGTGAACGCGGCCTAAAGTAGGGTCACTCTCAAGAACCTTTTTCTGGTTGAGTGACTTGATTGTTTTCGAGAAAAACCAGGTATTTCGATGGTGCCGGCAGGCGAGACATACTTTTGTGTAAACTCTTGTTTATCTATTTCTGCTATTAAAGTATTTTCAGACGGATAGTGTCTTTCTCTATTACAATAGCTATGTATAATACCAATATTGCCTTTGTCATGTTTGTATGAAATTTCTTTATTATCATTTCAGGCACACTTGACGATAATACATATAGCTTTGGTGCTTGTGATTACGACATGCCTGTCGAATACCTGAACGCAAAGGATGCGAACATTCTTAAAAATGGGTTGAAATGTTAAAGAATGGTAAAATAATAACTAACAAGCAAAAAATGCTAAAGACAATAAATTATGAAAAAAAGTGTATTGTAAAATATCAATTGTATGTTTTCGTTTTTCAAAGCTGCTTTTTGAACTGGCAATTAAATAAGTCTACTAGCTTTGATTTTGGAGTTGGTTTTTTTAGTTCTAGTTTTTATGTTTCAGATATAATGTCTGTTTTATGTTTAGTTCAATCTCCTCAATCCACCATGAAGTCGTCAAGACTCATTTGCTGCTGAAAAAAGTAAGAAAATTAATTGATGTTTCTAATAAATAAAATAAAAGATGATACAAATTAATCAAAAATTAAACAGTATTTTTTTAGCAGTTTTCTTTTTTTTTCTAAATTAACCATCTTATTCGTATTTGGTAATTTTTAAAAGCTTTCGCCTTAATTTTAGACATAATATATCTCGCAAGCATTTTTGAGAATATAACATGTCAACACTATTATTCCTAGTAAAAGGTCTAGGAAAAATCAATCTATCTGGTCATCTTGTCTGCTAAACATACTATTTGAAACTTTTGTTGTTGTTTTTTTTTTATTATTACCAAATTGTAAAATTGGTCACTATATTTGTCTCTCTAAACATGTGGTACAACTTTTTCCCCTTTTGATATTATTTTGATTTTACAGTATTTTTATCACTTATTTTTACATGTGATATATTTAGTAATATCAGACGACCTGAACCAGATGTGGAATCAAACTTTTCACTAAGTTTAAAATTTTCTTAATTTATTAATGTAAACAAACAATAGTCGAAGGTCATAAAACAAAGACAAAAAGTTCAACGAATGAAAGTCCCCACATTTACGATAAACCGGATAAACGTTAAGAGTACTTGAGCTCGAGTGCGTCAGTATGCTAAGTGATCTATCAATATATATCGTAGTAAAAGATCGATCATGTCATCTTAAATCGAGGACGTGGTCACTAGAGCTGATCATGTGGAAGCCAGAGTTGGTGGCTTTTCAACAAATCACGAACACGAACAAAAATGCATATAAATCAGCTCATCTCTTTTAGATGTTGGCGAGGAGACTAGTTGTCTGTCTGCGATTGATTATACATGTTTATCTTCCTAGCTGACCTCTTTTCAGACTATAGCTTCACTGAAAATGGGATAATTCATCGAAATAGCCGTGTGGTGCAATTACATTTCCTCAAAACTTTATTTTACTTTGATTTCGCTTCGGATTTCGTGAAACATTTTCTTGATAATTATAATTTAAAATTACATCGTTGAAAAAAGCATGACGTTTTACCTCGTGTTCATCTCTGCCTTTGATAAATTTGTTTCGATAATGTATGTCCTCTCATATTCCTGTTGAGTTAACACCTTAATTATTTTCCGACTGTGGTTTTATTCTCAGACATCGCGGAATGATTATTTTATAGTTTTACAAACAGTCTGCTTTTTGACGGTTAAGTTTCTGTTTTTCTTTAATCGTAAGTTATTATTTCTGCATGGTATTGATACAAATAAAACAACAGATTAATTTTGACATCACTAATTTGAAAATATTAACCAACTGTAAAATGATAACATCGAAACTGGTCAACCTGTGTAACTGTTCGAGGAGGGAAGTAAAATGCCCGCACGCTCTGTTCATTTTTCTGACAACCACTTTTTTACCCATACTGGATACATTCTCCGCCTTTCCTATCTTTTTCATTGTTCTAGAAAAAACATGCATTCACTTTTTAATAGTGCCAAAAAACTATAAGTGTCTGCATACATTCAAAGGTAATATTGTCTTTATACATTTTGTAAGTATTGATCATATTAACTCATAGGAGGGGAAATCTGATAAGTTCAATTCAATACAGTTTAAAGTTTTTTCTCTAGGTTATTTTTCAACAATGTAATAAGATAGGGCTTTGTAATGGTCAAATTGGCAAAACTCTTTAAATACAAGGTCCTTCTATTCATTTTGTTGATCTAAATGTGCTCAACTATATGCAATTTGATAAGCTTGATAAGTGAAAAATTCGCAAAAATCTAGAAAGGGCAATTACTCCCACTTTGGCACACTAGCATTTCGTTATCAAATCATTAGATAATTGAACTTAGAAGCCACATCAGAGGGCATCATCGACCTTAAACAGTGGGAGAGAAGAAACCTTTGTGTTTTGAAGATTATACTGGTAATAACCCTTATTGACATCATTTTCCTTATTCTTCTATATCACAGTTATAAGAACTGAGGTGAGAGAGCTTAATCTTTAACCTATTTATCGTCTGTTAAGGATGGTTACTCCTGATTTTTTATACGACAGCAGTTATGAAATATTGTGTAAATGATAGACGATGATCCACTAAAATCCAGTGACAAAGATAAAAGCATAGGTCAGTGTTCTGGTTTGTATATGATGTCAAGAAACCAGACTCGCTAGATTTTACATAACTTTAACATTGCAAAGTTTTTTACCTTAAAAGCCATGAATTTATGTCAAGAGTTTTAAAAAGTAGGGGTCAGTGTGCAAAAAAAACCTTCAGTATTTTAAGGTTAAGTCTAGAGGTATTCCGAAATATGACAGATATTCTGAACCTTAATATTCATGCTGTATGTTTCATTTCTGTGTTTGTTAATTATATTGTATGCTGACATCCCAAATTGGGAAGTATTTTGCATTGATAAAGATAATTAATTTCGACAAATTCCAATTAGACATACATTTTTTTTATTACATACACATTGTGTTTACATATATATATTCAATTACTTTGAATAATGTTTTCAAGATACACTTTATAAAAGTGGTTTAAATAAAACCAGTGGAAGATTCAAATTAAAAAATGCGTTGAGAGCGCGTTTCTTTGTACAAAACCACTTCTTATCAATCATTAATTAATTAAAGAAAGTGATTCCATCCGTTTCTTTTCCTCTCATGTCTTTGAAGCCACCACTATTCGATAAACTTCAAGTAAATCTTATATCTGTCTTAATCCTTTTTTCAACCATATTGTTCAGGCTTTCTTAATTTCCATGCAAACGGTGCACCATTTCGCCCGTAATCTCAAATTCTTCCAATTTAAAGCGCTGCTATGAAGCATTTAAAAAGTGCATAGAAGCTGTCGTATTAACGCTACATTTAATTTACGGTTGTCGTAAATCGTTTTTTTGGACAAAGTCAACATGACTGGTACCTTTCCAGGAATTCTCTTAAAAAGGCCACCAGTCCTTTGATAGTGCTGTAGTTGTCTTCATGGTTACCATCTGCTGAAGCATTTACGGTTGGTGGCCTGCTATAATCGATACAGCAACTTCTAGCTAACATTCTAAGATTGCGGAACATGCCCCAATAGATGTCAGAAATAATTTGATTAAAATTGTCTTGTCGGTCTTGTGCTATGCTTTTTGACGACAGAAGTCGTAGAACTTGGGCTACTTTTGGACAATCTTCTTTATAACATGCAAATATCTTAAAATAGAAAGGAATAATAATACAATGCTTTGCACGAAACAATTAAAAAAACTGAATAAAGTGATCAATACAGATAGCCAAAGATTTTCTGATTAAATGCCAAACTTTATAGTCGCTGGATTTTGTTTTGGTGCGCTATTTCTTTTCTTTTTTTGTAAATTTGTTTGCTTATTTGGTAAGGTGTTTTTTTTATTCTCATTTTTTCCCTCATTTTATACTGCTTGTAAATGTAAAATTATCAACAACAAATCAACAAAATATTCCAATGTTAGCGCACATGCATTAAGGTACAAGATTTGAAATAAAAAAATTCGAAAGATAAATGGGTAAACGGGAGTTTCATCATTTGAGACGACAAACTTGTGCATTTCTAGTCCACAAAGAACCAAACTTACATTGTTAGCCAAACTACAGTTTCCAATATTGGAAGATAAATCTGGGAATTCCTCGGCTGGTATGTCATCACTTCGAATATTAGTTTCATCTTCCTGCAAAAGATAAAAACGACACGTTTTACACTTTAGTTTTATCACAGAAATTAAAAGATGCAAAATATATTAAATTAAAGCGTTAAAGCTAGGTTTAAAAAAAGAAAAAAATAAGTATATATGTTACAGTAAATATGTGTAATACACGTATTTACTGAAATTTAGTAAATACGTGAATTTACAAAGGCACCCAGTAAATACGTGTATTTACTAAAAATGGTCAGTTAATATATGAATTTCCTAAACTTTTGAAGAGATTTTACACGTTTTTACTGATACTTATTTTGGAAGATAAAACTTTGTACATTATAATTTTCTGTGTCAAGTTTGTTATAAAGTTAATACAAAAACAATGTTTTTACTATTTTTCACCAACTTGACATGTTTGTGAATTGTACATTTTTAAAATAATTTCAATTCTGTTACATATTATATATAGCTTATCAACTTAATTATATGATTAAAATTTATCTTCATTTTGATTGGCCCAGGATATCATGAAAAGTATTTTGCAAAGCGTTTGTTAACTTCAAAGTAGTTATAAATAGACTGATAAAAAGTTTTGACTTTTGAGTCGCTAAAATTAGAATATTTGTCCCTTTCAGTCGTTAAAAATAGAATCATGACTGTGACGTCATTGGATGAATTTATGACCTCAATTTATCAAGAGTTGTTCTTTTTTTATGAAACTTTTTCAGAACCATGTCTTTTAGTATGGTTTGATTCTCTTAAGATTTTCACTTTATTTCAATCATTTCGTCATGTTCATGTCCATATTACAGTTTGTTTAGAATTTTAGGTGTTTTCCATGCCGATAAGTAAAATAATTAATTTTGGTGTTCTTTCTTTAACCTTTTCACTTTTGTCGTATCTACCTCGTCATTTGCTCGGTGAATATTATTTTATTCGGGTTGATAAAACCTGGTATTCACCTCTATCAAGGCCAATAAATGTATATTAATCAGCGGCAATTTAAAAACCCATCAAAAGTTAACAGCCGAGTTTAAAAAAATCACTAGTTAAGTATGTATTGTTGTAAAACCAACTACTCAAAGCAGAACAGTATTAATTTGATTAAAATCAAACGAAACTTGGACATCTGGTCATGTTGAAGACTGCTGGCTGTTTCCAATGTGATTTGTTAAATTGCTGTTTCTTTATGTTGGTTGTGTCGCGTACACTTATTCCACATCTCTTTATCGTCTATATCCTCATGCACTGTGAATTTAATAAAATGTGACTTACTATTTGTTGACTAAACATCAAAGCTTTTCGATATATTGTCCCTCGTATCCAGTTGTTTGTCATCAATCTACAGCTATTTTGCGCTATGTTAATTAAGGACATGGAAAGAGCTGGTCCAACTATGATATGCACCCAAAGCCAAACTATGATCTGAAAAGAAATTCCAGGGGCTATACATTAACAATGAAGAAATGTGAGAAAAGACAAAAAAAAGTTGTACGTATATTACATGATATACTAGTACACGAGGCAAATGAATAACACTTTTATTGTCCTTCATCTTAAAGACACACACTAATCTTAAGAAACAGCAAAGTCTTATAGTTTTACTTTGTCCTTTTTTTTAATGTATATATGTTAATCAGTTTTAAGGATAGGTTAATATTATTACCAGTTTGCCTGCTAATGAAGTCATATTGTTGTATTGAAAAACATTGAGATGCATTTACTACTTTAAACAGATTTTGAAATTTCTTTAAAAATTTCTTGTGATGGGTCATTTTTTATTATCAATAACTATTCAAAATTAGCAGCGTAAATTTCAGGATCAACATGCATCCGCAGCATGGTAAAATGACAATTTGAGTGTGGGTGGTTATATTTCCTTTGCGGAAGGATTTTATAGTGAAAGCTTTGTATATTTTCTACACGACATTTAGGCCAATTCGGTATAGTTAGATCGCCTTAATGCCTATAGGGGCTAAAATGAGCGATCTTGCGTGGCAACTCGTGCAATTTATCTACTTTACACCTCAATCATCATTTGAAGGTCTTTTGACAACATCCGATTAATAAAAACTTCCTTGAAGGGTTGTTTATTAAATATCAATTTATTAAGTATTCAATGGAAATTTCGTCGATTTGAAAAGTTGGTAGCTTAAAAATATAGATGCTTAAATGATATTTTGAAGATTCTAGATTCAAATCCTAAATGTATAATGTTTATAAAACAAAACTAAATAATATTTAAAAAAAGAAATAGGAAGAGGCCTCGGAAGTATCTAAGTTGATCTCAAAGATTTTTTTTCTCTGATACACCAAATATTTAACACATTTACTGAAACTGACGATCGGAAAGAAAAATAATACTAATGGAGCCGGGATGTTATTGTTTTCCATCGAACGATCGCCGGAAATTTACTATGACACTCATTGAAAATTTAGCAGTAATGAGTACAATCAAACATCTGTAATGAGATAAAAGAATAACGTGTTTTTTTTTTTTAAGGGGGAATTGGGAGTGGTAGTGGTTGGAAGGGTTGCAGAAATTGCTAATTGCGTGAATTGCAGTCATCAAACATCTATATGTTTCAAACGTCTGATAATATTTGGCGAATTGGCATATATTTTGATCATCGAAGATTTTTCTTTTTTATCGTTTCGGTGGGTTTTAAACAAAGAAAATATAAACAATTTTAAAGCCTTTCACATTTTAAACACTATATTTGATTTTCTGATAGAAATAGCTTAGAAACCTCATAATTAAAGAGTCGTACAAGATCTGATATTAAAAAAATAATGGACAGAATGAAAAAAAAACATAAATGTCGCATCGCTTTTTAAATTGTTTTGTCTTTGGTTAAACTTGTTTTTGCCTTTTGTTATAATATCACGCGCATATATGAAATAATCAGTTGCTTTGGAGTGCAAAACGCATTGCATTGTTGGAATTGATTTGTAAGTGAAACTTCCAGCTTGAGTCTTAACTCTATGTACGGATATCAACAATTTTAAAGCGTAGCACATTTTAACACTATATTTGATTTTCTGATAGAAATAGCTTAGGAACCTCATAATTAAAGAGACGTAAAAGATCTGATATTAAAAAATAATGGACAGAATGAAAAAAAAAACATCAATGTCGCATCGCTTTTTAAATTATTTTGTCTTTGGTTCAACGTGTTTGGCATTTTGTTATACAATCATGCGCATATATGAAATAATCAGTTGCTTTGGAGTGCAAAATGCATTGCATTGTTGTGATTGATTTGTAAGTGAAACTTTCGGCTTGAATTTTTACTCTATGTACGGATTGTCTAAGTTACAAATTTTAAACTTTTTGTCGGACTTAGTTTTTCTATGATATAATAATAAAACAGCTCATATCAAATTACTGATTCGAATGAAAAAAGCAATAATATCGCTTTTTTCGTTGCGTCGACTGATAAAAATCAAATGGAATGTAATGAACATCTCAACCGATGCTATTTCTTTTTTTTTTTTAAAGGAAATTTGTCTTTATGTTTTTTAATGCTTTTTTTATCAATTTATCTAGTCATACTATTAATTTGTTTTATCTACGGTCTTTTGACTTTGCTTTATATCAACATTTTAGTTATATATTTGATTTTATTTTGTGTTCCAATTATGGCTAAAAATATCGCCTGTTGGACAATAAGCAGAAAACAATCAATTCATGACCATTCATCACACATGAACATAACCTTGTATTTTGATGTTTTAATTAGTAAATGTCTAAAGACAAATGAGGCGTGGAATAAGTGTATGCGACATAGCCTACAGAAATAAGCGGCAATTAAAAAACAATAAAAAAAAACAGCATGCAGCCTTCAACGAGGCCTTATGTGGGCTTTCCCGATAGAATTCCCAAACCTGATTTTTTAAGGCTCATTTCATTTACGAAATGCTAAAGTCGAACGGTATAAAAATTGTCTTCAGAGTCTATGGCTTATTCCAAGAAACTGTACCAGTTTCCGATAGTTGCGGTCTATATGATAATCCGGACATATTTCATCGGAAAAACCTACTGCGTGCGTAAGGCTTTAGGTTAACATGTAGTACTTAACATGATGTGCCCACTTATCATCTGAACGACATGTACATGTTTTAAGAAGCCAAAATTAAAGCACTTTATTTTAAAAATTACAACCATATACGATTTTTAGGAGGCAAATTTGATTTACCATTGGAAAGTCCGAAATCCTCCCAATTTCTAAACCAATTTACAACTCGATCGGATACGTATTTAAGAAAAAAATCGTCTGCAATGATTTTATCAGTGCATTTAGTGTCAATTTAAAATATTTTTCCTGAATAAAACGGAGGGTCTGCGTATTTAGTATCTTTTTTTAATATGTCAAATAAACATCTACATTAGGACGATCCTTCCCCTTCCCAACATGACCTAAAATACAGATAAATCAATGGTCTACATATATGTTTTTTTTTTGTAGAATAGGGCCAGCTATGTCTTATAAAAAAAGTTTGTTTAATTATAATATTCTTATATTTATAATAAATAGATAAACAAGTAATAAAACTTTTGACTTAAGTCGCATAGAAGAGTTAAAATAATTTTATTATTTTTCTTTTATTAATAAAAATTGGCAAACGTGTAGTATTTAACATTATGAAAAGCCCACTTATCATCTGAACTATATGTACATGTATTAAGAAGCCAAACTCAATAAAAACACTTTGTTTTAAAAAATTGCAACTATATACGGGCTTTTTTACGGAGGCAAAATATTTGTCTTTAATAAAATAGAGGAAACACTTATTTAGTATCCTTTTTATAAATGTAAAACATTTTACATTTGGACGACCCCTCCATCCCCAACACGAAATAAAATTAAATAAAATTAATTCTCATCCTAAATGTGTTTTGTAGAAAAAAAGTGTCGTTATATAAAATTACGTCTTATAGCTAATTTTATGAAAAAAAAATGTTTGTTTAATTAGAATATTCTAAGATAAACAAGTGAAAAGACCTTTGACTACAATTGCATAGAAGTGTAATAAAATTATTTTATTTATTTTTTTCTTTTATTAAAAAAAGGAAAAATAGATAAAACGTGTAGTACATGTACTTAACATAACGAAAAGCCCACTTATATCTGAACTAACTACATTGTACATCAGTCCATGTATTTAGACGCCAAAATAAGAGCACTTTGTTTAAACATTTACTACCATAAGGAGGCATTTTGGTTTTTAGCTCACCTGACCCGAAGGGTCATGTGAGCTATTGTCATCGTTAAGCGTCCGTCGTCCGTCGTCCGTTAACTTTTCTTCAAAGATCTTCTTCTCTGAAACCACTGAAGGGATTGCATTGATACTTAGTATACATGATCTTTAGGATGTCCTCTACCAAGTTTGTGAATTATATACATGTCGACCAACCAAGATGGCCGCCGTTGCTAAAAATAGAACAGGGGGGTCAGACCATTGTTTTTGGCTTATAACTCAAAAAGTATAAGAGATAGAGAAAATCCGAAGCAATCTACCTTGTTCAGCATCAAAAGCTCTACGAATCTCTCCATTGAGTCGAAGTTGTGAAACAACTCCTTATAGGAGTTATTGCCCTTTAATCATCAAATTTGACCATTTTTGCAGTTTTTGGACAATATCTTGAAAACCGTTAGAGCTAGAGGAAAAGTTAGCATTGCAGAATTGTTGAGCTCATTGAGATCTACAAAAATGATTTCAGGGTCTAAATTGTCAGATCAGCCGTTTAAGAGTTATTCCCCTTTAACTGTTTTTTCCATGAATTTATGTTTTTCAAAAATCTACTTCTCTAAAACTACTGAAGGGATTGCATTGATACTTGGTATACATGATCTTTAGGATGTCCTCTACCAAGTTTGTGAATTATATACATGTCGACCAACCAACATGGCCACCGTTGCTAAAAATAGAATAGGGGGTCAGACCATTGTTTTTGGCTTATAACTCAGAGTATAAAAGATAGAGAAAATCAGAAGCAACCTTCCTGTTCAACATCAAAAGCTCTACGAATCTCTCCATTGAGTCGAAGTTGTGAAACGACTCCTTATAGGAGTTAATGCCCTTTAATCATCAAAATTGACCATTTTTGCAGTTTTTGGACAATATCTTGAAAACCGTTAGAGCTAGAGGAAAAGTTAGCATTGCAGAATTGTTGAGCTCATTGAGATCTACAAAAATGATTTCAAGGTCTAAATTGTCAGATCAGCCGTTTAAGAGTTATTCCCCTTTAACTGTTTTTTTTCATTAATTTACACTGATTTTCAAAAATCTTCTTCTCTTAAACCACTGAAGGGATTGCATTGATACTTGGTATACATGATCTTTAGGATGTCCTCTACCAAGTTTATGAATTGTATACATGTCAACCAACCAACATGGCCGCCGTTGCTAAAAATAGAACAGGGAGGTCAGACCATTGTTTTTGGCTCATAACTCAAAAAGTATAAGAGATAGAGAAAATCCGAAGCAACTTACCTTGTTCAGCATCAAAAGCTCTACGAATCTCTCCATTAAGTCAAAGTTGTGAAACGACTCCTTATAGGAGTTATTGCCCTTTAATCATCAAAATTGACCATTTTTGCAGTTTTTGGACAATATCTTGAAAACCGTTACAGCTAGAGGAAAAGTTAGCCTTGCAGAATTGTTTAGCTCATTGAGATCTACAAAAATGATTTCAGGGTCTAAATTGTCAGATCAGCGGTTTAAGAGTTTTTCCCCTTTAACTGGGTTTTCCATGAATTTACACTGCTTTTCAAAAATCTTCTTCTCTAAAAGCACTGAAGGGATTGCATTGATACTTGGTATACATGATCTTTAGGATGTCCTCTACCAAGTTTGTGAATTATATACATGTCAACCAACCACCGCCGTTGCTAAAAATAGAACAGGGGGTCAAACCATTGTTTTTGGCTTATAACTCAAAAAGTATAAGAGATAAAAAAAAATCGGAAGCAATTTTTTTTTGTTCAGCATCAAAAGGTCCCTACAGTAGTTATTGCCCTTTTACTGTTTTTTCTATTAATTTAAACTGATTTCCAAAAATCTTCTATGAAACCACTGAAAGGATTGTTTTGCTACTTTGTATACTTGAAAGTTTGTGAAATTTATTCAAACTTTGGCATAAGAGATCAGGTGAGCGATTCAGGCTCCTGGGAGCCTCTAGTTACATTGGTAAATCCGAAATTCTCTAACTCATATTTGATCATTTATACTAGACATTTTGGATATAGTTTAACAAAAAGAGAGACTTTGAAGGGGATTCTTTATAAAAATGTAGAACTTATATATTGTAAAATGCAACTTGTCTTTAATGTTCGTATTGTAAATATCAATAACATATACATTTTATTTTAAATTTAAATGGTAGGTTATGGCATTTCTTATCTTATTTATATTTCTATATGTGTACAACAATTTACATTTGGACGACATTACCCCTTCCCAACTTGAAATAAAATAAATATAAATCAATAATCAACCCATATGTGTTTTGTAGAAAAGGGCCGTTTTTAAATATAAAATAAAACACCCTATACCTGATTTTAAACATCCAGTTTTTTTTATTAAAATATGCTTCTGTTAATAATAAATAGATAAACAAGTATTAAAGCTTTTGATTTTAGTCGCACAGTAGATGTATGATTATTGTTTGCATTTTTTTTTAAAGTGATACAAAAAAAACTTAATAAGACTACCTACATGAATATAAATACAGACACTTGGTGCGATCTTCAGTCAACCATGACCTTTACGTTATTTATTTTAATTTTTTTGGTATCTGATTTTTTTTTTTTTTTTTTTTTTGTAGCGAGCATCTTCATGTTGTATTTTTGTAAATTTAACTCCCTACCTTTCCATGCATTAGCCTTTGTTGCATTTTTTATTTATTTATTAATTATTAACAAATTTGATCAACTGTTTGACAATATATTTATAAAATCCGTGGATTTATGGAGTCCTATTTTATTTTTAACTGTAGGAAATCCGACACTTATTAATAATTTATCCATCATTTTTCCAATTTTTCCTACTATTATGATAAATCCTAATGAGTGACAACTTATGGAAGCCCATTAGTGCCAAATAAGACTGAAACATTTTTATTTATCAGGAGACCGCCACTTAATAAATGGCGGCCGCCAGATAATTATCTGGCGGCCGCGACTTACTATCTAGCGGCCGCCACTTATTATATGGCGACCGCCACTTATTAACTGGCGGCCGCCACATAAAATTATCTGGCGGCCGCCACTTAATTTATCTGGCGGCCGCCACTTAATTATCTGGCGGCCGCCACTTATTATCTGGCGGCCGCCACATAATTATATGGCGGCCGCCACTTATTATTTGGCGGCCGCTACATAATTTATCTGGCGGCCGCCACTTAATTTATCTGGCGGCCGCCATTTAATTGAGTGGCGGTAGCCATATAATTAGTGGCGGCCGCCAGAAAATTAAGTGGCTGCCGCCAGATAAATTAACTGGCGGCCGCCAGATAAATTATGTAGCGGCCGCCAAATAATAAGTGGCGGCCGCCATATAATTATGTGGCGGCCGCCAGATAATTAAGTGGCGGCCGCCAGATAAATTAAGTGGCGGCCGCCAGATAATTTTATGTGGCGGTCGCCATATAATAAGTGGCGGCCGCTAGATAGTAAGTCGCGGCCGCCAGATAATTATCTGGCGGCCGCCATTTATTAAGTGGCGGTCTACTGATAAATAAAAAATGTTTCAGTCTTATTTGGCACTAATGGGCTTCCATAACAACTTGATATATGTCGTGTATATGTTATTATTTTGTACAAATTATAACTTCTATGAAAATATCGTACAAGTTATTATAGCTTGCATGAAGGTGTCATACAAGTTATTAACTTTACAAAATTGCACAAGTAATTACTTGAATAGATATTTTATATAACAATTATAAAAGACTAATGTGTCTTCGAAACACACAAAAACATGCACCATCGCTCTTGTATTAAAAGCGACCCTTCAAATGTCATCACCAACAACTTTTCTTCCGCGCAACATCCCTTTTTATGTCTAAAACAAAGCACACATTCCTGAATACATAGCCCCAAACCCCTACTTTGGGATTTATCCGTAGCGTTAAAGCAGTAAGAGTCCCGAATACATACGATAACAACCTTAAAGCCCCACTTTTAAGCAACATCGTTAGTTTTAGAGACTTTTAATTACATCTAAGTCTACATCTAGGGAAAGCAAGATGAAGTAGGAATATTTAGCTTAAAATCATTTAGCATTGCCAATTTACTAGTCAATATCTTTTGAAATGAAATGAAAATTCAATAATACGCGTCACATGTTTTCTATTTACAAATGTTTGTAGACCTCTTCGTTAGTCTTTTAGGTAGGATCATGGTTATTCCTTTATCAAAATAAAGATTGTGCTGTATATTCAGTAATAAAAAGTAAATGATAACATTTAGAAAATTCAAAATATATATATGCTCCTTATATTATAGTTTTTTATACCTTTTTGCTTTAGCGTATCTAATTATTATTACATAAAGCGTTATGTATACCAGTGGGTAAAAATTTTGGATAGTATAAAACAGCAATATTTTGACATAGTATGTTTAGAAATGACAAGAAAAGACTAATTAAATCATATTTATCGAAATTTTATTTTGTTAGGAGTATTAGAAAAAAAGGGGGGTCATATATGAAATCCATGATCCAATTGCCTGTGTGATAAACAAAACTGTGTTTCCAGGCAAATGGTTTTAAAAATTGGAGAAACATTTTGTTATTGCAATTTAATGTTCAACACTTGTAGATTAAAATAAACCATAGTTTAACCCCGCTGCATTTTATATGTGCCTGTCCTAGGCCAGGTATCTTTGACAAAGCTTTTGATTGTACTTGTCTTTAGCTGTTCCTTGTTTAAGAAGGGGGTATATCTGTGACTGCTTGAGGGCTGGATTTGAATTATAGGCATTTTCTTTAGACCACTGGCCACGTTGAAGGCTGCTGGCGGTTGTCCCTTGTGTTTTTTTTTTCAAAATTACCACCTGTTTTGTGAGCTGAGTAGCAATCACTTATTTCATATCTCATTATTTTCTACTAAGAACAGTACATATTTTTACAGTAAGGTTGTTTGAGATTTTATCATAATAACACAGTGAAAAACAGATCAAAGAGCACCTTTTTGTATGTTCAATTGATTCAAATGATGATATGAGATACTGTCAATGTGTTTCCTGTGTTGTGTCGGGCGTTAATTTATACGAATGATCTTAGTTTAAGTAAAAGTTTCCCTATTTATGTCATTGAAAAATTACATAACGAAGTAATTAATCGAAAGGTTAATTGTCACTTCCGGTTTAATGAAACATTTTGTCAACAACTTTTTTTAGAATCAGATATACATCAATTACAAAAATGAACCGCAGTCAATTATAAGTTCGACTTTACAATTTTGTGTCTTTGATGATAACTTTACGGCTCATTCTTAAAAATAATGTGCATTGATGTGATATTTCATAATTTTGATATATATCATTTTTTAATCGTTGAATATGAATAAGTTCACTGTCCAAAATATGATCTGAAAATGTAAGAAAACAAATAATAAAACAAATATTAAAACAAATTAGAATATTCAAAATTGTTTCAATAATAACATATCTAATTGCATGAATAAAATTGAATTTTTGATATATCATATTGAACTTTAACAATCAATAATTGCAGAAAAAAAAATGATAATGAAGATTTAAGAATAATTTAAAAAGTTTTCAAAAACGACTTTCTTTAAAGTCATCATGGACAAAAACCTGACTATTTCTAGAGAAACATCTTTTTGAGAAGGCTAGTCCTCCAACTTATTATGGAGTAGGCTTTAGCCTAAAATCGGACGAAGCCCTTATCTTTAAAAATGAAATTTTAAAAAATTACGAATGGTGAATAATAAGCCTAGCATCAAAAGTTACAACGATTTTTAAATGATGCACTTATCTGTAATGTGCAAGATTAAGACTTGAGGCCAGAAATAAAATTAACTTGGCTCCCCCTCCCCCAAACCGACCTCCAAAAAAACATTGGCAATCTTAAAAAATACATTGGAGTTCAGAATTATCAGTTATTAAATTGTCATTTACAGTACTGCTATTTCATTGCTACTCGCACTACAGGTATTTACAGTACTGATATTTAACTCCTACTCGCAGTACTGTAATTAGCGTGCTGCTATTTGACTACACTCGCAGTACTGCTATTTGACTGCTACTCGCAGTACTGTTTTTTACAGTACTGCTATTTTATTGCTACTCGCACTACATGTATTTACAGTACTGGTATTTGACTCCTACTCGCAGTACTGGTAATTTAAGTGCTGCTATTTGACTTTTACTTTTATTAATTTTGACTGCTCTTCACATAACTGCTATCAACAGTTCAGTTGTTGAACTGTTATTAATTAACAGTCCTATTGTCGTTCTCTCAATCAGTGTACAATTAAATGCACTTGTAATTTTCATTGCTGCAAAAATGTATACAAGACTTTTTGAGTGCCTGCATTTTATTTACAACTAAAGCGTGTGCAACTTGTTGGTAGTCTAGAACACTGAAGTGATTATGAAAATTGCTCTTTTAGATACTAGTAAATACTTTTTTAGATCCATGCAATTAATCAATGCGTTAACTTTTCAGCTATCTGTACCGATGAATGCTAAATCTTTTAGTATAGTAACACATTTCCTCTTTCCTATTTTTCATCCTTACACGTATGAAGATTGTTTATTTCCTGTGTATTCTCTATCTTAAGAGTCTTAAATCTTAGGTATAAAGTGGTACATCATCATGCTATTGAAAGTATTTAACGTGTTTTCTTTACAATATTACTTTTTTGTCGGTATTACATACTAGATTTTCCCCCTACTCATCTTTCCCCCCGTTTGCGCCAATTTGACGTCCTTTTGCGCCACAACCTAATTGCACCAATATATCATTTGCGCCAACATTTTTTTTTGAAAGGGTGAGCTCATTTGCGCCAATATTTTATGGATTCAGTTGTGCCACTTACATTGAGTTTAACGAAAATTCACAAGTTAAGTTATAATTACATTTCAATATTATATTTTCCCTCCTTCTTTTCCGGACTGAGAACCGGTTGTTGATCTTAATTGGTGGAGTAACAGTCTTTCATATTTTTTTTGTTTACAATTGTTAAGACATGCAAATGGTATAAAAATGTTTTAAAAACTATATTTATAAAAAGTAAGTGAAAATCAAAGGAAATAGCAAAATATTTAAAACAAAAAGTGTCTGGTTTTAGAAGATGCACGTAATGGTTGAAATGTGTACTGAGCATATCACAAATACATATTCCTTGCGACTACTTTTCATACTTATGATTTTATATAATCCACAAAAACCAAAAATAATATTTTCGACGGCTTACTGTTGTGAAAAGCGATATATATAATTTAAAAGAACTATTATTTTTAATACTTAAGTTCTCGGAGTACTAGTATATAATACCGTTGATGGTCAAATACTTTTTACCGGTAAGCTGGCGCAAATAAGTTCCAAAAACTGGCGCATATGAAAACTCATAAAAATAAATATGTGGCGCAATTGATATCTCTTAAGATATTTAATTGGCGCAAATGGATTCTTCCCGAAAAATCAGCATCCTCCCTCCCTCAAATCCGGATAGGAAAAATGAGTATACTAGATTTTCCCCTTTTCTAAAACACATTCTGATCTTTCCCCCTTTATATAAAGGCTCTGTTTAGTCTTTCTTGATGTTTATTTATACTTTTCATCACTATGTCAATATAACTCTTCTAATAGTGGTCTTATAAGGGTTGAATGTAAGGTGTGCCGTTTCAGTGAGAAACAAGAAGGGATATGGTTAAAACCATATCCATTGGTACTCGAGTTACATATATGTCACAGTTAGGCTCCTGAAACATGCATAATGCATTTAGCATCATAGTAATACCTACCATACTAGAATGAAAGATAAGGTTGAAGGGATTCATTCATTATTATAAGCATCATTTGAACAAACCGTACCAATATGCTTTTATGGCACTTTCTAGTTATAAAACAATATGGGAATTGAATGATTCTTTTGTAGGTGGTCATACGTCTGGAAGAACAGGTTACAGTTAATTTCGAAGCTTACGATTGCTTAGTACAATGTATCATTAGGTGCACCTACTACTGGTTTTTGGCATTGCAAACTGACAAAATGTTGATAGGACAGGGCACCCAGCTAAGCTCAAAAGGGTCTTGAAAGCCTTTTATAATTTTTGACGTTTGGCTTCCTACGACTCTGTGGATCTGAAAAAGTCCAAATGAAAAAAATCCCAGAAAGACCTGATTATTATCTGGACAAGTCGTTGCTCAAAAGTTAATTTTGAGAAATTTCAACTGTCTGTTGTACGGGGGGGGGGGGGGGTAAATCAATTATAAAGGTAAGTTCATATGTGCGGCCCAAAAGGGTCTACTTTAAAAGGTTGGAAATTTCAATGTTGCATATATGATAAGGTGTACTTTTCACAAATGTCATATATCAATAGGAAAAGAGTGACTGAGCGTTCACATTTTGCCTCCTTGTAACCCTAACGATATTTTTTACCATTCAAACTTTGATTTTAATAGAAAATCTATAAAACATGTAAAGTTAAAGCATATTCTGTGTAATTTCAAATGCATTAAAAATATATGAATGGGTGTCTTTTTTAAGCAGGCCAATAGCTGAATATGGTGGGTATAAAACTTCTGGGCCGCACATCTGTACCCTAAAATACTTGAATTCCCCCCCCCCCAACGTGGTCTGTAGTGTAGGGTAGTGTAGGGTATTCCGGACTACAGAAATTTTAAGTAGTTAAATTATCTCGTTGTGCCTGAAGTCATAGTATTACTGATGTCTCTCAAACAGGTTGTGTACATGCACATGAAACGAAGAACGAATCGATCGTGGTTTTCATAAAACAAGCGTGGACTCATGCATATTGGTTAGCAAGCCGCTATGGACACAAAAAGCAAAGGTCTGCTTTAGTAACTTAAAAAAAGACTTTATTATTTCTAGGTCCTGCTAAGGTTTATTGTTGAATTCTATAAGTAGCCTTTGCTGTACACATACTATAAAATCAATATAAAACTAAGCCATTTTAAGATAAACATGTTGATGAATCTAAGTCATGCAAGTGTTTATCCTAAACATAATTTGTTTTTAGATCCAGTATAAGCATTGTACATGTAGGTTTATTATCTCCTATTTAGTTTAAAATAACTGCATCGAGGTTTGGTTATGTATGTTGAAGAGGAAATAGGAAACTATTGCAGATAGAGAAAAGCTGTTGCTTGCTTAAACCTTCAGCTCATCGAGCTCTACTAAAGTCTCCATTGGATCGAAGATGTCTATATATACTTATAAATCAGCTAAATGTTAAAGTTTAAAAAAGTTTCAATCTTCAAATTATTCTGAGAACAAAAGCTACCAACGGGATTCTGGGAATACCGAAGACGAAAATCAAACATATATTTTTTGCCTAGAAATTTTTACAATTTTCGTTTTATTATATTATTATTTTCAACATTTAGTTGCATTCCAAGCATGTGAAGATGTAAAAAAATCGTACATTGTTATTTTGACTTTTTTCTAAGTGTGACCAAAAGGCAAACTGGACTCATCTTTAGTCTTGGGCCAATGCAAGCGGCGAGCAGCGACTTAATATGGTCATGCTGAAGACTGCTGGCTGTTTTCCATTGTGATTTTTTAAATTCCCGTTTCTTTATGTTGGTTGTGTCACGTACAATTATTCCACATCTATTTATCGTCTACTTTAATGGTTATCATTTGTCAGATCAGCCTATGATTTTGAAGTATATGATATAAGTTTAAACCCAATGTAGATCTCTTTATGAAAATTTGCAATGTGCATGTATTCCTTTAAATTTTTTACGTCTAATAGCAAAACCTACACGTTACTTGCGAAATGTTTGGCGGAAAGGAGGAAAATTCCAACCTCGGACCCCCCCCCCCCCCGGATCCGCCACTGCTCAAATATTTTTGATTCTCACCTATTCAAAGATTGTCCCTCCCTTTATGATAGAGACTAAAGCAAACTTACACAGGAACGTTGCAATCCATGTTCCGCACACAGGGGCTTGGATTCTGGTCATTTATATTGACTTAAAATAAAATCGACCCCTACACTATAATCATAGGCGGATCCAGGGGGGGGGGGGCTGGTGGGCCCGGGCCGCCCCTTTTGGAGGAAAAATTTGGTTGAATATTTAGGAAATCATTGAAGCGTAACCAAAGCTGGCCCCCTCTTAGGCCAGTCAGCGGGCCCCCTCTTTTCAGAATTTCTGGATCCGCCACTGATAATCCAAGCCCCTGTGGTTCCGCACAGTTAAAATTATTTTCTGACATGTTTGTAGTTGTGGCGACTTTGGTCTCTGTGTGGTGAATCGACAAAATTATCAAGCAATGATAACATTTTCGAACAACCAATAACTTGTGACAAATAAGTTTATTTTCCGGATCCCGCAATAGCTTTGTTAGAAATAGATAAAATTATTTATCCTTATTAAAATGACCTAGATCAAGACAGACGAATGACCCAATGTGGCTATTTTGTCATTTTCTAAAAATCAATAAAATGCTTGAATTGTGTGTGTCTGATTGACCTATATTTCTGTCTGTGATAATAAACTGTCTTCAATGAATTAACATTTTGCAGTCAAAAATTTAAAAGAAAGTACGCTTAAACATGTGCACAACCTGATAAAGTGACTACGCCATGTACGCTACATGATCTAGTTGAATCGCAATGTTGCTTTAAAACACCACCACATAAAGGCATGAAATACGAAGATGCTGTGTACAACTTTTTTGCAAGATTTAACTTATCTTTGATGTCCGAATAGTATTTTTGTCCTTTAAAACTTTATTCAATTAAGCAAATTTTCGCAATCAAAAATCAAATATCCATTACGCTAAAGCTACGCAAGATATGCTACACTGACTAAAATATAATCCGAAGTGGAACACATAATCTACTGGTCGCGGCCATATTGTCTTGATGGAAATCCGAAGATTTAATAGGTAGTAATGACATCACGAGTTCAATGCCTTATTGATGATTATAAAACAATTACACGTGAAATTATATCATTAAGATCGCAAAATGTTTGCATGGTTCATAAATAAGTAGAGAGTTGCCAAAACGATAAAACGATGAAAAAATTAACATATCTTGAAAAGTTCAATCTGTTTGTGTATATTATGCTGCTGAGATACAAATTGTTCGCGCAGTAATATAAGAAATTTAACTGCAGTAACAGCTTTTATAGCGCGATAATGCACCGGATGGTGACTTTTCGGTATTTTTTAAAATTGATCATTGATAAAACTTTACACAGACTCTTAAATTTATATACAAACTGGCATTAAAATCAATCCTCATGACGAACTATTTTGCATCCTATTATGCAACATACGAATCGTTATGCAATCGACAACAGGGTGAATCTAAGTATACATCTAGAATAGGTCTCTCGTATGAAAAAAACTAGATCTATAAAAATTGTCCTCAAATTAATTTTTGGGGGTTTAAAATCCAAATTGTCTAGAATCTGTTTTATTATTATCAAAGACAAAGGCTAGTCTTAGTTTGATTTTTGTTTTATACTGTGCTCTTCATTTTATAGCTTACTTTTCAAGTCGTCTGTTATAAAGTATTACATGTATAGATTTTGATATAGATTGATTTTCAGAGAATGAACCGATCTTGCAAATAGAAACGCACACGCAGCATTTGTTTCTTTAGTTATTTATATACCTATACATAAGTTTCGTATACCCTCACATACTTTTCGAAACGCAGCAACATATACTTCTAATTTTAATCAAATAAAATGCTCTTCATACCTTGTATGAGGAACCGTTAAAATAGTCATGTTGCAAGTAAGCTCGTGAAGGCCAACATATAAGAAACAGCATAGACATTTATTTGAGTTAAAATTTTTATAGATAAAACAGATATTGTGCACGAAGTTTTCAAGAATGAATAAAATTACAAGAACAGAATTCTTTGGTCTCCCACCGAGCGGAAATACATGTAGTTTTAAGTCGGCTCGTTAAACAAGAAATAGGTCAGCGACAGGCCTGAGCACACATTACAACATATGAGACTCCTACTAAAAACTGCATACCAAATATCGAAAGCCTGCAAATAACAGTTGCTGAAATACATAAAATGTGACGGACACGCACACTGCCCGGATGGACACCGGGGCATTTCTATGTTCCCGGTCCGTGTTGTGATGAGGACACTCGAAGCAAGGTTATCTGCGCAATTATAGCTTTTTTAACAGTGGTTCAACAGTAATATTACAACAGTTAATGCTCTCTTTTTGAGATGATTGTGAATAAGTTGATAGTTATTTCTCTGCTGACTACGGTAACCATGAACCAGCATTTAACTTTTGTAAAGAAAGACCAGAAAGGGATAAGCATAAAATGTGCCTGATATAATGAAATGTGCGGGATTAATACTGACAGTTGCATTAAGCCGAATAATCCAGCTGTTATATTTCACTCCCTCTGGTCTGATTTCCTCAAATCTGTCACGGACCAATGAAATTAGAAGAAATCTAAACTGAGGAAAGATTTAAAGAAATCTCAAATTTGAGAAGATTTATGAAACTGGGGCCTCGTGTCAAATATAAATTACAACAAAGTTCCAAAGAACTTTGTTGTCATTTTATTTCCAGACAAAAAAAAATTGCTACGCCTGACGCGCATTTCGTCTATTCAAGCTGAGATAATTAACTAAATTTAGTTATTAATTTTCTCAGATTCAAGACTCATCAGAGGCGCTCTACCAAAAATTTAAAATGCCAAACACTATATGAATATGAAGAGCATAGAACAATTATACAAAAAATGCCAAAAACTAGAAATCAAATTATGACTTAGACCAACCTATGTCTGAGAAGGGAAGAAACTTAGGGTTATGATAATTTTGAAATTAAAAAAGTCTGACGACCAGGCTTGTGATTACCCTCGGGGATCTCTGGTCCAGCAGCAGCAATTATCGCCCAGTGGTTTCAAAATTACAAATACCAAAACGCGGGTATTAACGTCTAATTTGGATATGCTATATATCGATATTTCAGAGAAAAATATAGCCAAACAATTCAGTGAGAGAAAAATATAATTGAAAACAAAAAAAATCTTTTTATTTCAATGTCTTTTTAAAATAGCAACATGATTGTGTGTTTTCCGTCAAATGGTAACAAATTTTAAATCTGATCTTATGGTTTGATGCTTTTAATTTGTTAATCATTTCAACTGTAAATTTCTGCATGAAGCTACAATATGCAAATGTAAATAATCTGCATATTTGAGATAGTGGTCTTATATCAACAGCATTTGAATCATAACATTGGAATACCAAAAGTATTGGCATGCACATGTCGTAAAGAAAATTTGGACCATTTCTTCAATTGTGAAATTATAGAGCTTATTCTATTTTTTTATTTATTATTTTTTTATTACATCTCGAATTTATTGTAAATATTAATGGTATTGTTCCACCTAGTGAAAACACAATTCAAACTCTTAACTTTGTACAAAAATGTGAGAAATTCGGACTTTTGAAAGAGTCTAAGGATCACTGCAGATGTGTTCTTTACACTCTTTACTCTACAAATTGAAGAACAATAGTCCCTGACGCTTGTTTGTAATCCGCAATTATCTTTTGGTTTAACGTCTTATTTGTTAAACTGCTTATTTTCGTGTAATCTTTCAAATTGTTATTGTTACATAATTTCGATGCTTTCTAATGCTAATCTTTTTTAAACAGATATGCCTTTTATGTTTTAGGCAGATTGGATATCAGCACTCGAGCTAACCGGTTCCATCTATGTAAAATTGTGATCATCTGAACTATTTTTGGTCAATTGAGTCTCATTTAGTATCTACATTTGAGTAAGCGCATTAGCAGTATTAGCAGTGAGAAGACGTCGAATGCCTCTCTTCTGTTTTCTTTTTCAGACACTCTAGTAGTCAGGTCTCATTTGTGATACACATATAAATGTTAGCTGACTCCTTCTGCATATTAAATAACTTAAGGGCGACCATTTGATTTTTATGGGAGCTGTGGTGAAATTTGAAGCATTATGCCCCCGTCACACTAGATAAAGTTCGTACTACGTTCTTACTAAGTCCTAAAAAGGCATAAAACGTGGAAAGAACTTGATGAGCGTATTAAAGACGTACTAGAAACTTGTATGGTCGTAGTGCGAACTTTAATGGACGTAGTACGAACTTTCTTGGACGTAGTGCGAACTTCAAGAACGTGAAGGACGTGGAATAATTTTGAACATGTTCAAAACAAACGTAGTGAGGACGTGGAGAAGTCAAAACGTAGTACAGACCTACTAAGAACGTATTAAGAACTTTATGATCGTAGCATGGACGTAGAAGGGACGTATCAAAAACTTCAAGGACGTGGCCTGGACGGTATCATTTTTTGTGCCGTTTATGCTACGATTACACTACGTCCTTAAAGTTTGCACTACGTTCGCCGTACGTTTTCACTACGATTTCATATAACGGTTCTTTTCGTTCAAGTTTGTAGCACGACCATAAGGAAGTTTCTACTGCATCCTTAACACGTCCGTACAGTTTTTACTACGTTGACAGTACGTCCTAGCGGTTTTAACGCCGTTTCTAGTAAGTTTTTACTAGGTGTTCTGACAGATCACATGAATTTGTAGAAAAGGTTTTGATATGTATTTACATAAATCGGTTGTCTCTTGCCCAATGGAAGAGGGTTCTTTTATTCTGCATTTAATACACAAAAGACAAAAGACTTTTCTAAATAATTATTAAACTTTGCCAATTACATTAGTCAATAATTCTGCCAAAAATGTCGCGCCCCACGCCATACATGTATATATACATGTATATACATGTATGTTGATTCTGTATATATCTTTATCAAAGCTGTTTGTATTCGGCTAATATTAATGACACCTGTTTTTTTTTCTCTCAAGAATGGGGGATTTCATTGACACTTTAGGATTAAGCTTGAATCATATGTATTTCTTTTCAATACAGGGCCGATTACAAAACAGCGAGAAGCGACCACTGGTCACATCGAAGGCTGCTGGCTGTTTTCTGTTGTGGATTTTTTAAAGTGTTGTTAATGTTATAGGTTGTGTCGCGTATACTAATTCCACATCTCATCAATTTCGATCTACATAATTTATCTTTACATAGATCTACGAATGTTATATGATGCATACGGATTTCGTGAAAAAGAAAGTAGATATACGTCAAACTTGAAATCAAATCCCATGTTTTGGGAGCCCATGAAGTTTAAAATATTAAGCGCCTCTGATGAGAAGTTAGTGAGAAAACTGGTACAAAACATTAAATTGTCAATTAAATTAAAGTCAGTAAACAGGAAGTACATGAACGACAAACCTGATATCGAATCATACGTTATAAAAGCCCATGCTAATGTTGCTTACTGAATAACCCATGCACGTTAAGGAACTTTCTCTTAGTAGAGTTCGATAACAGTAGGCTGAATGGGGTCCGCTACATGGCCACACTGGTCGGCAAACTGCAAACAGGGAAGGGATTCACAAAAGCATCAAGCTTGTTTTCCATTCCAGAATTAATCAATACGTTTATATACTAAATATCAAAAGGCTATGACAAGTAGATGCTGAGGAAACTGATAATTACAAAAAAAGTTCCCTGCCCAACCGACATTTACCATATATCCCTGAAATTTTCACTCCGTGAGATCTGGCCAATTACATCTTGCTTGTACATTGTCTTAATTACACATGCAGTATTTTTATGCATACATATTTTACAGGCCTGGAGGCAATTCCGGGCGAATAATCAAAATTCAATGCGTGGTATATGCCCTTTTTGTCTATTAAAGACCATAAGAGACGCTTATTACAAAAGTTGTACGGCGACAATACTAAAAAAATAAAAACAAAATAAACATAAATAATAACTAAAATCTTCTGGTTTAAATAACACAAATGAAGCATCGCCTCGTGTCGACTTAAAGTGCTTGGACAATTAAGAATTTTTTTTAAACACCAAAAGACTTTGACATTTGTCGCCGTAAGTTTTACTATATACAAGACTAGTTCACGACTTTTCCTAGCGTGTCTGATGAAGGTTAATCCAGCCAAGCGCTTCACATGCAGTGAAATGCTGTTTTACATTTATCAAAATCATTTCAATATTTGGATCGTGTCTTTCTGGCACATGTTCCATATTTTTTCGTTTTTAACATTATGGTACAGGCTGAATAAAATCCAAGATAACCAGGTTTTGTGGCACTAAACTTTCCCTTTTTATTGCGATTTTAGAATCCGTGTGCAACATCAACACAAAACAACACAATTGTGAAATACTATTTATGCAATTTTCACTATACATTAAGTTAGTTTGTCAAAAATAAGTGGCGAACGGTGGGTGAATGATTCGTCGTGCAGTTTTTGAGGGGATTGTGGAGCTAACCAGAGTAAAAATCAGACATCGAACGTATGCGCGGAGGTGATATTGCTGTCTAAATGTTTTAAAACTGTCGAAAACTTTCTATAGACGTACTGCAAACGAGCTAGTCGCAGTACAGTCGCAACAAGAACGTAGTTGGAACGTAGCGAAGACGTGATGAACGTAGAAGACACGCAGTGAAGACGTGCTGAACGTAGAAGACACGTAGTAAAAATTTGATAGTCCTAGAAGGAACTTGGTTGTAAACTTGAAGGACGTTGCACGGTCTTTGTAAGGACGTAGAGAAGTCGTATTAAAAACCTAGGAGCAATATTTTTATCCCGTTTGCGCTGCGTTCTAAGAACGTACTAAGAACTGGGTGGTCTTCGTCCCAGTGTGACGGGGGTATAAAAAGGCGGGATGGCAAAATTCAGAAATAAAAATGCAAGAAAGTGCTTTGAATTAATAAAAAGGCAGGATGGTATTTTTGAGTGAATAAACTAATAGGAGCAATAGGAGCTTTACAAAATACAAAAATGCGTGCGGTAACGCGCAACAAAAAGTCCCGCCCCCTTAAAATCAAATGGCTGTCCCCTTAAGGAGTGTCACATGTTATAAATGTTTCATAATATAAGTTATAATATATGCTCTCTACATTCTAGTCTTTTGCTTTTCAACTTTCGGCCAGAGCGTCCCTAATGTTTCTGTAATTAACGGAACGCGCATCATTCTCAGTTTTGAAAATATTCGTCTATATCATTGTAATTATTTTGTTTTTATTTGTGATATGATAAATAAAACTACATGTCCTTTCCATGCTATTTTGTTGCCATGGAGAAACAATTAGTTTTAGCAATTTTTTCAAATACTAGCTGTAAAAATTTATCCAATATTCAAAAAAATAAAGAAGTTATTACATCTAGAAATAACATTTGAAACATTTTAACCACAACTTATTTCAAGAGGTGGAGATATACTTCAATTACAGAATTTATTGTAGTTTTCACAGCGACCAAAATTATAGAAAAGGCAATTGTATGTAATTGACTTCTAAAACACTTCTTTGTAAGTTCGACTTTTATATTTTCGATGATAACTTTACGACTCATTCTTTAGAATAATGTTGATGCATAGTTTTGGAATTTTAATATCTATCATCTTTAACTATTGAATGTGATCTGAAAAGATAAAAAAAACACACACATATTAAAACAAATTCAAATACAAGACTTAATATTCCAAATTGTTTCCGTAATAAACTGTGAGGCAAATATTCCTCATTGGATGAATATTATTAAATTAAAAAAACATTTTCATTTTGAACTTTAAAATTAATAATTCCAGATAAATGTTGATAATGATAATTAAAGTATAACCAAACAAGTCTTTGAGATCATTATGAAAATTCTGACTATTTTAGAAAGACTTAGTCTGCCAACATACTAATTTTAAAAAGTTGGTCTTTCAACCTTTTAAAATCTTTTTATAGAAAGTCCTAGGCTGCCGACTATTTACAGTTTAATCATGAGACATATTTTCACCAATGACAATTTCTGAATCATACAATTTATAATAATTGTTATCATTGCATGACCTAATTAATTATAGGCCGACCATTAAACTTGAAAAGGGGGATGTCTTTTCCTTAAAATAGATTTTAGAGTCTAGGGTTAAAAATAATTCTGAAAAAGATTTCTGCGTTATAAAATAATGGTAATAAGTCGTGACGCTTTTGAAATTAAAAAAAAACAGGCCCCCTTCAAGTTAAATTGTCCCTTTCTTAGTGACAACTGTAGATCATTCATTTACAATTTGTTGTTCATTTTAATATGATTTTTGTTTCCAAAAAAAAACGAATGGTTTTAGAAAAGGATGAAGTACTATTGACCACCTGTCTACGTTGACATCTATTATAGAGACCAGAAAACTAAAAAAACTGTCGACTTTTGTAGCTTTCATTGATTTTAAGAAAGCTTATGACTGGGTTAATAGAAATGTATTATTTACTAAAGATGAAACTATAGGAATTAGTATTAAAATGTTAAATGCATTATATTCTATTTATAATAATGTTCAATCATGTGTTAAACTAAATGGTAATTTATCTGAATGGTTTGAAGTTACATCAGGTTTAAAACAGGGTTGTATTTTGTCTCCTCTATTATTTAACAGTTTTATTAACGATCTTGTAGATGATGTTAAACGCTTAAATATTGGTGTTCAATGTGATGAGCATATAATTTCTGTACTTTTATATGCTGACGATCTAGTATTTTTAGCTGAGAATGAAAAAGATCTGCAAATGTTATTGAATACGTTAAATGGTTGGTGTACTTCTAATGATCTTGTTGTCAACTTAGAAAAATCTAAAATTGTTCCTTTTAGACCACAGTCAATAAACAAGACAAGTTTTAATTTTATGTTCAATGGTAATAGAATTGATATTGTAGAGAAATATTCATATCTTGGACTAGTGTTAAATGAATTTTTGAATTATAATGATACTGCAAAGGCTGTGGCAAAGGCAGCAAGTAGATCACTTGGTTTATTAATAGCAAAGTGCAAAGCTAATGGAGGTTTTGAATATTTCGTTTTTACCAAATTATTTGATACACTTGTAATGTCAGTTATTGAATATGGTGCAGCCATATGAGGTGCAAGAGATTATTCATGTATAAATGCTATAAAAAATAGAGCAATGAGATTTTTTAAGGGAGTTGGTAGATATACTCCAAATTTATCATTATATGGTGATATGGGCTGGAAGCCTTGTATTATTAATCAATGGTCTTGTATTTTTAGAACATGGTCTCGATATACAAAAATGTGTAATGATAGAATAAATAGAAAGGTATTTTTATGGGCAAATAGATATTGTAACAATAGAATTAACAACTGGAATTTTCAAAGTAAATTCAGAGAACTTAATTTAGCACATCTATGTAACACTGATTTTATTTTTGGTAAAGGTGTAATAAGAAGTATTGAGAATACATCTGTTGATATATATAAAAATGAATGGCATAATTCACTGATTGTTAATAATCAAAGTAAACTTCGAACGTATAGATTGTTTAAAAATGAGTATGGTGTAGAGAGATATTTAAGTGGAAATATGCCTGGTAGATATAGAAGTGCCTTTGCCAAATTTAGATGTGGGGTTGCGCCCATTTAGATTGAAACTGGCAGATACCAAGGTCTAGATGTTGAAAATAGAGTTTGTTTTAATAACCAGTGTATTTTACATAATTGTATTGAGAATGAATTTCATGTTTTAATAATTACATTCTATTTTATAACGACAATTTCGATTGGTTAATAATGCAGTTTTATTTCTCGATAAAACTCACTAGCACGTGCCACCTTAACAACGATTTGCGCGGAGTAATTTAAAAAAAGAAAAACCATGCATTTCGTGCAATTTTCTGTGCAAACATTTAATATATTTTATCGGAATGTAATTATATACATTGAATGCAATATTTTTGAGTTTTATTGGTGTGTAAAAGCGTGGACCTTTGCGCACATTTTCAACATGAAGCGCTACCGCGCTTCATTAAAAATGTGCTTAGGTCCACGCTTTTACACACCAATAAAACTCAAAAATATTGCATTCAATGTATAAATGAAATGTCCAATGTACTCTGAATTACGATCTGATCTTTTTAATACAGCTTATGCAATTAATTCAGATTTTATGAATTAATCAGAAGAGGAGAAATTTATATTTTTATTTCAAAATGAAGATGTATGTTTTTATACTGCCAAAATCTGCCATGATATTTTAATGATAAGAACAAATGTTTTATATAAATAATGATTTTATCATTTTTTTGTATATAATAGACTTTTAAACTATTTTAAATAGTCTCTCATAACTCTTTTAAGAGTGGCTCTCTGTTACTACTTTTTATTTTGTTCAATATGTTTTATGTGTGTGTGTATATGTAATGTAATTTATGAGAGGTGAGACTTAAATAAACTATTGTCTTGTCTTGTCTTGTCTTGTCTTGTCTTGCATGTTCTTCTTCTTGAATCAGATATATATTGTTTTTTTATTGCTCTAATTAATGGGTTTGAAAATTGGAGTAGCTACATTCATGAAATACTTATCCACATCTCAGTAATTTACAGTCATGTTGTCTGTTAATTAGTGTACAATTTCATTCACTTGTTATTTTCCACTGTGTTATTTTCATTGCTGCAAAAAGTGTATGCAATATAAATGTACTTTTTGCGTGTGCAATTGTTGGTAATCTAGAACATTGGGTTGATAACGAAAGGTGTTTTTTTTTATTAACAAATACTTTATTAAGCCAGCCAATTAATTAATGCGTTTACTTTCGAACAATTTGCACCGATTGATACTACTTCTTTTAGAATACTAATACATTTCCTCTTTCCTATTTTTGTTTGTCCTTACGCGAATAGAGATTTTTTATTTCCTGTGTATCAAAATGATTACTTAATTTTAACATTTTTAAGTATTTTTTCCATTCTTATGTATCATGTGTTGTGACCTCAAGCTATTGAAAGTATTATAACGTGTTTTCTTTCCAATGTAAGTTTTTGCCGGAACTAAAATTTTGCAATGTAGTTTTAGTAATGGTAAGCTCGCACAGCCTTTGCCTTTCACGCAACGAGAAGCTGCTCAGTCATTGACCAGCTCAGTTGTACTTCTCGTTGTGTAAAAGGCAAAGTCTGCAAGTGGGACTTTAAAGACTTTTGATTTAAAAGCAATGCAATTCTCACCAAGTCAGTCAGAAAACAAACAAAAAAAACATGGTTGTTCGCTATATATATGCAGATAATACATTCCCGAGAGCATTAGAAAACACAAGTTTGCAAACATAACCAATTTCAAGAATTATGAATAGAGGCAAAATTTCACGGGCTCTTCGCCATCGTCACGATTATTTTTGAGGGAACGGACTTACCCTTATAGAAAAAACCGTCATATGCGTTCTGTTGGATTTAATTCAAGCAGTCTATTAATTTATTGCCGAATAAAAGTGAAAAAGGAATAGAATAAGTTTACGCGACATAATTTTACCTCAATAAATCAGCAACAATAGTGTACGTTTGGACAACGCGTCCAACTGCATTTAAAAAGATATAAACATTTCTGAAAGTAGAGAAAATGTATCTTATTAGAAAATATCGTTCGTGACCAAAACATGAACCACGTCAAAATTAGAGAATTTACTCATTATCTGCAATTCTGAAAGTTTTAAGTAGGTTTCGTGCATTCTGGTTTTGGGTTATGTCTAATCATGCAGAAAGGACATTCCACTCTTGGGGTTCTTTGCAGTTATTATAATCAATATTATATGTATAAATATTATAATGTGTCTAAAAATAGCACAAAACATTCAAACTAATTAATTGTGGAGTGCTTGTGATTTAAAATAAGATTTATGAATGACGACTTTAAATATCTATAAATAGCTTTTTAAATGTTTAACATTAAAAAACTTTATTGCATGATAACAACCTCAAAGAGGTTAAGCAAATACAAATATACGTGTAAAAACATACAAAAAACAATGAACATGTAACTCTACATACAAAGACATTATATAGTATTTACAAATATGTATGACTTTGACCAATGTGGATCTCATTGTCGCAACTCAAATGATTGCTTTATAAAATCAACAACTGTGGGCAAAACATCCATATTTGGGTTAAGTACAAAAATCAATTTATCAATGGTTTAACGCACCATCGAATTCTATGAACTAAATACAATTACAAAGTGAATAATAATGTAATTAAACACACTAATGTGTGTATTTAAAAAAATTATGATGATATATCTGTAATATTTCACAGTATCCATCGATTAGGGACAGTTTTAAATTCTAAAATCATTTATCTTTGGTAAATTTATAATAATTTGATTGGTTTTTCTGGTCATCTGATTAAAAAAATTCGAATGTTTTATTTTGTGAACAAAGCAAGGATGTTTCCCTGCTTTTGTTTGCGTTTCTAGGAAAACAATACTATTGAACCACTCTTAGAAAATCAATAATATGACGTCACCAGGTAAACGATGGACCAGAAATATAATAAAATAATTGTGTCCCTTTCTAGGAGGAAGCATCCCGGGGGCCAGATTTTCGAAAGTATCACAAAGTTGGTCATAAGACATATTGCATGGCATAAGTTACCATGTTACGATGGTCAAACGACTCATCGTATCATGTAAAACAAAGCCGTCGCAACACAATCACAACCACAAAACAAGCAAATCGCACAATGTATATAACATATACACTGTCGTGTACGTGAGGAGGATCGGTCATTTCAAGATGGCAGACACTTCGCTGCATGGGTCAAATCAGGGGAGCTTTTCAGTGGTATTGTATGAAATTTACAACACTTTACAAAATTTTACATATCTCCGAAGGAAGGTAAGGTAATAGAATTGTCTACTACATATAAAAGCATGGATGGATTTTCCATATAAAACCCCCAAAGCCGAGTATAAACATCTGAAATGATAACAGAAGCGGGCATTTCTCCTGAAATCGGTAATTTTACACAAAACTATGGGCTTAACTTACCGAAACGCAACTCTGGAAGCATTCTTTAATGGGAAGCCAACAATTATCATTCATGTTGTACGAATATATGTTGAAAGATGTTCACAATTTAGATTTAAAAGTTTTGTTTATGTCAAGAATCGGTCCTGTGGTAATTTGCATATTAATCTTGAAAAAATGTGTTCAGGATCGGACTTCTGTCGAATTTTTCTCCAGGATCGGTCTTCCAATAGAGACACATTTAAATACAAGAGATATGTACTAAATAGACAGTGTCTGGGCTTAATTTATTGTCCAATAGGAAAAGTAATTGGATTGAGCCCACTGACGAAGGGAATCAATGATAAGATGCAAATACTGTTCAACTTCTTGCCAAAAAATCTGCTCAGGCACATCTACGAATGAATTGATGATGGTATTATTGCTATGCATGATCGGTTCATTTTAAATTTTCGTGAATTGTGATAAAAGGAATAATTTTTCCCGTGAACTGTGATATCTAAAATTTGATTTTTCCATACCATGACCAAGATTCCCATCAGAAATGTACTCTTTCAGATCATTGTTGATTGATAAAAAGTCAAACTGAATCTAGTTGATTCGATCTGTTGATATACAATGAAAACAAAAATAAAAGAATTACAGAAAAGTTATGTATTCACAATTCAATGATTTCAAATATAGATAAGAATTTTAGCTAACGAACATGACGCATCGGGGGGGGGGGGTCATGCGATACCCCGAGCGTCGGAGTCCTCGGAGTCTGCATCAACTTACCGAAGGTGGTCAAGGTCCGTTCTTGCTTACAGACAATTCCTACATCAACCATATCGGTATGGTAGGCTGAGAACAACATGAACAAAGCATGCTTCGGGCGCTGGCTGTGATCTATCTTTCTTCGAATGAATGATCACTAACAGAAGAATACTAGTAGTTGTAGTTCATTACCACTTACAGACAAGTGCCACGGCTTTTATTGGTAAGGTAAATGCACTTAATGATGCTTAGCACAATGCATACTTAGGATGCTGGCTGTGACAGATGTTTTCCGTATGAATTACCGCACTAACAGAAGAATGGTAAAAGTCCATTCCATCTTAAAGCAATCCTGGGTACGATGTAAGCTTTGTAATAGATTAATAACCTATTTCAGAATTATTACTAATAACTTAAAATACACTATTTTGGTCTAAAATAGATTATCATCAAATGAAATGTTTGTTTCATGGCTTTTCTTTCCTTATCACTTTGTGTCTTGATAAAATATCAGTACTTAGCGCAAGAGTGCCAAGTGTAGATTTTTTTTCTATCAGAAACTAGGTTTATACATAATTATGAATGAAAAGCATTTAAAAAAAACTTATAATAGAAGGTAAGATATGTGGCCAACAAGTCTAGTCTTGTGCTCAACAGAACATGTACAGAAACGTACATGGCCCTAGTCAAATTTGTTTTGAGAGAATATGTTAAGAATAAAACAATGATTTAATAAAACCAGTTATTTTTCGTTGAATTGCACGTGCGTCTCATTATTGTTTCCCTTCTTCAGATCGATTATTATCAAAAGCGCGCGAGGATAATGTTTTGCTGTTCGATGAACGCACGTACATACGTATGGCATTAATGTCCATAGGATAATCTCTGTAACCACTGGGAGCAGAAATATGAACTTTGGGTCATTGATTGCATTGTGGTTGGGGACTGTGCCAAAGGTTTCGGAATTCGGAATAATGCCCTTAGGGGCTGGGCTGCATAGGTAGCCTAAGGACACATAATTCTTTCGTCACGCAACTTCTCCTAGGTTATTTGGAATAAAGAACTGAAACTTTGCCCAGTAGTTGCACTATGAATGTAGATTCCGCCAAAGGTTTCGGAATTTCGATAATGACCCTAGAGGCTGGGGTGTATAGGTAGACTTAAGGCTAATCATTCCTTCGTCATGCATTCATCCTAGGTTATTTGGAATGCAGGACTGAAATTTGGGTCAGTAGTTGCACTATGGATGAAGATTCTGCCGAAGGTTTCGGAATTTTTGTAATGGCCCTAGGGGCTGGGCTGCATATGTAGCCTAAGTGCACGTTATTCCTTCGTCAAGCATAATTCTTTACATTACTATCACTCCAACTACCAGGGTAAAGTCTCATATCAATACATATACATTTGATAGTACAAGTAATGCTCATAATAGTCATAGTTTATTTCTTTCGATTATTTGCCCTTATAATACTACCAAACACCAGGGTAGCGCAGGGATATGCACCAGCGTTGCTGTTTAAACTAGTTAATGGTTTATGCCGCGGGTTCCATGGTGGAAACCCTTTTCACGGAAATTCATGTAATTCTTGTGCAGATATACATGTACAGCAAAATCATCCTGTAACCTCTCCTTTTCTTCCTTAGTACACTATAGGCAGACCCCTTCCTTTCAATCATTTCTGGATCCGTCCCGGGTTAACGATTTCTTGTCAAATTTGACAATAAATAAAGTTCAGAAACGGTCTATTTCGTACATATCGCTCGTATTTAAATGTGAAAATGTTTTTACATTTGGAGGCGGATCCTGAACCAAAATTCGACAGAAGTCCGATCCTGAACACATTTTCTCAAGATTAATATGCAAATTACCACAGGACCGATCCTTGACATATACAAAACTTTTTAATCTAAATTGTGAACATCTTTCAACATATATTCGTACAATATGAAAAATGATTGTTGGCTTCCCATTAAAGAATGCTTCCATAGTTGCGTTTTGGTAAGTTAATTAAGCCCAAAGTTTTGTTTAAAATTACCGATTTCAGGAGAAATACCCGCTTCGATTTTCATTTCAGATGTCTATTCGCCTTTGGGAGTTTTATATGGAAAATCCATCCATGCTTTTTTCCATCGGTCTTTTATATGTAGTAGACAATTCTATTTCCTTCCTTCGGAGATATGTAAAATTGTGTAAAGTGCTGTAGATTTCATACAATACCACTGAAAAGAAATCCCCCTGATTTGACCCAACGAAGTGTCTGCCATCTTGAAATGACCGATCCTTCTCACGTACACGACAGTGATATATTACAATATAATTCAAACGAGAGAGAAATCAGGTAGTCCGGAATGATAAGCAGTTCTTGCTTGCCATAACACACCATTAAAGCTACCAGAGATCAATTTAGTGTGAAGGATTTCACATCAGACTATTTTTTTTTCAAATTACTGTGAAAGGTAATCATGCATAATTGATACATTTATTCAAACTATAATTACTTGTAATGGTGAGATAAGCTTCATGGCTTATTTTAAAATTTTAAAGAGCCAAACTTAGAACTCACAAGAACGATTCAAAAGTAAATATCAAATGGAATATGTATTTTACGATGCTTCATTTAAGTTTCTGTACAATATACTTGTAAAATAACAGAGGTTTATCAAATCTAGCAATTTGAGCAACTAGAGCATAACTGTTGAATCTATTGTGAATAAAAGACCGTCAACACTCGAAAAAAAAAATGGGACTGTTGTCGCTTTTATTGTCATTAGAAATAAGGAAGGGAGATCCAAATTAGTTTTGATAATTTGATAATTTTTAATCCATATTATAAATGTAATTTGCCATAAAAATTCAATGTAAAATATTTGTACCTGTTATATGAGATTTGAGAGTTTTGTTTTCAGCAAGGAATTATATACTTATTCCTTATTTCAGTATTTATGTTAATTCATGAAAATTTATATGGCATAGTGCTTCAGGATTTTACTGTATTTTACTGTACTAGTTTTTATAGAAAATAATGAGATGTGGAATAAGTCATGTAAGTGTACGCGATACAGCCCACAATTAAGCGGCAATTTAGAAAAACCACAATGGACAACCGTCAGCAGCCTTCGATGAGGCCATTTGGCACTGCTCGCGGTTCTGTAATTGGCCCATGGTCTAATTAAATGCATATAATTCAAATCCAGTCCTGAAATAGTCACAGATAGATCCCCTTTTTAAACCAGGGAACAGAAAACATCAAAAAGACAAGTACAAACGAAAGCTTTGTCAAAGATTCCTGGCTTAGGACAGGCACATATAATATATGGCGAGGTTAAACTAGTTTTTTGGGCCCAACGTTTCCCCTATCAATATTCCTAGACAAAGCACAAAAACTATAGTTTGCATTTTTAAAGTTACTACGTGTAAAACTAGTCAATAAAAAAGCTGTGAGCAAAAGCACATAAATAATAACTCCCCCCCCCCAAATAAAATTTGCGATAACACAGTTTGTCTTAAAAATTATATATGTGAACGTTTCATGAAATCTAATTAATTGGCTAAGAAAGGACCGCTAATAAGACATGTAGCCTTAGGGGTACATTATGTAATGGACGGACACCCCTATCATTCTACACCCCACCTCAACCGTTTTCAGTGCCAGTAAATCTCCTTAGTCCCGTCACAATTTAACATTTGAATTTTTTTTGCAAAGAGGCAAGTCGCAGTTTCGAGCACCGATATGATAATTTTATGATATGATATAATTGAAATTTTAAATAATCTTAAGTACTAGTTTCCCCGATACTATCTTTTGAAAGTTACAATACTATTATAGAAATTGATATTACAAGATGAAGCAAATTGTTACTTCCGTTACATCAGGAAAGCTCCTGACTTTTTGGGGTGTTTATTTGTATATCATGTATATGTCAAAAAAGTTATGAAATCTTTTCATAAGGAAATGATATATATAAACGTCCTCTATATGCAATTATGACAAAAAGAAAAGTTCTGGTTCAATGAGTTCGCAGAGTTTGTTTCTAAGATCTATGATGTCAATGATGTCAATGTCAAGAAAGGAGTAGAGCCACAACGACCCCAAAAATTAAACTTTGATATATATTCTTGTTAATGCTTCCTTAGTGTTCATTAGACTTCATACTAGTATAATAAATTGCAATATCTTTTGGTTCAATTGTTTATAAACAAGGAAAGCAGTGAGCTCAAAATCAGTCTATTTTTGTAAAAATTCTCTATATTTGTTAGTTTTCCTTGATTTTCATGTATAAATCGCGATGAATATGAAAATGGTCACACCCGTCGACCAAAATTATTTTGTGATAAAAATGTGTATTTTTATGTTATAAATTGACTACCAAAAAATAGGATGGTCGACGAATGTGGCCAATACTAGTTTTGACAAAATACGAAGAGAAAACAGTGAAAATGTGTGAAAAATTAAGACTTTAAGAATTTGGGGAGTGTTTGAAATGTCAAGGCTAAACCTGTGATGTTAATATTTTGTAAAATCTCACAGATATGAAAAGTTCAGTTATACCTAAACTCATTTTAGGTAAATTTACAAAAAGTTGGAGTACTTTGAAAATTAGTGATTTGAGGACGTCGTGGCTCTATGCCTTTGCGATTAACAAAATTCGAAGTAAGCACTATTGAGATAAACAACGCCCTCACGGTCGTTATACTTGTCCTGCGACAACATGTTTTCTACCGATGTTTCTGCTCGTTTTCTACCGATGTCCTAGATTTCTACCGATGTGGTGATAAAAAAACAAACCTGGCAGACGATTTTTTTCCAAACTATGATACCCGGCTATCATGGCACTTATAAACAAATAAGTTTAATTTACATTATTTTGTTTTAAGTATGCACATAAAATTACAGTAAGGGTGTTGTTTATTTTTTCCAGCAAGAGACAATTTCCCTTTTTTCAGATAATCATGAATACCTGTTTTAAATTACCATTCACTTGGCTGAAAATTATGCTCCATGTTCTAAATAGTCGGACATTTTTAAAGACATATCACTTTCCATTACAAATGGCGTATTTTTGATTTTTCGATCATTTTAAAAAAAATATGGTCCTGGTTTTCTAAAGATGTGTCCTGGTTTTCTACCGATGGTCCTGGCATTCTAACGATGTGATAATGTGATATATTAAATGACATTTCATGACAAATTTTAAAACTGTATATTTTATTGAACATATAATATTGACGATAAAAAGAAAAAGGAGGTTCATGAGCAAAAACTGTTTTGCGCACACCAAGAACACTTTTACAAAATTTAAATAAATGTTTATTTTTTCAAAAGCTGGCTTATCAGAAAATGATAGTATATCAACATTTTTATTAGATTTGTGAAGTGCTTTATATATAATGGGAAATAATCCTCCTTATACCAGATTTCACTGCTATATCTAGAAATGCTGAGGCTGAGACATGAATTTCTCGGGCTGAAATTGATCTGTACATATACAACAGTATGGCACGCCATTTTTACGAAAACCATGGTAACTATAGGATACCCCCAGATAACCTGGGGTTTACTGGCAGCTATCTGGGGGTTTTCAGAGCGAAACTCTTAATTACATCAGGTATTTAGAGTTATTTCAGGTAACTGAGGGTTTCCTATCAGCTATCCCATGGATACCACAAAAACTCCTGCTATTAAGAGTTTTCAAAAATAATTTATTGGAAGCTGAGCTTTGTATTAGTTTTTGAGGAATTGATAGTTTTCAGCTTTACATTGATAAATTTTGCTTTCAAAGAGTTAAATAGCATGAACTTACAATATCTGTGAGTGAGTGAGTTGATGTTTTACGCCCGTGTAACGCTAAATAGGTTATAACATAAAAAGGATGATAAAATGAACATGAAATGAGGATGATGAATGAAACATGGGGTTGGAACTGCAAATTTTGAAGAACCACAGGAAAAGGGGACTGAAAATTTAGCCTATGTGGTGCACTACTTGGCGGTCCACAAAGAGGTCTTTTACGTGCATGAAGCGTGGCACACTCCTCACACGTTGGCCCACTATGGTCGGTCGTCAGGGTTTCCGTATTATAGACCTGACAATCCTTGCGGACGAGGGCCACACTATTCAGCCTCTTAAGGTACACACTTGGTCGCTCTGTGGGCTGAGCACTGACCCGACGCCAGAATCCCAATACCCTTAGCCGCCTCTTATGACAAGCTAGGCTCTGCTGCAGGCCTATTCGCCACTCGGGCCCCGCATGGGACTACAATATCTGTAGGTAGAAGGGGGTTTAATTAGGTATCTATGTGATAGCGGACAGCAAACCCCCAGTTTTAAACTATAACTCTTAATACCTTATGTAATTGAGAGTTTCGTCCAGAAAACCCCCAGATAGCTGCCAGTAAACCCCATGTTATCTGAGGTATCCTATAGATACCAAGGTTTTGGTTAAAATGGCGTTCCATACAACAGTATGATGAAGCTTCACTGTAAAACACAAGCATTTACGGTGTATGTATGCCTTTAGAAACAACCAAAATGTGTAGTAATATGAAATTAGATCATCGGTAGAAATCAAGGACTCATCTGTAGAAAACACAGTAAAGAACATCATAACTAATCGGTAGAAAACCAGGACATATCAAATTTCTTAAACCTGTTAGTTATATGAAAAAGCAAATGGCTCTTTTACAAATAAACGATCATTTATTGCATTTTCTCCCATAGGTTGTATTCAAATGTTAAAAATAAGCGTTATTTTTCATATTTCTAAATAAACAATCGGTAGAAAACAAGGATCATCGGTAGAAAACAAGCAGAAAAATCGGTAGAAAACATGTTGTCGCAGGACAAGTATAACGACCGTGGCCCTATCCGAAGAGAATAACAAACTTCATTAGAAATATATGTAAAAAATATCTTTATATTATATGATTTAAGGGCATCTTAAACAAAGTACTTATTTGCTTGTTTTCTCAACCAATTTTAACAGATCAAAGAAATTGTTGCTGAAACCAGATTACTGGCAGGGCAAAAAAACGCTTCAAGCGGAAGATAAACAGCCACTTGGAGACGAACCATAGTCTTTTATTAGAAACATAGACCTTGAAAAATCGACAAAAGATTGTTTTGTTTTGTTTTTATTTGGGGGGGGCACTCAAAATATTTTATATTGACGTAACAAATACATAAAATCAAGCCTGCAACAAAATAACCGAATTAGGATGATCAATTTCAGAAGTCCAAGCAACACCTGTTGTTTCCTATTATATTATGGGGCAACAAATGGCTTCGATATTTTGGAGGCTTTGGCGAGAAAATGTCCTTAGATATTCTGCCAAATAAATCTTAGCATTTGAGAGGACGTTCAATGAAAATAACTGATAAAAAAATCGAAAAATACTGTCAGCTCAAGCTTACAAGTAAATATCATCACCCTCTTAAACTCAAGTAAGTAGAATTGAACATCTACATTATATAAGAGGATGGATTTATGATTAGAATTCATTAATGTCTCTAAGAAAAATCACATTTTGGGTCAATAACCAAAAACCGTGGCTCTAAAAACTGGAAAAATCAAAACCTACAAGAATGGAATTCCTGTGTCCACAGCCAAGTGGCAAAAATTGTAAGTCAGTCCCCTTAACAGGAAGTAGATAAGCGATATACCTACAAACGCATCCCACTATATGAGACCCCTATCTCTGCTCTACTAAATATCAAAAGTCCACTAAAAGTAATTGCTGAGAAATCTGTTACGAAAAATTTCCATTTTGACCCTTAAAAAGTTGGCTTGTTAAACAGGAAGTATGTAAGCGACAGACCTGGAAATGCATCCCACCATAAATGACCCCTACCTTAAGCTGCATACCAAATATCACAAGAACGAAATTACTGAGTCCCAAGCCGAGCGTCAAAAATTCTAAGTCGGCTAGTTTAACAGAAAGCAGGTAAGCAACTGACCTGAAAACGCATCCCACCATATGAGTACCCTACCTGAAGCTGCATACCAAATATTGAAAGACTAGGATTAATAGTAGCTGAGAAATCTGTTACGAAATAAAATGTGACAGATTGAGGCCCGGTATTTTATGTCCCCGCTCCGCGTTGCGGCGGGGGACAAAAAGCCTACGAATAGTAATAGCTGAGAAATCTGTTACGGAATATTTTCCGTTTTTGACCCTTGAAAAATTCTATCCGTTAAACGGGAAGTAGGTAAGCGACAAGCCTGGAAACCTATCCCACTATATGGGACCCCTACCTTAAGGTGCATACCAAATATCAAACGCATACAATTAAAATCTGTTACGATTTTTTTTTTCATTTTTGACCCACTAAAAAATTCGAAGTCGATTCGTTAAACAGGAAGTAGGTAAGCGACAGACCTGGAAACCCAGCACATATGGGACCCCTACGATAAGCTGCATACCAAATATCAAAAGCATACGATTAATAGTTTCTGAATATTTGTTACGAAAAAAGTGTGACTGACGAACGCATGGACAAACGGACGGACACCGGCATTCCTATGTCCCCGCTCCGCGTTGCGGCGGGAGAAAAATAAGAGGTGCACATCTGCATCATTATTATCATGAAAGATTCCCTGGAAAAAAGACGGGGCGTCTAGGAGAAGTAAACTTTACTAAAGGATACACAAAGTGACGGAGGGACACACGGACGAGCGGGTGGAACTACCCACCACTATATAGCGATCGAGGGATTTTAGGAAAGAACATTTAATCTAGAATCATATACATGTATTAGATCATTGTCCACAACGTCACTGTTACTCACATCTCAAGTTTTTGTATAAAGTAAGATGGAAAGTTCCCATAGATACTATTTAAATGTGTACGCCCTGTTGGAGTAAATTCCCAAACTGACGACTATATAAGAAATAAAAAAAATAAGAACTTAAAGCCAAAAATAAGTCTAACAAGACAATGCGTCAAGTAAGTTTTGAAGTCTGTAACAACCTTTAAAGCATGTCCGAAATAATTCTTGTATTTATATATATATATTTGCGTGTATACTTCTTTTGTTGCTAAAGCATGTAAATTCTTTCTGAAAATAAAGCTAAATATGTATTTATTCAAATGACTTCAATTTTAATAATATGAAATGAATAATTACAAAAGGATAAAGGATGTTATTTTCAATACTTATCGGACACACAAAAAGTATTATTTGTAAAGTAAACATGTAGTAGCTATTCTTTGAAAAATATTTCCTAGAATCGACACGATCTTTTAACACCTACAACTGGTAAACTTTTAACCATTATTTCCTTATTTTTAAAACGAAATCGATCAGGAAAAACGTAAGAGTCTCTTATACTGTAATAAACTGTATTATTTCAACAAAATTAGAGTAAAAAAAACGTTTCTTTTAATATATATATCAAACAATAGGAAAAAAAATCACAACTATATATAAAAAAAACTTTAACAATCCTATGGTTTAAAAGATAAAAGTATTTGTGGCAAGTCAGTGAGTTGGTGCTCTAGCAACACTCTGTAGGTAACTAGGTTATGTATAAAGGGCCAAAGGGCCAATCAATCACCAGATGGGAGCGTCAATGTTCATAGACGTTCCCTCTGGTGATAGATTGTATCAAAGCGCGAAGAACATGAAAAGGATGAAAAAATGAACATGAAATGTTGATGAGAAACATGGGGAAAACAAACGAACTGTATATTTTGAAGACCACTGGAAAATGGGAGGGATTGGTAGGGGGCAAAAATGTAGCCTTTATGTTTCATTACTTGGCGGTCAACGAAAGGATCTGTAATGTGCATGAAGTGTGGAACTCTCCACACATGTTGGCCTACCATAAGCAGTGGCGGATCCAGAGGGGGGGTTTGGGGGTCGAAACCCCCCTTTCCTCCGAAATTTTAAAATTTTGTGTAGATTTTCAGCACAATTGGTCTGGAACCCTCTTTGGCGCACAGAACCCAGTATGTAGAACCCCCCCTTTCGAAAATTTCTGGGTCCGCCCCTGATAAGTTACAAGATATGTTATTTAAAATGAAACCGATAGGAACTTTGTTGTTTTCATTTTTATAGTCTATTTTATTATATGGGGGTTTTGATTTCTGTAATTATTTGGGTTCTACATACCAACCTGAAGACCTTTCTCGTGTCTAGAAAATCAATATGGTCTTATCACAGGTTTTGCCCATTGGGCAGGAGGTTTGTCATGGGGTTTTGGATTTTCATCCTTTACCGGATTTGACATGCTGAATTAGCTGTTACTATAGCAACAGATGTGTTGCAATAAGAAGAAACTGTTTCCCCTTCCGGTATTAGTTCTTTTTGTGTGCTGTTATGTTGACTGCTGTTTTCGTTTGTTTTTACTGGTTTTTCTTTGCCCCTTCGGACTTTTGACATTAGAATGCTCCGTTTACATCCATAATACTTTAATCAAAGCTTTCATTGCAGACTTAAATCAATGCTCTAAAAATGTTGTTTCATATATATTTATCGTGCATAGTGATTTCATTTATTTTATTATGTTAATATACAAAAATATGATCATTTTCAGACCAGTGTTTTCATTGTGGTATTACTGATGTTCCATGCATTTGATGTATATAGTAGGCCGACAAATTTTAGCTGTTCGGATTCAACTTATATAAGTTACACCAACTACAAAACACAGATGTTGTTGCGAGAACTTGATATTATCCGAATATATGCTGATATGTTTTTACAAAATATTGTAAGTTTAAACTATATATTCTTGCCTTTAGCGGGATTTCTTAAACGATAAGGCTTATACATGTATACAAATATGTACATAATGCAATACAAGACTTTACACGGCTTCTTTTTTAAGATCAGCGTTTGTCTATTCAATCATTCTTAATGGCACCAATTGCAGCAGATTTAGCAATTGTGTCTCAAAGGGAAAAGATGAAAAGAGTCAATGAAGTAATTTTCAAATAGAAAATTGTCAATAATTATTAGAATTACTGATCAAAGGATCAGTTGAGAACCACTTTAAGTTTACCTGAATTGTCAAGCTTCAAGACTTTTACCAATATACTAATACTAATATACTAACGGTGTTATTTAGACAAACGCTCATCTGAAAATAAGTTAACACAAATGCTGAAAGTTCTTAATGTATGTATAGGTCTTAAGCTAGGAATGGCGGACAGGTTAAACGTAAAAATATATACTATAGTAAGTTATTGGTTTTTTTTACATAAAATTTATTAATTTATTGCAATTCATAAGTAAAAAAAGATAGACAACTCAACTCTTGGAATACAAATGACAACAAAGTTCTAAATTAATTAGAGAAAAATAGTTTTGTCAATGGAAAAAAACAATCGGATAGTTACGCCTATTTTTATGAGGATCATAATGGTTTAAACATGAAAATTTCCGTGTACGGTCTTATAAATCGGCCACCTTTTTGTTCCCAATGCATTCTCAGGAATATTATTATAGCTTGAATGCAAATTGTATGCTTAATCAACATTGTTTTATATATATATACAGGTTCACGGATATCCAGATGTACGATTTGATTTGCTTGATGGGGTTGGTTCTTTACCAGATTTTCCAAGCCTTCCTGGACAAATAGAAAACGGTTGCTCTTCTTGTGAAAAGGTTAGTTAGTTAATTATCTCGTTAGTTATGCTTTACCCCCGAGCAGCACGAATTCGGCTATAGCAGGGTGATGAACATGAAACATTGTGAAAGGGGTGATACAATGAAAATGCCTTGAAATAATAATCAATTGGAGGAAGTTTGAACACATGGACAATCTAGCTAGAAAAATGTGAAAATGGTATACAAATGATCATTATTTTTCCACTTTTTGGTTACGTGTGCAAAACAAAACAATCGTAATCCTTTCAATCTTGAACTGTAAGGTCAACCATGCTTGTCTCACCTTATAAGGTCACCTAGCATATTGAATTCGAAGTTCCGGTAAACAATTAATAATTGTACAATTATCACCATATTGTGTGTGTTGTCTAGACTAGCGGCTTCTTCTCACTAGGGTAACCTTACTTGTCGAGGGTAGATGAGAAAATATATCGAAAGTTAACATGATTTTTTTATTCGAGGGGTCTGGACAACGCACGGAAATCTTCAGGCGCAGTCCAATAATTACGATGCATAATTGTTAAAAAAGAAAGGAGCACTATAGGAAAAAATGATAGACCAAAATCTTGTGATAAATCATTTTCTTCAACTGTCCTTTTCTTTTGTAAATACTATACACCGCAAATTGTTTTGCCATTGGGCTGTCTTCACATTTTCAGTTCTAACCCCTGTGCTAATAAAAAGACGTGTTTTGATCGAATCAAAATAAGGATTTTTATATCAGTTATAATATATCATAATTTAGATTTAAAAAATTGAATGCTAGATTTAACCAGTATTCACGAAATAAAGGGTATGGAAAAAAATTAAGTAGGCGCAACTCGCGGTTATGCAATTGGCCCATGGTCTAAAAAAATGCATAGACTCCCTTCTTAAACAAGGAACAGAAAACATAAAAAAGACAATTACAAACGAAAGCTTTGTCAGGACAGGCACATATAAAATGTGGCGGGGTTAATCTACTTTTTTTTATACCCAACCTTCCCCCTAACAATATTCCTAGACAAAGCACAAAACTAAACACACAATAAAAATCAAATCGATCAAAGTTCAATTCCACTAGAGAGAGCCTTAGACAAAAGACAACAAGAACAAACGAAAGAACGGTAAAGGAACTCTATAGAACACTCGCTGTTACTGACAGCTAGCTGAGAATCATCAATCGACTGATGTAAAAAATCTAAGGCCGTGTTCACACTGAAGTTGTTTTTAGAAAACATGTGTAGAAGTAGTTTAATGTTCTTAAAACTAGTTTCACACTAAATTTGTTCTCATTGATAAACCTAAATTAAATGACTTGACATATGAAATGTTCACATTATTAAATGCAAGTGTACATGTAATTTAAATGTACAGAAAACATGAACGGATAAATAACCATGATTGTTAATTTGGCGAATAGACATTTAAACATAGGATACGTATGAATTTTGATTAACTGCAGTCTTTTTTAATGATTTTTTAAAATTTTTATAGAATAACAATAAAGGTGTACACATTTTCTGGCGCTTTAGTCCGTTCGTTCGTTTGTATTTTTAAATTTATTGCTATAAAAAGCTATTGCTATACATAAATACTAGCGCGGGCCCGCGGCAGCGCCATGTTGTCGGTAAAATTCCACTAAAGAGCGCTCAGAAACGTGTTATCGGGTCTGCCGCTTTGTCCACAAAACGACTGGAATCTGTACTCGGTGGTTGAATGGGCCCGTCCGTCATAATGCCGCGTCGTCAGGCTATAAATGTAAAATGCGGAAAACTTGACCACAAACCATAGTGGCGCAACGTGTTAGGAAAAAAAATCATGTTCTTCACGCGTTAAAGAACCCTGCTGCATGTCTTGTTAAGAGAAGATCGCCTGTAAATAACCTATATAGCGTTGCACGGGCGTAAAACACCAACTCACTCACTGTTAAGAGAAGAACCCATATGATTCCTGTGTAAAAATGTCCGTTCTTCATTTTCCAATTGACAGTCAAAACTCTTATCTCCGATTGGACTTTTTCCCCCATTTCCTCCACTTCATCATCATTTCATGTTCATTTTATCACCTGTTCATGTTTATATTTCTGATATAGGCCGCTTTGCCAACAAAAAATAGATCCGAATTGGAAACACCTTTTATGAAATTCTATTTCGCTTTGCTGTATACATATACATTAAATATTTAGAAGTTGCATATACCCCTGTTTTTTCACTCATCCGAGAAAATGTTGAATTATACGAAATTATATACTAAAAATAAAGTTTTCCAATGAAAGTAATGCATATGCATGCCGTTCATTCATAAGAAATATGCGAAATTCATTGTACATTAAACCCACACAAGGACTACATTAAGTATCGAATGCATGTAATGAACACAACATTTAAACTACATGTAAACATCGAAATTTTACAGTGTGAACACATTGCTGTTTAATGTTAGTGCGGACGACATTTAAACTACTATGAGTTTTGCTCAGTGTGAACGCGGCCAAACATATCGATTTTAAATCCGACACAACACTTCAAACAATACTGATTTGATGAAGTGTCATCGCACAAAACCGACATGCTTGATCGCTATATGCTTGAAAATGACAATAGTAAAAACGCTTACGAAAGTTTTAAAGTAAGTATCAAGCTATCAATATTTCTGCAAAAAAACCACTATATTCAAAGATTTAACCAAAATATTCAAGAATTTATACTTAAAATCATATAAAAAAAACTTACCATAAAAATAGGATGAATATATGGTCCTAATGGTGTGTTCCCTGAACGCCTACTGGGTAAAAACAACACCTCATTAGGAAGGGGGATTAAGGGGCCTATTAAGGGGAATGCATTAATTAAGGTTACCTGTATTTACCTTGAAAATATTAGAATATAGAATATGTTGAGAAATTACTGAATGGACAAGAAAACCTAATATAACATCTATAAGAATGAATGCTTTCAAAATTATAAATTAAATTGAAATGACTGAAAAGTTAGAAATATACATTATTTATTAATAATATATAAAATAATGTCTTCATGGTTAAAAATAAAAGAGATATTATCAAAATAGATGCTTTGAGAATAAAATGAAAGCTCTCTCTATAACCGCAGGAACTTGCTCCCCTCTATTAATATTTTGTTAAGAGTCTATGTACCCGCATCAACTCTAACAAAATATTAAAAGAGGGGGTAAGTCCCTGTGTTTATAATTGAAATGTTTGTTTATGAATCAGGACAATAAAACACAATAAATCTATTACAAATACTAAGTTTGTACGAATTTTTAGTTGTATCGTGCAATTCAATTCTTTTTACTTCTATTGGCCTGTTCTTTTTCATCCCCTCTAGCCCCAATTTTTTCAGTCGACTGCAAAATTTTATTTTGATCTTTTGCAAGGAATTACATAGATCTATATAATTCCGTGTCTTTTGTAAAGTATCATATTCATTTCTGGTCAATTTTCTTGAAAATTGCAGAAAACTTTATGAAAATGGATAAAAAAAAAAGGTTGCCAGTCTGCCCCATATTTTCAATAATTTGGATGAGAATCTGTGAATTATTTTATTATGGCCTAACTGGAAAGGTTTTCCTATAATAATAAGACTTTAAATACTTTGTTCTCAAATTTTGATAACAATGACATTGACAAACAAAATGATATTCATCTTCTATAATAACATTTAAAACACTCATATGAGACTTTCAATTAGCTTTTCTACTGAATGATAATGTCCAGTTTCGACAAAAAAATTATGAAAAGACCACTGAAGCTTAAGTAAGAAATCTATAAAAAAAGAGGTTATATTAGATATCGGTGAGATTTTGTAAGAAATCCGGCATTTAAGACATATATTATCAACAACATGCTTATACAAGAAACAATTTGTCAAGTTTTAAGCATTCAAACAAATATTGCTTAATATGTTTTCCATATGTACTTTCTGTTACAAAAAGAAAATGTAAAATGTTTTTAACTTTATATTTGTCTTGCTAAAATATATTATTGCAACTACAGAATAAAATAATGAACACACACAAGCAAAGCAAAAAAAGAAATTATTATTTCAACTTAGTTTTGTGAAAGTCAAAATCTAGATTATAAGATGAAATTTCTTATAAATGTTCCATTTGGATATTTTACCTATGCCAAATGAACAAGTGACATTAATTCAAACACCCCTTAGAAGGCCCCTTAATCCCATATATTAATCAGATGTTTATTTAGTCCAGTAGGCGTTCGGGGAACAAACCGTCCTAATGGATGGTTGAATCACTAGTCGTTTTTAGACTGAGTTCTTTCGTATCATGAATGAACATATTAATGAACTTTTTTGCATACTCATATAATTCTTTTTTAGATCAATGATTGCTATCGTGATGACTGTCCACGTATTGAGAAATTGTTGTCTTACCTGGACAATAAAATTGCTACTTCTAGGAAGCCAACTCCTTTGACCAAACGATTGACAGAAATTTATATTGATAATTTCCGGTGCGGAGAATATACAGGCACTTTTACTCAAGGGGTGGATAGTTTTATTGAAGACGATTATTTAGCTGCTAGAGATGTAGTCCATTTTATCGGCTACTTATCTGAACGCTATTCTTCGTAATGCAAAGGCTTTTTAATAGGTTGTGATTTTACTTATTTTTTGTTTTGTTTTCATGTGCCTTTGATATGGGACACTTGCACAGTATTTGCAAATGTTTAAACGTTGTTTTGAATCTGAACATATTGTATTCCTCATAGGAAATTATTATTTTTATAATGTTAACATTTATAAAGTTTGTGTTTCTGGTTTTAAATATCTGTATAGGAAAAAAGAAAAATGAAAAGAAGAAAAAAGGAAAAAAGGAAAACAAAAAATTATTTTATTCTATATATATAACTAAAAGATACTAGTTTCAAATAATGATAGTACTAGCGCACAAGAAGACCGAGCAGGTCAAAGAAACCATTAACACAAGTTTATGTTTTTAATTTACTAATTTCACATTTTTTGTATGATAATAAAACATGCTGTACAATTGTTTAAAATAAAATTAAATATTTTGAAAAAAAAACAATCATGAACTTTGTATTTTTATTCGGAATCTTGAATTTTTATGGCCCGACCACGTATGTGGATCGGACATATAGTTTTACCCTTGTCCGTCCGTCCGTCCGTCCGTACGTCCGTCCGTAACACTTTGGTTAAGTTCTTGGTTAAGGTCCATTACTCAAATAGTAGATGTTGGGGGTCAATGATATTTCACCACCAGATGGGTCTTGGGTAGGGCTACACCACCCACTAGAAATTAGGTCACTGTGACCTATATTTTATGCATGAACGACTTCGGTTAAGTTCTTGGTTAAGGTCCATAACTTGGATACTAGATGTTGGGGGTCAATGATATTTCACCACTAGATGTGTCTTAGGTAAGGTGACACCACCCAATAGAAATTAGGTCACTGTGACCTATATTTTACGCATGAATGACTTTGGTTAAGTTCTTGGTTAAGGTCCATTACTCGGATACTAGATGTTGGGGGTCAATGATATTTCACCACCAGATGGGTCTTGGGTAGGGCTACACCACCCACTAGAAATTAGGTCACTGTGACCTATATTTTACGCATGAATGACTTCGGTTAAGTTCTTGGTTAAGGTCCATAACTTGGATACTAGATGTTGGGGGTCAATGATATTTCACCACTAGATGTGTCTTAGGTAAGGTGACACCACCCAATAGAAATTAGGTCACTGTGACCTATATTTTACGCATGAATGACTTCGGTTAAGTTCTTGGTTAAGGTCCATAACTTGGATACTAGATGTTGGGGGTCAATGATATTTCACTACTAGATGTGTCTTAGGTAAGGTGACACCACCCACTAGAAATGAGGTGACTGTGACCTATATTTTACGCATGAATGACTTTGGTTAAGTTCTTGGTTAAGGTCCATATCTTGAATACTACATGTTAGGGGTCAATAATATTTCACGTATCCCAGGTAATGCACATTGAGGGTCGATGATATTTCAAGAACGGGAGGGCCATCCTGTGGCTCATAGACACATATTCTAGTACTATCGAAATCAATTGTAAAAATTCACCAAAATTATATATATTTCTGTCCTGAGCCGGGATCTTTATCAATTATTATTGTTGCTGTGTGTACAAATGGATGTCTTTCGTGGGCAATCTGAGGATATATTTAATGTATCGCCAATTGCAAAATAAGGCGAGCAGCGACCAACTGTTACATGTGTTACATTGAAGGTTTCTTGTTTTCCATGTTTGGTGTTTAAAATTGTCACTTATACATGTAGGTTGATCGTTACGTACGTACGAAAATTGATTTTGTTTGCTTTGTCACTAACTAAAGAACTAAAGAACTTCCACATAATGGGGGGGTGCAAGTAACGGTACATCTTTGCATCCATGAGTCAGTGGGTACATCTTTGGTAGTAACCAGCATCCGTACCACAATAAGGTGGCCTTGACTTACATTTTCTGCATGAATAACTCCGGTTAAAGGTTTGATTATAATAAGGCCCATATTTCAGCATCTGTAAGGGGTAAAGAGATGATTTTCGGTCAGTGGGTACTCGGCATCCGTACCAAAAGAAGATCAACATTTTTTGCATGAATGACTTCGTTAACAGTTTGGTTAAAGTCCATATCTCAGCAACGGTAAATTAAAGAAAGATTATACTGTGTCAGAGGGTACATCTTGGAAAGTAACCAACATCAGTTCCAGGTTTAGGTCACCTTGACTTACATTTCTATGTAAAGGCCAATGGGATTAATTGTCGTGTGCGACTGCTTCATTTTATCTTCCATTTTTTGCAGCATCTAATAGTTGATAAGGTAAGGGACCAATGTGAATTTAGATAAATAACACTGCAGATTCTAGGAGGTCTGCTTCATATTTGGATCTATATCTCGAAATAGACACACTAGGAAGACTTTGTACAAAGCTCTATGACAAACGTGATGACTTCAACTTTCCAATAGTCACCTTTCCCTTTCTGTGTAGCAACATTCCGTCCGCAACAGCATATGAAGTTCACAATACTAGGGTTGCACAATATATCCGTTCCGGATTTGACTTGTCATTTAGACGAGGTCATCAGGGGGCACGGGGAGAAAAACGACGTCATTCAACATGGGACAAAGGGAACGGCATTTTTTATCAACGATTCTTCTGTAATTATTCAACATATAGGGTAAAAATCATTTGCAACTGACAAATAAACCAACCATCAACATTTCCAACAAATAAAAAATCAATCTTGAACGGAAATAAAGAACTTACTTTCTTCGTCCATTAGCATGTTGGAACCAGTTTTTTTACCAGTTCCTCCTCTTTTGGCTAAATTAGTGACCAATCCCGCAAATGCGCACCGCGTGTATTGATTCGTTATTCCAGAGCATGTTGGGAGTACAACGACTTCCTTGATAGGCAAATTGTTAACACAGGGGTACGTTGCTCCCAGAATGTTGTAATCACTCAAGAAATTTTACGGAAGACATCATATGCTTCTATACAAATACGGGATTTCTATCTCTCAGATGAGCACAGATGTTGGTTTGACATAGAGTTTGGTAATGTCATCCTTTCCGGATTTGACGAAAACTAAATTGATCCTTGGCAACGTGACGGGTGTGCTATAGCAAGCAGGAACTGCTTACTCTTCCGGAGCACCTGAGTTTACTCTCGTTTCGACTTGAGTTCACGTTGCTGAATGCGGTTTTTTTTGTTATGTGTGTGTGTATGTTTTATGTTGTTGTGTGGTTTGTTTCGTTGTGATGAATTTTTGTCTACCGGTTTTTTCTTTGTCTTTACGGTTTTACGATGCTGATTACTCCTTTGGTATACCTTTGCCTCTTCCACTTAAATTTTTGGCACCTGCATAAAAATGATGAAACAATAAAGCATATTTATCACATTCAACGCATGGTGAACTGACTTCGTAACTTGGATGTACAATTTGATGGAAAACATTAATTCAAATCAGATACCGGAGCACCTGATTTCACTCTCGTTTCGTTGCTGACGGTACGAGACCACGGTTAGATCCCTTCAATTTTTGTTGTCCTATAGGTTCTAATAAAACATATTATTTCTTGTAAATGCTTTTGTAATGTTATTTTTTTTAAGGATGAATTTGGAGAGAAATGAGAGATGAAGGATAGTATAGATTTATTATTATTATAAGTTTTATTTTTTTGAAGTTCATTGATAAATTTGTGATTCGACTAGGTGCAAAAGGTGATTTTTTTCCATTTTAACCACCTCTTTTTTGGCCCGTGTTAATTAAAAAAAAATTTAGATGGAAGGATTTTCTGGATTTTTCACAAAAGTTCTGAAAGCTTATGAACTTTATGTTGCGACGGTTTCGTTGGCGCGATTATTTTAAATTGACATAAGTAAGTAAGTAAGTAAGTAAGTAAACTTTATTTAAAGTCGGAAGGAATATATACAGAAATAACATAAAACATGAGCTCTGAAGAGCTCTTTGACCGACTGATATTATAAAAACAAATAACAACAAGACATAAAACAATAACATAAGCATGCATACAAAATGAGACAGACAACTAGACTCAATGAGTCATACACAAAGACACCATGCAGAGACATGATAACTAATGACAAAAACAAACATAAAAAACTAATAAATAAATATAAAAAAACAGACAGAAAATAAAACAAAAACACAAGAGCAAGGAAGAGGTTCAGCTATGGAAGATTGATTAGTGAGATCTACATGAACTACAGGAGCAATTTTCAGAAAAACACCATGTAGATATGAAGTTTTTGAAGCTGGGAATTCCAAAGTTGAGCTGCCTCATAGCTGAAACTCTTCTTGCCATACCTTGTAGACAAATATGGGATTTCTATCTCTTAGATGAGTGCAGATGTTGGTTTGTCAAAGGGGTTTTGTTTTGTCTTCCTTTGCCGGATATGACACTCTGAATTGGAAATTGGCATCGCGACGGGCGTGCTATAGCAGGCAGGTACCTTTCTCTTCCGGAGTACCTGAGTTCACTCTCGTGTCTCTCATTACGATTACAGTTCGCGTTGTTAATTGATATTTAGTAGATTTTGTGTTTCCGTGATTTTTATGTTTGTTTTTTTGCTCCTTTCGTTGTTTTTGTTTACTGTCTTTGTCTCTGTCCTTTCGGACTTTGAAATTGATACATGTATCTTTGATTCTCTCAATGATCAAAATATGAAATGCAGGTTGAAACTCCATAATGTTCAATGAAATAAACCTAAGGTTCGATTTTCTTCAGATTTTGCAATTATTTTTTTTTTACTTATGTACATATCTTTGCAAATTTGCGTGATAATTAAAAGACACAATTTTATTTTTGCCAAAGTGTTGGGTACCCCTTTAAGGACGTTCGTTTCTAGGACTCATTTAGCTTAAGATTTATGCAATTGTGAGCTTTACCCATTTTACGGTGTTCAATCGATAAGGCAATATGGAGTAGTTTTGACAATTTGGGACCATAACTCGCAGAAGGGGTCATCTGACACTTTTGGCCCAATTATGATACGCGAAGAGCTCAATAACCAGAATGTTTTAGCAAGAACAGCTTCTCTTTGTTCACAATAGTTATCATTCCACAGACCAAAGCATGAATTAGAACACTTTTTCAACTTTCGAGGTCCATAAACCTTTAAGAGGGCATACAAACCTCGGCCATAAAGGTAGATTTACTGTCACGGTTTTTTTTTAAGCAAATACATGACACGGCCTCTCGAAATCTGGCGTGAAGCTTTGTGCTATTTAACTTAATATATCGCGTTGAGTGATTTTAAGAAGATGCAATTCATTTACTCACTGAATACCAAATACTACCTTATAGTACTTATTTTATGCATACATAGAAAATGGGCTTAAAACGCAAAATTTTAGTTGCTTTTATCAAGACCACTTCTTTCCACAGTTTCTTCGTGTGTTTCTGAACTTATATATTATTATAACAATTCTGTGTTATAACTTGGTATGTAAATAGAGCTTTGGTATCAAAATACCGGCTTTGTGTGGTTCAACTTTTAGTGCGATTTATATTATAATAGTACGTATAGAACTTAGTGATAGACGAGTGCTTGTGGATATCGAATTCATTATGTCATGACTGTATAAATTGTGCTTTGCAAATGAGATAATATATATTTTTTCCTTTGAACCATCGTGCAGAAAAGTTCTATAATAAGATCTACTATGTATATTAGATATGTATCAGTAGAAAAATTAGGTTATCGTATCATTATACAAACATGACATATATGTTATTCTTTCGATCAATCAGGCTAAGAGTTCATCAATTTGAAAACCGGGCGCCTTTAATATGTTATATATGATAATTATACTGCAAGTAATCTACATAAATAAATAAAAAAGTTTAAATATGGCATGGCCTTATTTCGAAAAAAATATCAAATATAATCTAGCATGACATTTACTAAAATTCTGTGCAAAATTTTAGTCATACCATTAGACACGAACCATTTTCATACGGTGGGGATTTTGTGACCTGATATTTTTTTTTCTGTCCAAATCAAAGTTACAATTTTTTTTCTACCCAAAACAAAATCAATAATTTTTTTTTCAGGCAAATTCAGAATTTTTTTTTTTACATTTGTTTTTCTATTCGTAAGTTTACAGGTCTTTTATCAATTGTTTGAATTAGGCCAGTTCTTGGACTAATCAACTCTCATTGTGAGTAACATTCATTGACATTCATATATTTTAAAGACAAATGGGATATGTGGAATAAGTCAAACAGGCAAACTCTTGGTAGGAGATGAAATGTACATTTGACTATTTTTTATTTTTATTTTGAATACATGCACATTCAAAACATACATATATTTATAACAAAAATGGGATATAGAGAGACATGGCGAATATGTCAGCCAACCTCTATTGAAAACAAAAACTAAAAAATGAAAATAATTAAAAACCAGAATCCCCCCCCAAAAAAAAAGAAACATTCAGTACAAAAATTTATATAGCAATATTAATTTAAATGGACAATAGAAAAAGTCAAATAGCTGGATAGCTAAAATCCAAAATTTGTTTCTTTTATAAATATACTTTTTTTTCCAATATGTGAAATCTTATTCTAAAACTTATCAAGACTAGAACTTGTAGAAGTGAAAACAATATTCATTTGTAATTGCCCTGGTAACCTTGTCACGTAGGGGACTTATCACATGGTTACCTTTTAGGTTCATCTTTTGGTATCAAAGTTTTTAAAAGTTAATTTCCAAGTTTTGGGTTGAAATAAGACAAAGAAAAGTACAAATTAAAGGCAATAAGGAATCATAGAAAAGCAAGCCTTTTGATTTGGTTAGGGATCCTGCGTTTTAACTACCATGCTAAACAGACATGGGGATAGCTGAAGGCCTCAAAAGCTCTTGGGTAAAGGATGCAAAAACATCCATTCTTGTGATTTCCTGAAAGCTTATCATGAAATTTAGATTTCATAATTCATTAAAAAAAATCATAATATAAACTTCAAAACAACACAAGAATGCAGTTGGAAAAATAAGAGGCTATATTCTGAAAGGAATTTATCATATGGTTGAATACGTTTCCTGATCTATATATCGTCTACAGGTCTAAGTTTTTTTCTGTTGCTTTCAGAATATAGCCTCTGTATCATTTTGTGATGTATGTCATGTATGTCAGTTTCCATGAGCTTCAGTCGCCTTCGGACACCCTGGTATGAAGAATGAACATTTGAAGTGTGGACATCTTAGACACTGTTGTCCCGCTTAACAAATAAAATTATATGTATTTCCCATCCCACTGGTAGATCCAGAAATGTCTATAAGACAACATTGGTCAATATTTACAGATTTCTTATTTTTCCAACTGCATTCTTGTGTTGTATTGCAGTTTATATTATGATTTTTTTTATGAATTATGAAATCTAAATTTCATGATAAGCTTTCAGGAAATCACAAGACGATATATAGATCAGGAAACGTATTCAACCATATGATAAATTCCAAATATTGAAAGCCTTACTTAGGTCAAAAGTTTCTGCATAATCAGTTATGGAAATGATTTGATCCCTCGGGTAAACAAACTGACGGACCAGTCTAACACATTACACCACTCTCAACTTCTTTTATGGGTATAATGCAACAATAGTGTGTATGTAAAATAGGTTATAATAATTATATTGCAAGGTATAAGAAATGCAATGTAACTTCTAATTATCCTGATTGGGGGAGTCATACAGCAGAGGTTCATACCATAACAGATCAAAACTATAGATGTACATGTATGCATGTACTAAACATATTAAAAGTGATACTATTTCGTAGCACATTATAATTTCAAAATTTGAAACTTTTGCAAAAGGTAATGATATGCCGAGGGAAGCGAGTCAGAAAAAATCAGGCTTTTATCATTTGAGTTCAAAGGCTGTATAAATTTTTTTTTGGAAATTTATGAATATTTAATTTTTTTTTCAGCTCCATTAGGAGCATTTTTATTTTTTTCTGTAAAATTGGAATTAATATTTTTTTTGAAAAAAATCCCAGCCCCCCCCCCCCCAAAGAAAATGGTTCGTGCCTTACGATTATTATGATGAAAGCATCATTTGACAGAAAATAACACACAGACTGACAGACAACGAGCTTAACTAAGGGCTTATCATATGCAATGCCTCGCAAATATTAATTGGTACCAAAATAATGAAATAGAGCAAATCATTTGTATTGACCTTTTAGCACCGTATTGCGGGTTAGTTTCGCTGTGGTTTTATTTTCGTTTTTTTTTCCCGGGTCAACGGAAATCGCGATAATTACTCTCGCGAAAATTTCCCTTTACAATAACCCACAGCAGTACTAGTAAATGCAAATATGCAACGTACAAAGACAGAGGTGACCCTGACTGGAGAACCCGGAACAAAACGCTGACCTTTTTTGAGATGTTGATCAGTATAAGTTAGTGCACGAGTTGGTGGTTTACGCCCTAGCAACACATTTATAGGTTATATAAGGACGCTGAACGTGAAAATGTGATGTAATGAACATGAAATGACGATGAGAAATATGGGGCTAAATTTTGAAGACCACTGGAAAAAGGAGAAGTGGGTAGCGGCACAAAATTTAGCATAGATGTGATGCACTTCTTAGCAGTCCACAATTAATGGGTCTAACGTGCATGAAGAGTTCGTGACTAGTGTGAAGGGGGCTTAAGGATCCTTAAAGACAGATAGTTTCAATAGGGGAGGAAACTACTGCCGAAACAGCGGTTTTTTACTTTATGACCTATAGAAAAATGAAAAGCATCATGAGTATTGCAGATACAGAAAAGCTGTCGCTTGATTACACCTTCAAATTATTGAGCTGTACAAACGTCTGAATTGTGTCGAAAATGTCAGATAACTCCTTTTAAGGGAATGATCCTTTAAAAGGTAAAAAATAGCATTTTTCATGATTTTGTCTTAGGGAATAAATGTAAAGTAGATAGAAGAAAGCAGTAGCTTGTTCAACCTTCAGCTCATTGATACCTTGTGTTGAAGTTGTTAGATGACTCCTTAAAGCAACGTCCGGAAAGGTAAAATGCGTCTTGAAGTGTATAAAAAGCGTTCGGCAGGTAGAATTAAAAACATTCGACTGAATTAATAAAGTGCCCAAAAGCACTTAAAAGTGCCTGTGTTGGTGCATAAAAGATTTAAAAAACGTTCGTTTGAGAAATAATTGAATAATATAGAAAAGAATGAGGTTTGGAAAAGAGTATGTGGCACAATTTCTCATACACGTGCGACTAAAATTCGAGTAAAAAGGCAAAATTCATTTTTCTGTCGGCCATGTGGTGTTAGCAGAAAAAAAACTGCCAGGTGTCCACTAATGTGTTGTAATGCTTTTCATAGGCTACTAGACTTTCATATATTTTGTTCCAAAACAGTAAATCACAATCTTTTGGCATTGATCTTGACTTCGTAGTTGGTTGTGATCCGGTGAATGAAAAATCTAAATGTTGATTTGTCAAAAACTTGAATATGTTGATGGCACTTGTTATGCATGTTTTGTAGGCATACACAAGTATGACCATTTTCATCACCCATCAGACCCAAAAAATTAAAAATGGCAAACACTATTTATTATGAAAACAAAGAATGAATAACGAATAAAGCATATCTCAAAATGAATTTTAATCTTCCATTCATGAAATCATGTAAAACACCAGCATGTTTAAATATTTTAATCCTTTTTTTAAGTATAAGACGTCTTCTGTCTGTAAGACACAGATGATGCCCCGCCGTGTCTGGAAAATTCAGCTCAAAATCTCAAACTTTATAGAAGAAAGACTGGTAAACTGTTTTTTTTTTTCAAAATTCTTAAAGGGCCATAATTCCGATCAAAATCGACCAATCAGGATGAAACGCAAACTCGATCTGATACTCATCATGATAGACTCAAATCAGCTCAATATTTCCAAGCATGTGGAAAAAAGTCCGAAAAACTGTTATTTAAAAATAAATCCTAAACTTTACTCGAAACTCGATCTGTACAAAATGTAACAATTGGGCATCTAATGGGACATTATGATACCCCGCCACGATATAATATAAATAGTTCTTAAAATCATACACCTGTATATTAAATAGATTTGCAACTTGTTAATTGTCCAGTATATGTATGAAAATATCACTGGTTGATAAATGAGGGTTGGTTTATTTTTTTAAACTACTTTAATGCCTTTCTATGGAATTAATCAGAATAAATTGCATTAAACAGAGAAAAGATTAAGGAATATCTGTGTGAAAATTTTATTTAATTTGGTTGAGAAATAACCATTTTGTTGCAATTTAAAGTGGAAACTTTACAAAAATTTGGTAACAAATGTATTTTCATGAAAACTTGGGTAGTATGGACTCTTTTAATACTCCTCCAAAGTGCTTTATGTTTATATACAGGTCTATGATAAAATTTGATTTTTCAAAGTGGTCAATCTCAAATGCTTTTTTCAGATCATGCTTGAAATTGAACTTGACCTGTATTTTATTGCACTAAAAAGCTGTGCAAAATATCATTCCAATCCATTGACGCGTTTTCAAGTTATCAGTCAGAAACTCAAAAATTCATGAAATTTGATTTTTCAAAGTGGCCTATCTCAAAAATTGATTTTCAGATCATGCTGGAAATCGAACTTAACCTGTATTTTATTGTACTAAAAAGCTGTGCAAAATATAATTCAAATCCCTTGATGCATTTTTAAGTTATTGGTCGGAAACCTTCGGGGGACGGACAGACGGACAGGCAGACACCGAAAGAAACTGAGGGTATAACATAATACCTCACCACTTCGTGTGGCGGGGTATAAAAATCAGCTTAATAACTCAAAGCAGATGGAAAACAGTCCAAAAAACTTTAAAGGACAGAGGGACGAACGGAAACACGGAAAGACAGACAAACGGACAAGGTAATACTTAAAAGGGACATAGCCCCTATAAGGGGTCACCTGTCGACAGACACAATGAAGGTCTTTAGAAATTTTGATTCTGAATAAAGAAGATTTTCTATATACGTCTTTGTATCATACATTTATTTACAAAATGTACCCAGAAGTGTGACAGCACTAAACTATTTTAGCAACAGATGCCATGTTGTTTAGTAGACAGTCACCATGAGTGCAATCTTGATAGAAGACATTTGAGGGTAAAGTGCACAATGTTTCAAGCAATTTCTTCAGTAGTATCAGATGTGAAGATTTTTAAAGATTAGTTTAAAACAATGAAAAAAATCCAACACATCAGACCCAATGGAGGGCAAAACTCACCTGACCTGCCTGAAAACAGGGCATTCTAATTATATTGAATATGGCAAAGCAATAACAAGCAACCCTTCCTAAAAAGTTTGATGGATTTGAATTAAACTTTTCACAAGAAATTGCATCATATAAGGATGGGCATGGAGAAATTTTATTGTTCTCAGATGTCATGCATTTAGGGAACATAATTGGACTTAAGTTTATTTTCAACATAGCATTCAATACGAAGCAAAAGTATTCTTGATGTTGTGAGGTTCTAATTTTACTTTATTTGAGAGGTCCTTAGGAGTGCAAACAAACTGATATAATTCTGGCTCTTTTATGCAATTCCTTCATTAACTTTAAGGAATTCAAAAATAAAGGACAGCTCATATTGACTATCCCAGTTGTATTTCAAATCAATTTGGCAAAAATTATTAACCATATGGAAATAAGGGCAAACATAAAAACCGAAGATCATCTAATATCAAAACCAACGAACTAGATTCAGGTTTATTGTAAAATAAACATAAATAATATCACAGTTAAAACAGTCCACATATATTGTAAAGAGGTTTGTTTCTTTAACTACATCTAGATCTACAGACTAAAAATAGATTTTTTAACTACATCTACAGATCTTAATTGGTAGTTTAAATTCTAGATCTTTATCTTAATAAACTGTTAACACAGAGACATGTCTCGCCTGTCGCAACTGGACACAGTATAAAATGAAGTAAAAATCCTCCTTAAACTGATCTTAACTGATGCTTACATACAGCTGCATACCAAATTCAAATGGTGAACCATAACTGCTTTATATAAAACACTCATGACAGAAAGTGTAAAATTTCAAAGTCAGTAGACCGTGTCTGCAGGAGCATACAGATGAAATTCTTTTGAAATTGATCTGTACTAATGCTAATGCAAGTGCATACCCAATATCAATGGTGAACCATAAATGCTTCATGTTAAACAGACGTAAGAAAAAAGGTTAACCTCGGCCAAATCAGTGTAAAATTTCAAAGTCAGTAGACCGTGACTGCAGGAGCATACAGATGAAATGCTTTTGAAATTGATCTGTACTAATGCTAATACAAGTGCATACCCAATATCAATGGTGAACCATAGCTGCTTCATGTTAAACAGACGTAAGAAAAAAGGTTAACCTGGGCCAAATCAGTGTAAAATTTCAAAGTCAGTAGACCGTGACTGCAGGAGCATACAGATGAAATGCTTTTGAAATTGATCTGTACTAATGCTAATGCAAGTGCATACCCAATATCAATGGTGAACCATAACTGCTTCATGTTAAACAGACGTAAGAAAAAAGGTTAACCTCGGCAAATTCAGTGTAAAATTTCAAAGTCAGTAGACCGTGACTGCAGGAGCATACAGGTGAAATCCTTTTAAAACTGATCTGTACTGATGCTGATGCAACTGCATACCAAATATCAATGGTGTAACATAACTAGTTCACACAAAACAGACTTAAGCAAAAACTTTAACCAATTGTGGACGCCGCCGCCGCCGCCGCCGCCGTCGCCGGAATCACCATACCTAAGTCTCGCCTTTTGCGACATTCGTCGCAGGCGAGACAAAAATCAGCTCTAGCAATAAAGGTTGAGGATAAAGACATGAAGGATATCAAATAGCAATTCACCATTAGGCAGAATATAGAAACATCTTCTTGACATTTTAAAGAGGGCCATTATTTTTTTTTTTACGAATATCAATGCTTGTGGTTTTTGTGGGTCCGCACAAAATTTAGACCCCAAAATTTAGGTTTCCTACCAAAAGGACATTAAAAATTGCTTTGTATACTTTAGAACAGAACCACAAATTAGTTTAAACATATTTATTTGTCCTTGATAGGGAAACAAGCTTCATACTTCTATAAATCCCTCTCCTGTTTGAAGTTTGCGAGAGATGCCTTTAATTTGTTTAAACCACATTTTTCAAAACTAAAGAAACAAGACATTTTATCGTCAATCCACAAAAACTGGTACATACAAAAGTAAATCAATCTACAGTATCTTATATAGTTTTGTGTAAAGGAATTTCTATCCATTATCAAAATTTTAATGATCAGATTACATTGGAGAACTGTTCTCTGAACAATTATTAAACACAAGTACATCCTGATTATTTAGAAACAATATTTCATTAAGTACTACTTTTTCTAAGAATAAGCCAGATACCATTAATAGGGTGGCACAACAATAATAAATACACACCAAAAAAAATTCAACAGAATTAGGTAAAGCTACCCCAGTAAACTTTGTTTTGACCACTAAATTTTTCAGTCGATCTTGGGTTTAGGAGACATTACCAGTCAAAATTTAGTTACAATGTACAGTGAAAAGCATGGGAAAATTTCCCGCCATAATTTTTCCCTATATAACCAGTCAAAAAATATCAAGGCACCAACTACATTTTAAAATGTAAAAACTGCATTGGGTTTGTTTTTATGGTAAAATGAATGCATCTATACCCCAAAATCTGAAATTGGACATTATCAATGTGCCACCCCCTGCCTGATCCTTATATGGAATAGTACTTAAATAACATAACAACAGTTCAGCTTTTTGGGTAAAAACTTGAGGCCTACAGAAAACATTCACCTGATTTCATTCTGTTCTTCTTATTAATTGTTAGGTCAAAATAAAATAATTTCTAGATTCTTATCTATATTCTTTAAAATATGGAGCGAGCAGGCAAATTTCATAATTTTTTTCATTTTGATAAAATATTCTGACATTTTAATGGTCATTGTTTAAGGCTGCTAAAAAAAATCAAGGTGGGAGGGGATGAGAATCTGATATTTCTGAATAAACCAAAAACCTGTCTAAAGAAAACAGGTTTTCAAGTCCTTTCTTTAAATTTTTACACATCTTAAAGCTGTGTAAATCAAACATCTTTCTATATGGAATAAAGTTGTTAGTCCTAAAAGGGTTCAGTTCAAACTGGTTCCACTTTACCAGTATGTAAGGTTATCATAAATCTCGTAAGTTTTTTTCTCTAGTTTCATATCACCTATTATCTGTTAAAGACATACAATATTAATTCCTTTTAATAGACCAAAGTGGTAGAAAATACCTAAAACTAAAATTGCAACTAAACAAATTGAACATTGTATAGCAGTTTATTTTGGCAGAATTAAAATTTTCCATTAAGTTACACTACAAGACATTTATTTTAATGCTTTTCTGTTATCAGATAAAATACTCCAAAACTACCTGCTAAATGTTAATCTTATACTAATTTTGATTCTTTTCGTAAACATGTTTTTAATATATACATGTAGGTGTCCCTTATTCTATGTAATCAAAGTATTTCATGTTATTAAATGACAAAGTAAAATGAAAAATCGAGTACAAAAATATTATAAAGTATATAAACAACAAAATACAATTTACAAACATTAAATAAATATTTGTATAAAAAATATGATATGGATAAGAAGAAACAGATGTAAAAGATAAACAATAAATAAGGACGGAAAACACAAAATATATGACTAGATTCTAAAGCACTAAACAAACAAAAATAAGTCCAAAACATGTGATGTCTGAGCATTGTAACCATTACTTAACCAGGAAGTGGATGTCAAAGGTATGATTTGATGGTGATTCAAGTTTGTTCATATTCTTATGAATATGTGTATTAAAAGTTTCAAAATGTTCTTATACTTCCTTCATGGAAAAGCAGCTTGAACACTCTACGCCCCTTTACTTTCATAGGAAGGGCATACAAGCTATCTTCTTGTCATAAATGTTTTCCTTTCAAAAGATAAAATTGTTGTTACTGGAGCCTCCTATATTCTACACTTCTATTCAATGTTGTTATGCTGAGTGTACAAAACATAAGGTTTTTTACAGAAAAAAATACTTATAATTTGTATGCAGTTATCCACTAAAAGAGAAAAAAAGTGCTTATCTACTTTGTGGTGAATATATGATCAGGGACAGTCACCATGGATACCAGATCAACTAACTTGACTAAATAATGTTGTTATGAATAAAAGGTTGACCTAATTTGGCTACAGTTGTCATGGATACAGTGTCAACTAACTTGACTAAAGTTGTCATGGATAAATAATCAACCTAACTCGACTACAAATGTCATGGATACAGTGTCAACTCAATTTGGTTCCAGTTGTCATGGTAACTGTGTAAACTACAGTTGTCATGGGTACAAGCTGAAGATCAAGGGTCAACCTAGCTCTCTATCTTCATGTTCATACACAGACTTAAGAACTTCCACTGGCTTCTTCTCATTCTCTTCTAGATATGCCCCCTCTTGCATTTCATGTCTGTTGTACAGTAATGTACGAAAACCATATTCACTGAGGCCTAAGTCTGAGGCTAATAGCTTCTGCCAGTCTAGGTTGAAATTCATTAGAGCATCCTGGAATTTGAAAGAAAAATAGAAAAGTTTATAAATGTAATATTAATCCACAAAACTTTAACTACATGCTCATGAACAGTTTACATGTATTTTCATATGTATCGTGTATTGAAGGCTGATAGCTGTTTTCAATATGCAATTATTGTGTTAAATTGCCCATTGATTTGTGTAGGTTGTTAAATACACTTATTCCACATCTTATTAGGCTAAATAGCTGCAGTAAGAATGTGAAATGTCAGGTCATGGTTGCGGATCCAACAAAGTACTCCTTCAGATTGCAAGTTCCCTCTTAAAAAAAACTTTGAGGTCAATTTAAAAAAAAAATATTCTAATGAAGACATATGTTATTTTCAATGAAGGTTGTAAAACCAAAATGGAGATCGGAAGTTGCCCATGTAAAGCATTCAGATTGAGGTTGTTTTTGACCCCACAGAATCCCCATAGTTTACTCATATACATGTATTAATCCTGTTAAATAGAACATATTATTTAATTTCATACAAAGCATTTTATCTAGTGTAAAATTCAATAAATAAAAAAAGTTTGTTTTTTTAGAAGCAGCAAGTAACTACCACTTGTCATGACTGTTTTTCACTGATTATTTATATTTGTTAATAGAAATTGTGTCACATACACTAATTCCAAATCTTTCTATTAGGCCAATATAAAAATATCCTAGATTCTAATCCTCTCCCGCCAGATATGCTCAGCCTCCTAAAAAAACGATATTTTGGCAAATTATGTTGAATTTGACAGAAGCATTTATCAAAATGGACAAAAAATAAATAACAAATTTCACCCACCCACCCCATATTTTTGAAAAATGTGGATGAGAATCTAGGAATTATTTTATCATGGCCTTACATGAATCCTATAGCTGATCTTCATGTTAAAATCTATCCTGAGTTAGAGAACCTCAGTCTCTACTTACATGATCAAACTTCCTGTTTCCAATCAGTTCAAATTCTATAGTAGGATCAAAGCTTGGTAACATCTTGGGTTCCAGAGAGATAGTAAAATTGGGGGGAATGTTGACGGTTGGAGGTAAAACATTCTGAACATCTAGATGTTTCTCTAACCAGTGAAAGTTGTTTGATATGATATTGTAGATTTTCTTCATGTCTTCTGGACCTAAAATACAATTTTCTAGTTCTCATACATGAAATTTGCTGTTTGTAAGCAAACATTGGTTTGAAAAAAGGGGGAAATACAAGGGTTTTTTCAGTTACTCAATTGTTTCATAAAAATATCGTAATACTATAGCACATTTATAGTTTGCTTTGTGATTCCTTTGTTTATATTTAACATAACCTTATTCAAAATGTACTTTGCTGATTGTGATAAGTACAATAAAATCAAGACTCAAAATAGTGAACCCTATGTGATCAACCATGAACATTAATACTGAAATTGAACTTGAACTCTCAACAGAACTCATCAATTAACATGTCCAGTGTAAAAAAGAGTTGACAATTATGTGTGAGAAGAGGTAGATACCAAAAAATAATTGAGATGAGATATCTTTTCCCGTATAAAATTACCACCAAATTCTTAACAGATACTATGATTTATAAGACTGTTAGGGTACCTACCTGAGGGCGTGTCCAGTATATTACTAGCACATACAGAGAATAACTGTGCCTTAAACTCATTTGTTGCTCCTTCTAATGTAGAAGTGTTTGGATCCTCAAATATCCTGAAAAATGTATTCATAATGTGTAAAGTAATACTAAAGTACAAATAGTATGAATTTATTATATGGACATAGCCAATGAGATAGCTACTCAAATGTTATCTTTTTTTAATATTTCATTGTAATAGGAATGTAAACTATGTTTATTTCAGACTCACTCTGAAATAGTCCATTTGCCAATTAGCTTCGGATTTTATTCTGGAATCAATTTAATTTTTCTTTGTATTGGCACTATGAAAAATACATTGGGTACTAATTGGCATACACACCAGACAAGTCTCGGACTTTACCCTTTATGGCATTAAAATGTTTTTGACACCATATTCTAATAAAAAGCTACGCCGAGCGCAGCATGATAGGACCGCAACATGTTGAACCCTGTACGTTGGAGGCCCAATATGGATTGTCAAATGCTTTGGACACATGCAGCCCATGGTGGACTCACAAAGCACTTTGACGGACTTTCTATTTAGAATTTTGTATTTATACCAACTTTTAAGAAACTCTTATAACTGGTGTTTTTGGTCCCTTTGACAATTAAGTAATTTCTCAACAACAGTAAGAAATATTGCAAATTTAATTGCAAAAACTCAGGTAGGGATTTTCACAAGGTTTTTGAAAATCGGACCACAAATAAAAAAGTTGAATTTCGGGGTGTGGCCAAATTTTTACCCCTCCCCCTTTTTGCAAGGTTACAATGCAGGATATATCAAATAGTTGTCACATTTAGTTGGCAGAATTCATAGAGTAATTCATTTAAAAAATGAATGATCAAAATCAGTTGAAAAATAACATTCTACAGAAGTTTTGTCAATAAACCCATTTGAGTCCCTTTTGGCCCTTTTTTACCGAAACAGTAGGGGCTACAGACCCCAAATTCATTGACAACCTTCCTTATGTGGTGAAAAATATCATATCAAAATTTCATATCAATTGAGAAACTACAACTTAAAAGTTTAATCGCACGTTCACAGGAACACTTTTAATTGGCGTTTTTGGCCCCTTTGACCCCTAATTTCTCAAAAACGGTAAGAGATATTGCAAATCTGATTGAAAAATGCAGCCAGGGATTTTTACAAGGATTCCAATGAAAAAAAGATTTTGAAAATCGGACCAAAAATAAAAAAGTTGACTTTTGGGGCGTGGCCAAACTTTGACCCCCATTAGCAATGTCACGGTGCAAGATACATAAAAACAGTTGTTACATTTAGTTGACAGAATTTATTGAGGAATACAATAAAACAAAAATGATCAAAATCAGATAAAAAATAAACATTCTACAGAAGTTTTGTCACAACAACCATTTTAGCCCCTTTTGGCCCTTTTTTCTGAAACGGTAGGGGCCAGAAACCACAAAAGCAATACCAACCTTCCTTTAGTGAATAGAAACATCATATCAAAATTTTATAACAATCAGTCAATATCTACTCAAGTTATCGCACGGAAACCAAATGTCCCCAGACGACGCAGACAACGACGACGACATCGCCATAACATTATACGACCACAAATTTTTTGTGGTCGTATAAAAATTTACTCCTAACTGTTTAACACGACCTAAGTAAAACTAGAGGCTCCCAGGAGCCTGAATCGCTCACCTATCTCTTATGCTATAGCCTCTTACAAAGTTTGCAACATGGTCTACATGTGCTAGGTAAGTAACATTAAAGAAACTAGTTAGGATAGAAAACACTTTTAAGATCAAGAATACAAAGTTACAAAGCTTTCCCTTTGAAAAAAATAAACAAACAAGTTAAAATTAATTGAAAAATCAGTTAAAGGGGGATAACTCTTAAAAGAATGATCTGACAATTTTGACCCTGAAATCATTTTTAATAGCTCTCAATAAGCTGAACAATTTTGCATTACTAAGTTTTCCTCTAGCACTTACAATTTTCAAGATAATGTAAAAAAAACTGTGAAAATGGTCAATTTTGAGGATTAAGGGGAAATAACTCCTATAAGAAGTCGTCCAACAACTTTGACTCAATGGAGAGTTTTTTAGAGCTTTTGTTGCTGAAGAAAGGAAGTTGCTTCAGACTATCTCTATCTCTTATACTTTTTGAGCTATAAGCTAAAAACTATGGTCTGACCCCCCTGTTCTATTTTTAGTAACGGCAGCCATGTTGGTTGGTTGACGTTCACAAATTACACAAACTTGGTAGAGGACATCCTAAAATCAAGTGTACAAAGTTTCAAAGCAATCCCATCAGTGGTTTCAGAGAAGAAGATGTTTGAAGAAAAGTTAACGGACGGACGGATGGAAGGACAACAGACAGACGACGGACGCTTAACAATGACAATAGCTCACCTGACCCTGAGCTAAAAAGTTAAAAGGGTTCCAATAATGGTATCAATTGCAGTAGATTATCGTAGTCATAAACACAAAAGTCCAAGACTTGCCCCATCTGTATGCCATTCTGTAACCAATGCATTTTCCATAGCCCTAATACAAAGAAAAATTAAATCGATTCCAGAATAAAATCCAAAGCTATTTGGCAAATAGACTTTGACAAGAAGAAGAGAGGTACAAGATATGATGATTTGGCTGCCAGTACCCCAATAATTAATAGGCAAAGGTGTCTCCTAAGACATTGATGGCCTGCTTGGCACATAATTGATTGAATTGGATAGCATTTTGCTTAAATGTGTTGTTGTTGATATGATTATAAAAATGTGTTGAAGGTTTCATGAAGATTCCACTTACGGTAGGGTTCAAAGAAATTCTGTTGAAAATGCTTAAAAACCTAAGTGTCATTTCATAAAGCGCTCAATACCTGAACCTGAATATTATCTCATTTTAAAGGTATATGATAAGGCCTTTAATTTCTTATTAATTGGTTTACGGATTTTCCCCCCAAGGAACATGGGTCGGTGTCAGCAAAAATAATTAAAATTTTTATTTTTTTTATTTTCTTCAACTGCAACTTGGGTGTCAAACTGGAAGAAAATCCACTTTTCAGCTTAAAAGCAGGTTGAAATGTTGACTCCCAGAGCACTTGAAAGTGTTAGTGTAGTTATCTTCAAGATTCTACACAATAATATTCAATTGCCAAGTTTCAGCCATTTTGTTGTGAGGATGAGGTTGATTTATCAAATTTTATGGTGAAACAAACTTAAAATAATGGAAATTTCAATTTTTTTGTGAAACGAACTTAAAATGTCATTGGCGGCAATGAAAAAAGTCAATTTTTTTTTTCACTTTTGCCAAAAATCGGGTCCGCAGATCCATCCGTAAACCAACTACCGTATTTTGCCGTGTATAGTGCGCAGTTTTTTACAATAATTTCCAGAATCTAACATAGGGGTGCGCACAGTACATCCCTATATGAGATTTTCATACATTTTCATGAACATCGGCAACGGCAAAAGATCGATGTTTGTCAGACTTTGGACAGAAGATTCATCCATGATTGAACACAAGAATCATAACTCACATGATTTCTATTGAATCCTGTTCATTATTAGTATCTCTAAATAAAATTTATCATGCTTTTATCAAATAAAAAACTTAATTGAAGTGTCTTCATGTGTTTGTTTATTAATTTCATTTCATATCGTCCGCCATTTTGGATATGTTTAGTTTGGTATCTTATATTTGTGTTCTTAAAAAAAATACTTCTATCCAATTTCTTTATTCAAAATAAGAATAATAAAATATGATTTTTATTTATTTATTTATTCTCCCTTTACTTGTTTCCTTTCTCAATCAATATTGTGTATACCTCATTTAAATAATTCTAAAAATAGAATGGTTTGTTTACATGATTGTGTGTTTTCTTTCATGTAATTATTTGAGCAACTTGAGTAGGATATAACCATTTTCTTATTGTTTTGTGAATAAATACTCATCCCAAGCTGGATATAATTTAGATTTACTGGTAATTATTTGTTTTGACACTTTGCCAATTTGCACAAAACATCGATATTTTGTCAAACTGGCTTGGACAATTAACAATTAAAGCCATTCAGCTGTAAAACTTCAGGATTGTTTGAAAAGTAATTTGTTGATCATTACTGATTTGACACCTTTATTGTTTTCATCAAAAGATGTGAGCTTGGGTTAACACTTGTTGTTTGTTAATTGAAAAGGGGGACCATTACCGGGATTTACGATCTTGCTGTCATAATAAAATACAAAAATAATATAACAGTTTATTTTTATTTTCAGAAATAATTACAAAACAATTTTATTTTCATTAAAAAAATCTTCATCTGTAGTCTTTCTACCTGAAAAAAGAGACAAATTTTCAGGGTTCTCTGTCATAGAAAAAGATCGCCGATTTTACACAAAACTTGTTTTTTTTCCCCAGATTTGCATCATGAAAAGGGGGTGCGCATTGTACATAAATGCGCACTATACACGGCAAAATACGGTAATTAAAAAAAAGAGGCCTAAAGAGCAACCAATTTTTTTTATTGTTTCATGAAAGGGCACTATGAGGTGGGACAGATTGAATGTTACTGTTTTCACTAACATATGAATATAGTCTTATCAAAATAAAACATAAAAAAAACATAGAGAAAGGAATAAGAAAAAATAATTTGTCAAGTCAAACAATTATATCACTTACTCTGCATTGAAAAACTTGGCAATGTAAGTGACTTTTTCTGTTGTCCATTCTTTATTTTCTTTACAGAACTTTCCTGCTTGTTTAGGATTACTGTTGCTTTTGGCTAAAAATAAGACATAGCATTAAATTATAACAAAGTTTGCTTTGATTTTTACACAATATACATGTAATAATAACAAAGTTTGCTTTGATTTTTACACAATATACATGTATGTAGCTAGAACTTTTAGAAAAATTCAACTTAAAAAGATTTAGAAGAAAGCAAGAAAACAAACAAGAAAATGTGTCAAGATGACACTGATGCCCCTCTGGCAAATAAAATAAAACTGTTATTTTTACAAAAGTCCAAGGGCCATAATTTAGGTCATAATCAGTGGACCAGAACGAAACTCAAACTTGACCTGTAACTCATCATGGTAGACTCACATACCCAAAATCTTTTGAATATATGTAAGGATGTCGAAAAAAATGCAGAAAACTAAAGTGTGACAGACGGAAGGACAGACGGACAAACAGACAGAAAAACTATATGCCCCCCCAACTTTGTTGGCGGGACATAAAAAGGTAAATGTCAGCAACAGACTAATGTGGTGATGTTTTGCATGGCATCCGTAACAAACACTGTGAATGTAGAAATTCTAAGGGTTTTGAACGGTCAACTTTTTGCATGAGCAATAAATTCGTTTCGATTTGAGTTCACGTGCTAAATGCTGCTTAGTTGTTATGTGTGTTGTTTGTTGTTGTGTAGTGTATTTCTTTGTGATGATTATTTTTGTTTGATCTACTGATATTGTCTTTGTCATTCGGGCAATGGTGTTTGGTTATCCCTTTGGGAGACCTTTACTTCTTTTATGTTATGTTTTATTTAGACTAAAAAAATAAACATTTCACAGATAGATAATTTTTGCAGATACATGTACAAGTACTTTGTGATAATCATTTTTGTGTACAATTAGAAAAAAATATCATATTGAAATGTGCAAAAGCATTTCTAAACAGAAAATGTAAAAAATTAAATAAATAAAAAAAATATACAGCATGTAAGAGCATTAATGTTAAAGGTTACCTTTGGTACTAACTAAAACATAGTAAATACAATCTGCTATGGTAGTTAGCTTGTTTTCCTGATCTTCTGTAGGTATCAGTCCAGTCAACTTCTCCATCAGATTTTTGTCCATTAATGCTGCCTTCAGACACATGGCCAAAATCTTAAAACAAAAGAGCAATTAAAATAAAAGATTGTTGTGAACTATGGATTGGTAACTTCTAGATCATTTGAGAACCATAAAAATGATATGCTTGTGATTTTTCAGTCATAGTAGGTGCTTCATGGCTCAATGAGTTCACTGACCTAATAATTAATTGTTTTTTAATGAAGACACCTAACTGCCAAACCTTTTGGGTTTCAAAAAATTAACTGAAAAAATAACAAGCTTTCTGAAAACAAGTGTAACTCAAATAGAAAATGCCTAGAAAAAGTTATGAAGAAACAAATTCAAATCTGAAAGAACTGGAAATCCTTTCTAATGGAATGCTCAAAAATTGTTTAGTTTGATTTTTCTAAAAAGCTTTAGAGGTGAAACATTATTTCTTTGTAACTATATGACAATATCTTTATCAAACAAAATAATATGCAACCAAGAAGTTTATATGGTGTCGGCCTAGTGGCTACTGACCTTTAATCCAGCACTGTTATGTGGAGTTTTTATGCTGTGTTTGTTACAATGGTCTTGAACAAGTTTCAAAAGAATGCATAAAGATGTAGGTATTACAAACAACTCCTCAGAAATCTGCTCCAGCAACATCATCAGGCAATTGTCAATCACTTCCTTAGAAGCTACAAACAGAGAAGGAAATGCCTTGTTAAAATTGGTCCAGTGAAAATATTCAGAATTTTACGTTAGAAATAAGAAAACTCTAACTAATTGTTATGCCCTACTTTTGTAGATGGAAATAAATATCTATAGCAATTATATTGCTTACATCACCATATTTTTGAGAAGTACCAGTATTACTGTAAAAAGGATCAATATCACAGAACTTAAAGAAAATAGCCAAAATGCACTTATTTTTGCTTAGTTTTTAGCTAGCACTTTAAGAGGTGTTTCCACCTGTTGCTCACAAATGTTTATATTGAGCTTTATTTTATACAATAAAATAGATTAAGATATATTTAAAGAACATTTGTGGGTGAAAGGGGGATTTGCCTCTAAAAATTCCAATGATATTCCCAAATTAGAAAATTTTGATAATTTTGATTGAATATCTTTAACAACGTCTTGTTTTTTTGTGACTGTATTAGAAAGTTACCCTAACCCTTAACTTCGACATTGATGAAATTATTCAAAATGATGTAGACATTTGAACAACAATAATTTTAGATTATTTAAAGCCCAAAACTGTTCAATTGAAGTAAGTTTTAATTTTTTTCTCAATTTAGGGCCACCGAAACATGGTGGATAGTGAACACGATTCTATGCTTTATAGTCCAGTGTACTTATTCAATCATTAAGACTGTCTATAAAGATTTTTTTCAAAATCGTAATTTTCCTTTCCCTTTCTTAACACACATCATTAATCAATGCTATTAATTACCGCATACCCAGATATAGTCAAAATAATGCTGCTTGGTAGTAAAGCAATAACTAACTATACAGCTGCTTTCATCCTTTTCTTTTTCATTATCATTTTTCTCTTTTTTTCCACTAACGTTTTTCTCTATTTTTTTTTCACTTAAACTCATTACAAAGGGAAATTATATCTTTCCTCACTTTTGATTGTATACACAGTTTCACTGCCATGCATGCAAAATGATGTAAATAATATACATGTATATATATGTCTGTTATAACTAGGAGACGGATTAATACAAGCAAACTTGCTTATTTCCGAATCCTTACGTGTTGTTTATATTGTATGTTGTAAAAAGATGTATGTTTATTTGAAATAAAATATGTTTCAACTAACTAACTATAAATTACCATCAGATTTCCTTGATTTAGAGGTAGATGTTGTATGAGGTTGACATCCACATGGAAGATCTGCAATCACAGACATGATGGGTCGTATGGCAGGTTTAGGATGAACCTCAGTCAATATTTCTTCAAGGACAGGTTGCAGGACCCTAAAATAAATGAAAATCAGTTAACAATGATGTCAAAATAACATTTGGTGTGGGCTTTTAAAGAAAAAAAATATGGGGCCCTGAAATAAGAGATCAGCTTGAACTGATATTATAGGTTGTATGGAAGGTTTGGGGTGATTCTCTAACAGGCAAAGTAAGGTAAATCAGTTATAACTGACATTATAGATCGAATGGATGGTTTTCGATGATTATCATTCAGGATTAGACAAAGAGAACTACCTAAACTGACATTATAAGTTAAATAGAAGATAAAGGAAGCACAGGGTATTGGACTCTTCAGTTTTCAAATTTTATAACAAGAAAATAACATTTTCACACAAATGACAGTTCTTGTGATTTTATTTTATGTTACCACAACATGCATAAAAGTTTTCTTTCATTCAGAATTAACTCCACACATCAAATTTCATAAGAAGTATTATCTGTCATACTTTCCTTTCTGGAAAAGCCCTTACCTAGTGACAAAAGGTTCCATTAATTCAAACAAAGACTCCATCCATACTGGGACCTAAAAATAGATTCAATATTAGTTAATTTATCAATATGTATTGTAATTCTTTGTCTGTTTTTATACATGTATGTACATTGTACCTTTAAGAAATTTGGTCCAAACCCTAGAATACCTCTTTATAATAATTGGAAGCTTTTTAAAAAAAATTCAGATTTTTATATGTTGAAAGAAGCAAAGGTGTACCAAAGGGGTAATCAGTATCATAAAACCGTAAGGACAAAGACAAAACCGGCAGACAAAAATCATCACAACAAAACAAACCACAAAACAACATAAAACACAAACACACATAACAACAAAACCACATTCAGCAACGCGAACTCAAGTCGAAACGAGAGTGAACTCAGGTGCTCCGGAAGAGTAAGCAGTTCCTGCTTGCTATAGCACACCCGTCACGTTGCCAAAGATCGATTAAGTGTTGGTCAAATCCGGAAAGGATGACATTAAAAAACTCTATGTCAAACCAACATCTGTGCTCATCTGAGAGATAGAAATCCTGTATTTGTATACAAGCACATGATGTCGTCCGTAAAATTTCTTGAGTGATGACAACAACCTGGGAGCAGCGTATCCCTGTGTTAACAATTTGCCTGTCAGCCGTTTGGCTCTATCAAGGAAGTCATTGTACTCCCCACATGCTCTGGAATAGCGAATCAATTGTGATACGTAAACTCCATATGCTGGAGCTGACGGAATGTTGCTACACAGAAAGGGAAAGTTATTATTCTGTAAATAAAATGATATCATTTTTTAAGTTCAATAGAAACCAGATTTTGTTTTTAAATTTATATTTTGAAAATTAATTCTTAACTTATCAACATAGTTTGTCTTACAATAAAATCTTGTCCTGGAATTGTCTTTGGTTCAAACACCTTCCAATCATTACACCTAAAAAATCAAATATTTATAAAAAATAAAATGTTCATAAAAATAAATAAAATATTCATAAATAAACTAGGACTCATCATTCATCTGTCAGAATAAATCAGGGTTAATATTAAATTTGTGAGTTAGACTCAGTAATACAAATAAATTTTTGCATGGATATTTTTTAACAGTCACACAAATTAAATTTATTCAGACAAGGTAACTTTAAAAATTAATTTAAATTGTCAAATATGCAAGTATTACCATAAGCATGGAATCAAAAAATTAAATCAATCATTGGAAACCAAAAGTGAATGTAATTTTATCATATATTTCCATCTTACACTAGAGAAAAAATGTTGATGTCTTTTCTACCAAAATGAAAGTTTAGTATCCCTCATGGAATACATGTTGCTCTTGCAGGCATGTACAACACAAATTTCTATTACATAAAATATTCTCTGATGGTCATGCATCATACCTATATTTACTTGCTCCTACCTTTCTATGACTGATAAAATAGTTTTAGCCACAGCATCTGGGAATTGAGAACATTCAGAGAGAACCCTGGTCATACACTGGAATGTTTTACGGACATTTTCCATCGACCCAGTGACAGAGTGACCATCTTCTCCAATTACACACTGTGTTAGAATCAGAATGGACAAGGTATAGTTCTTCATGACCAGTGCCTTAAATAAAGGGAAGCTTTCATAAAAAAATAAATTAGTTGGAAATTATGTGGTCTTCAGTTTTGATTAGAAATCTGTCATAACTTCAGTCAATTGTATAATCTAGGAAAAGATAATAATAACAGTGAACCTAACTTTTTAATTGTTAACATACATACTTTTTTCAAAAGTGTAACAAAAGGCAGTTTCTGCATTATAATATTTTTGTACTTTTTAAAAGTTAACTTTATGCTTTGGGTTGAATTTGCATTTGTAAGATTTTTCATTGTATTAATTTCTGAGTGCTCATGATTTTTTTGTTCTCATGCCATAGCTCCTCTTTAGTTTTATATATTTGTCAAATTTCAAATAGAGGTATTCTGACAGTAAAATTGTATGAAAATTCCGTGGAATCACTTCCAAAATTATCTATATATCTATAGCCATTTGCAAAACATTTATATTTAAGGCTATTTGCCCTTCATCATTGCAAATATTGAAATTGTTCCTTTGTTGATGTGCATTTATTCCACATCCAACTATGTCAAAAACATTATTGAATTCTGTAAAATAACTGCTTCAGCTAAAGTACCTGTAAAATCATAGACCAATCAACTTCGGGTTGACACAGAAGTAATTTACATTGAATGTATACTGCTGTAGTTGTCTGCATTTCATCATATCTAAAAATAAATAAATAGAAAATAATATATATCTATAGATTGTAATTATTTTTAATCATTTTTTTAATTATGTTTTTTATCTCTGATTTATTGTATTTTATAAACGTGAACAACGTGTGCAAAAAAAAGAAGAGTTTTTTATTTTATAATTTCTTTCTGAGAGAAATGTATCTTACATACGCATACATGCACAATATGTACAAAGGGATATTCCAGAACTAATTGCATGGGGGTTCAGGAGGAACTTTTTATTTACTACCACTATGCATGTTTTTTAATATGATTTTCCTTTTTTGTGTTTGCAAATTTAACTATTTAATCATGTACTTACTGTTTACATCCCTGAGGGAAAAGCCAAGGCTGTATCCAAGACAACCAGTTTGTATTACTTCCTGTTGTATTAGCAACAGGTGAAAACTGGCCAGATTTACTGGACTTTTCCATAAATCCTCTCTTAAACTCCCTGTAATAAAAGAACATTGAACTACATGTATAAACTCAAATAACTGTATGAATATTGAATAACTGTCATCAAATAGAAGTGTGTTAACTGTGCTTTGTGTCATTTATATTTGAGTTTCAATCTTAAAATTATACTCTTTATTTTTTCAGATATTCTCTTTACTTTTAAAAAAAATTAAAACTTTTTTGATTTTGTTTATTTATTTTTTGTTTCTTTTTAACAATGCTCTTACTGATGATATTTTCTTGACGGTTGCACAATTGCCACATTCTCTGGTTTCATTACAAAACTGGTTCAAATTTGTTGTTGAACCAAGTTATTGAAATTTTATTCGTGTCTTTAATCTAATGAAAATTCATGTTTTTTATATATTTTGGAATCATAAATGTTTACCAATAGTCTTTTATTTTTTCATGAAATAAACAAAAAAAACCTTCGACTTTAATGCTCCCATTTTTGTTGACGTCATTTTTTCCTCCTCTTAACCTTTGACAAAAGTGCATTTTAATATCGGGAATTGATCAAATGTTCAAAGCATATATTGTGATTAAGGTTGTGTTTGACATTCCTTCCTCGGGTACCCTGGGTAGATTATTTTTCACGGGTTAGAAAATAAAACTGAACTCGGGTGACCTCTGTTTTGTATGGATCAATGATCTTCTTAACAAATAAAAGTGTACATTCAGAGCAACCTTGGATACAAATTACATTACCAAGGTTGTAATATGTTCTGCCCCAGCGAGTGACCCTTTTCCTGCCTGGGGTTCCCTGTGTTTGAATGTCGAACACAAGCAGAATATAAAACTATTAAAATAATTTTTACCTGTATAGGACCTCTAATGGAGAGCTAACTATTGCCATGGTTGATAAAAATGTTGTACACAGATTCTGTATGTTATAGTACGGAATGTGTGAATCACCGACGTCTAACAACTGGTACAAGGAACAACAGGAGAAAAACAACATCTCTACTGAGCAAAACAGTATTGTCACAATATCACACCTGTAAACAAAAGTGTATTGTTACAATATCACACCTGTAAACAAAAGCGTATTGTTACAATATCACACCCGTAAACATACAGTTTATGATAAGAACCATTGAGCAAAATAAAACATTGCAGTTTTTGCTTTAATCAGAAAGCGTTTACAAAAATTTTAGTATAACTGAGAATAGCTCATTAAGTACTCAACTAATTTTAGATTAACGGAACGGTCCAAAAAATGAAAAATTTCAAAGAGACCATATAAAGCTACAAACTACAGCTAAACTGAGAATAAAATAGCCTCTTGTTCATTAATTCCTAAGGTTAATGAACTTGTATTTCCAGTTGAGGCTTAAGAGGCAGTAGATGTCCAACAGGTCTCAAAATCACTTAAGACATACAGTTGGTCATACTGAACCATCCTACGAAGTTTCAAATCATTCTCATGTACGGTTCCTGAGAAAAGCTTGACGGAAATGTTCAAAGTCATGTGTACATATTTTCACATCGGCCTAAGTCCCATACAGGAAGTAGATGTCCCACAGGTCTCAAAATCGTTAAGGACATATATCATGTCATACTGAACAATCCTACCAAGTTTCAAATCATTGTTATGTATGGTTCCTGAGAAAAGCTTGACGAAAATTTTCATAGTCATGTTCACATATTTTCACATTGGCCTAAGTCCCAAACAGGAAGTAGATGTCCGACAGGTCTAAAAATCCCTTAGGACGTATTGTTTGTCATACTGAACCATCCTACCAAGTTTCAATTCATTCTCCTGTATGGTTCCTGAGAAAAGCTTGATGGAAATTCGGACGGACATGCCCCCCAACATGTCGTCACAGGGGCATAAAAAAACCACGTTAATCACTGGTGATACCCCTCTCCGTAAATTATGCCTTGCATTAAAAATTAAGTATTCCGTAAACAGGAAGTAAATGATATTGGAACATAACAACAGTATACACCATATGGTACGTAAGAATAAAGCTATATGCAAAATATCAGACCTTTGCCTCCTGAAGCTCCTGAGAAATCTGTGATGGAAATTTTTCATGTATGTACAATATGTGTAAAAATCTAAGCATTCGGTTAACAGGAAGTAGATGACCAAAGCGCATAAAAATTGTATACACCATATGATTACTATAGTTTAATGGTATATGCAAAATATCAGACCTCTCAGTCATGTAGTTGCTGAGAAAACTGTAACCAAAATTATGCTAATAACTAACGGACAGACAGACAAGGGTCAAACAGTATACCTCCCTCTTCTTCAAAGTGAGGGTATAAATATTAAATAAAATAAGAATTCCTAAAAAGTTTGTGTTATAAGACCTGAACTGTGGAATGCGTCTGTAAGATGGTTGAGCGTGGGCATATCTTTGAGCTAAAATCTGTAAAGCTTCTTGTAAGATCTCTCCGAATATTTTCTGCCCAAGCCTAGGTGGACACATTGTCCAGAGATCATGTTGTAATCCCCTCATATGATAATTCCACATCTGTATAGGATAGGAGCATCTCTCTCCCTGCAAGTCAAAATGGACATTTTAGAAGCTGAAGACATTGTTTGCTTAAACAAAGGACTAGGGTTGATAAGGGCCATTTTTGGCCCCAAAAATATTTTTGTTGGAATTCAAGTAAAAATTGTGACAAGACTTAGTTAAATGTCAGTACTTTAATGCTTCATAGACAATTTAATATTTTTGACCATACTGTGACGTCAAAATTGAACAAATTGCACACAATTGACAAAATCAGCTGTTTTTTTAGCATATTTTTAATAATTTTTGCTCTGGGAAGTGACCGCAACACCCATGTACCACAAAATCCTTTTGGTAACAAATTAAGTTGGTCCTGCAAAATATTTTCCCAAAGTATCTATTTGGTACATGGCTGTACACACTACTATTGAAAACAAAATAAGCATGAAAATAATGTAAAAACCGCTAATTTTGACCAAATGTTGAATTCTTCCAACTTTTAATGCCATTTTCTCTATATAGATTAAATGGATTGAAATAATTTTAATTGTTTATTATGTCCCTAACCCTTGCCTAAGAAAATAACACAGTGAATGTAGAATACTAGAACTTTTAATTTTCAGCCATATTTTGAGGCCAAAAACAGGCCTTATCAGCCCTGGTCATGTATTCTTTTACATTTTGACGGGAGCATATGCAAGTCTGACCATTCTTCATACATATACTAAACAATACACTATCAAAAGTAATCTTTATTTTAATTTCACCTATAAATGCTTTAAACCAAAAGAATTTTCTACTTCTCAGCACAGTTTGTATCTCAATCTCAATTTTTGGCTTGCTACCATCTAATAATTTTAGATCAATGCTATTACATGTAATGAAAATGCCATTACATGTAATTCTTAAAATATGCAGCATAAACAGCTTAATCCAAGTTGTTAATTGACATGCACTTTGGTACTTTGTGGGGATTTTTTGTACAGATGTACTGTGGTTTCATTATTATACATGGGTTATCAACTCTTGTGGTAGGTGGTCTTGACCCACAAAATTTGAAACCCCACGAAAACTAAAGAACCACAAATTTAAGATTCCATGAAATGGTCCTTTTTCATCAAACCACAAAAATTGGTACCGATGAAAATAAATAATCCACAGTAAGTGAATTATTAACATACTGTGTAAACTGGGAAATTTTCATGCATGTTTTATTCGCTAATTTCATGGTGACATTGCTTGCCCAGAAATTAAATGGTGCAAATATATTTGTCTTTCATTGTAGTCTATGGACAACATCATTACAACAGCAAATTTAAATCTGAGCGAACAAAAATTTAGTTGTCTTACCACGAAAAAAAGACCGCATGAAAATTTTCCGGATTAACAGTAATAAACAAACACCACAGATAAATTTCTACCTCATGAAACTCTTTAGAATCAGACCAGTTGTAGCTCTCAGCATCGTGTAGAATGCTCGTTGCCATGTAGTTTTTGTGGATCTCTATCAGTAACTTCATTACAACATCAACAAGCTCAACAAACTTTTTATACTGCTCTGTAAATACCTTCTTACTACAAAATTGTAAACATCATCTTTTAAATTATTTTTTAATTCATGTTAATTTAAATTTGTTACATATTTTTTTCAATGTAGGACTTTAATGTTGAAGCTAATTCAGATACAGATAATGACCATTTTGAATGTTCTTTGCTTAAAGGAGTAGAGCCACGAAGGCCCTAAATCGGCCCGGTATTTTCACTATTTTTCAATTACTATAATTTGTCAAAAATTTAACTAAAATATGTCAAAGGTATGAACAAACTTTTCATATCTGTAAGATTAAGCAAAATATTTACACCACAGGTTTAGCCTTGAGACATTAAACAGGCCATTAATTTGAAAATTCCTCATTTTTTACCCTCTGGATATTTAGTCAAAATTAGTATTGGCCACTTTCCTCGACCATCGTAATTTTTTGATAATTGATTTATAATATCATAATACACATTTTTATCACAAAATAATTTTGGTTGACAGGTTTGGCCCATTTCATATTCATCGAATTATACATGAAAATCAAGGAAAACTGTTATTTTCCACAAAATAGTCTATGTTTTACCTCACTGCTCTCCTAATTGATAAATAATTGAAGGAAAAAATATTGCAATTCATGAAATATAAAGACAAATATGAACATTAAAGCAGCAACTACAAGCAGATATATCAAAGTTGAATTTTTGGGCTATTTTGGGGCCTTTGTGGCTATACTCCTTTAAGCCATTTTGTTGTTTGTTAAATGCAATCTGCTTTTAGCATGTCAGAAGATGTTTACATTCAAAATGTCTTCAAAATGAAAAATATACATCTACATGGAGTATTTTTTGTGATGTATAGGTCATACAAAATATATACCAATACTTTGTTGTTAGATGAAATAAAAAACAAAGAAATAAAGGGAAAATGAGAATATGTCTGAAAGAATTGATGCACCACCTGGCAACTTGAAAAATTTACTTCAACCTGAAGAAAACCTGATTTAAGATAGACAGATTGATGGATGAACAGACAGACATACATTATACGCCACTCTATTTTCACAGTTGGGGCATAAGAACAGGGCTGCCAACTTTTGAAATTTTAAAAACAGGCGTTTTATTTTTTCTATGGTATTATACAATTATGGCAGCTCATCGCATGCAATATCATGTTTTATGGAACACTTAAGTGATATCGCACTAGGCTTTCGGCCAAGTGTCGATATCAGATTTAAGTGTTCCATAAAACATGATATTGCATTCAGGGAGCTGCCATAACTGTTTTATTACATTTCAATATAAAAAGCATTTTTGTAAAAAGTATTAACGTAACTTTAGATCAAATCAAATTTAGATATCTTAGATCTGCACGTTAATTTTTGTCGTTCTTTTCAGATGATGTTGTATGTTTTATTATTCACTTACAACGGGTTTGTCCTTTAATCTTTCTTAATAAACGAACCGCTTGATTCAACCGTGGCTTCGTGTTCTGAAATCCTTTTTTTTCTCTATGTTGTCACTAGAAAGGGGCTTGTCCGACGGATTTGTAAACAAGTGACGCTAGATGGCGTTGACTTACTTCAACTTGACCTTAAAACGTTTATTTTTATTCTTCGACGTCAACCAACTTGTTAACAAACAATTATGACGTCACAATGGACGGACGTTAAATTCAATTGACTAAGAATGCAAGACAATAGAAATGGGAATGTCCCTGTTACTTAAAATAGCCAGCGTGCAATATCACTTTTTATGGCATTCGTAAACGTGCAATATCACAAAATATGCAACAACAAAAATACACTAGGTAAATGGAGAAAAAATATACGAAATGTAATAATTCATGTTATATTTAATATAAAATAAATACCTGATAACCTTGAAACCTGTAGAAATCAGGAATGTTGGAGCCTTGTAAATAAAAAATCAGTCAAACAACTGTTTGACCAGCCTCAACTAAAACAGACGAGTAAAACCACCCTTTGCATTAAAGTCACAAATAATTGATACGAAGATTGTAAGAAATATTCAAATGAGAGTCTGTTTTTACAATTTTACCTGCTTTCCTCTGGAACCAACACAGATTCATAATAGTTCAGTTTGTTTCTGATGTAGGCAGCACTGGACAGTATAGCATATAGACTCTTCATTGGGGCATTCCTTGGGATGTCACTGCATAACTACAATGCAATACAGAAACACACAGTTAAGCAGATATAAAATATGAACATGTATTCGAGTAAAACTACCTACAATATATAGAAATTAGTAATATTATTCTTGGAGCATCAATTTTTTGTGGGTTTTGTTGATGAACCCAACATTTACAGTGTTAGAAATAAGTGCTTGCCCACTTGCCAATTCACAGCTGAAACTGAAGTCTATAACCGCTTAAGCTTGCCTGATGGACAAGCTAAAATAATAATTTTTTCTTTGAAGTAATAGTGGTGATACATTTTGTTCATTTAAGGGCAAATCAAATCTCAATTTTGATTTGGCCACTGGGCAATCTTACATAAAACATATTTCTAACAATCCAACCGCAAGACTTAACTTGCAATAAAAAAGAAATTTACTATTTATATGGATAAAACAAATCTTGAATCACAAAATTTCACAGGGTAATATTTTTGTCAAAATTTTACTATTTTTGTACTAACACAGCTTTGAAAAGTTACAAATTTCCGACTTACCTTAGTCAAATGTACATGAAGGTTCTGTAAACACAAACATGCTGAATCTACATAAGATGTTCTAACACAGTGCAATACACCATCATATCCTGCCTTAGCAAATGGTAGCAGGAAATCCAATTCATTCATAAAGTCTAGCACAGCCTAAAAAAACACAAAAACAAGGAATTGAACTGAAACTGAAATACTGAACTTAAATGCAAAAAAAAAATAATTAAGTCCAATTATTTTTCCTGAATCAGAATGTTATCTGACAGCAAAGAAAAGTGAACATCTCAATATAATTTACATTCTTCATGTAAAGTTTCACCAAAATCAAGCAGTTTAGGAGGAGTTGCATTTATGAGATATGTGGACAGAAAGTCTTGATTAATGTGGTTTATGAGTAGAATGCCTCTGATAAGTCCTGTGTCAGGTATAGCAAAATTTAATGCAAGGAACTTTGTTGTAATTTTGATTTCTACACTCAAAATTAAGAAAAATCATGGTTTCTGTGACCAATTAACCACAAAGTTGATGAGAAAGGTACAATCTTATAGCGATTTTTGTTTAGTCATACCCTAATGTATTTGTATGATACCATACATTTGTACTTCTTTATGGTAAAGTAACTAACCAATGAACTTGATTTGTGGCGGAATCTAACAGACCAAAACAGTATCTGCCATCTCTACTTTGTAGACAAGGCATAAAATACTTTAAGTTACCATACAGCGGGGAATTTTTGCGAGGTTTTAATTTTTGCTTTGTTTGCCAAGTTTGAGGAATCAAATCGAATTAAAGGTAGCTAAATTTTAGTCTCTATTATATTGACTCAAGCTAAGGTCTGAAAACAGAAAAAATTAAAACCATTAGAATGAAACACCCCAATTTTGGATACAAATAGTAAAATTTGCAACTCGCTAAAATTACCTTACTATAGGATATTTTATTTCAGGGACCTCAATGTAATTGTAAGTGCAGAACTTGAAATAGACATGTTACTAAAAAATTTCTGGACAAATACATATTCAACACATACCTTTGTAACATATTTAGGGTAGTCCAGTTTGCCTCCCCATAATTCTTCATGAACTGGTTCCGTAGCTAAGACCTGATGGTTTGTCCAATCAGCTAGCTCTTTATCTAAAGAGACTTTGAACTGGTTCCTTATTTGATTATTTACAAACTGAGCTAGGTCATGTCCGATCTTCTTAAACATTAGTTTCCATTCCCATCTTAATCTTTCTTCTCTTGATTTTTCAACAACTAAGAAATAAGAGATAAATATTGTATTTCTATGAGAGTATTTTACTCATCGTGCATACTATTCTAATGTTTATTAATGAATATATACACCTGGAAAAAAGTTAAGCACCCCCGTGATTTCTTAAAATCATACATTTTCAAAACACATTTAACCATAATTTAAGTGATAGTCTTTGTAAATTTTTATTGCAAACTTAAACATGCACTGTTAAGCACAATTTAATATGTTTGTAACAAACAAAAAGACATTTTTTATTTACATAACATGACATGGCAAAAAAAAGGCCTTTGTACTTAAACACAGTCTTCGAAAAGTATGGTCACCTGAAGCTCCAAACCTTTTATTAATTGTCAAATCGCACTTGAAAGTCACAATCATAATCAAAAGAATGATACTGTATCCTCAAAGAGTAAATTTCGACAATTTCTACCTTTAGCACTAACAACTGCTGGAAGCCTTTGTTTCAAACTGCTGTTTTGGCGCCTAATTTCCTGAAGAATTATCTTCCGCTTGTCAAGGCGAAAATGTGCTTTTAACCGAAAGCTTACACCCTTTAACATGTTTAAGTCATCTTTTGAAGATTAAAACTGACCAAAATCATGAAAATTGAAAATTATTTCATATCATCAAATAGCAAAAAAAGTCTTAACTTTTTTCCAGGTGTATATATTAGGCTTAATTACCACTTCAAAGAACCTGGAATTGGTTGCAAGTTTTGTTTGCTAGCTGTTACTTTTGGTGTTGAGATCATTTGTTCTATATTTAGTTTTTCCCTTTTTATATTTTATATAGAATTATGATTTCACCTACACTTTAAATGTTCATATCTTCTGTGATTGCAATTACTCAATTTGAATACATGAAATCTAAAAATACTCCTTTGGTATAAATTTGAAAGTGATGACCTTTCATACTTGTATGCAAAAAGATAAACTTTGAAATGAATTGCTTAAGGGATATCAAATCTAACATTAAGCCTCAATTGTGTATCAGTATGTTTTTTTTTCAAATTTGCAAACCAAAGGTATCAATATGAAGTGAATTTTTTTAGACCCTTACCTACCAATATAATACTACTACGTTTTATTTATATGTTATATAAGTTTACCTTTAGGTGCTGGTGTGTTATCAGATAAACCAGGGAAAGAACCAAAGGAAGAATTCAAAGTATCACTAAAATCATCCATACTTGTACCAGTAAAACTCAGTGGTCTTCTGGCTGGTTCAGGACTAGAGCTTGTCTTCAGCACACCTATGATAAAAAAAAATTCAAAACAATGAATATACAAATACCAAAATGGGTATAAAACATTAATTTGGTTATGCTTTATCAATATTTCAAGATGTAACCTCTTATCAGCAGCATTTGAATAAAAACATTGGATGGTCAAAAACCAAAAGTAAATAACAGTAATTTTTCCGTTAAAACACAATACACATAATTATTCTTAATTAATATTATGAATAAATAGCAGTTATTTTTTTTCTGACATGTATTACTCTATTTTATTCACAAGGTTGGAAGTAGCTTAAATTTCTCAGTGATTTAGGTAAGATTTAAACGAAGAATCAAGAAATAATTGACCCGTGACCAACCCGGTCAATTAAATAGAGTAACAAAGACTTTGTTTTAATCTTATGTATTGTTTTTTTTTAGTCTTGGGCCAATGCAAGACAGCGAGCAGTGACCTCTGGTCATGTTAAAGACTGCTGGCTGTTTTCCATTGTGATTCTTTAAATTGCTGTTTATTTCATGTTGATTGTGTCACATACATTTATTCCACATCTCTTTATCATCTATTTGAAAATTGTAGCTTTGTGTCATAAAACCCTAGAGGTAATAGATGGAGAAAGACATCACACAAAATAATAATCATTAGATACAGAACAACTAAAACACTAATCAGCAACACAGACTCAAGTGGAAACAAGTGTAAACACAGGTGCCCATAATCTAACAGAGTAGTACAGGTACATGTACCTTTTAGACTTCCCTTTCTTTTGATCTTTTTACTAGGTAAACCAGAGGTGTCCCAGGCTGATGTCTGTATCAGCTTGTCTACATGTTCTTCTATGTACAGAATCGAGATGACCACATTTACTATAGCTGCTATGTAATCACGGGGAAGTTTATCCACAGAGGCATTGATACTGTTAAAACTATTGGCAGATGGGATGGAGTCGGTGCTTCTGTTTCTTTTTAGTAAACTAGCTCTGCTATTACTTTTTGATGGTTTCTTGTTAAGAATCTTCTCTATATCTTCCCAGATGTCTTCAACAAGAGCAGACATTTCGTCAGAGAACTTCTCTAAGTACATGTCATGCATGGCTCGAGCAATGTTGAACGATCTCTTAAAGACGCCAGAGTTGAATATGACAAAGTCTTGATGAATCATCTTGAGAATGATGTCAGCTAAGTAGCAGCAATTTCTTGTGACATCCATTGCACTGTAATTATCGGCCGTAACATTCTCCAACAAATTCTGAAAGCATGTTTCCAACTGCTGAGATCGTAAGGTCTGATATTTTAACAAAACATCTTCTGTCGGGAACAAGACAGTGAGACTTTGTAGATGACTTATACGCTTCTTTTCATAAATATCTACAAGGCTTTTCTTTGCAGTTACAGGGAGGGTCTCGAGGGAATGTAAGAAATATTGTTGGAAATGTTTTGCTATGTGGTCCCACTCTTGTGTAACCTGAAGCTCCAAACTGTCAGTGACTGTATTTAAAGATGTCACTGACTGTAGTGGATCTTTGCTGGTGGATTTCAGAGGTAATGTTAAACCTTGGGTGGAAGCAAGTAAAAGAAGATCTTGAAACACTTGCTCTTCACAGCCTGGGACTTGCTGCAGTGTATTGGCCTAAAAAAGAACTTTTTCCTGAAGTTAAACATATACACAAACATTGTAATCATTAGAATAATGCTGTTTATGATAGCAGTTTTATCCTCAAAACTTGCTACTGCTTAATTACAATCTCAACTAACTGGAAATGCTACCTGTAGATAAATGTTTTTCTTTTGAAGTTGTGCTGCTTTTTGCATCATTTGTAAATCATACTTTCTACACCAAAGATTGCTTATCCACTTGTTTTTCTTTGTTCTTGCACTGCTAAGAGATATTCTTTAATTCTTTAAATATTAAGGATGTTTTTGATTTGAAAATGGTATAACTTCTACATATTTTATTCTTAATGTTCTATGCTCTTCACATTTCTAAAGTGTTTGGCATTTTCAACATTTTGAGTAGAGTGCCTCTGATGAGTCTTGAATATACAAACATGAGTTCATTGCCTGGAACTTTGTTGTAATTACTAATTTCTAAAAATAGCATACCACATGACTCAAGATTGTATTGATGTCTCCTGCATCAGGGTCATAGCAGGAATCTTTCTCTAAAATGTGTGATTCAAGCATGTGGCTAATACAGTCTTTTGGGTTGTCCCACTGTTTGTTGCCAGGCAAATCATTACAGGTCTTCACCATACTTTTCAAACAATCTGTCATTCTACAAAATTATGGTATTAAAAAATTCTTTATAAGCTTTCTTTTTATTTTTATTTGCTAGAAATAAAATTTTGTGGTACTACAAAAACTATGTATTTGAATGTTACTATAAAGAGATCATGGATTACCATGATGTACATGTACATTTGATAACACACAAAAAATGTAAATTTAGACATTTATTTAACAACATGATTCTAGTGCTAGGTTGATCACAAATTAAAGAGTTGTGCATGTAGGTTCATCATGACTTCCAGTCTTGAAAAGCAATACAAATGCTTATCTTGTACATGTACATCCATTGCCAATTGTGTTAACTTTTTCTTTTACAGTGTATGATAAAAAAAGACATATTTTGGTCCTTTTTTGTCACTTTAAAAGATTTGTTCCAAATACATAAATGTTGACTTTAAGACTTTAGCTGTTCACTATAGCAATGGCAATATCCAATTTCAAACTAAGTCTTGCTTAAACATGTTAAATATTTTCTAATTAATTTACTGTTTATTGTTAGACTCTAGTTGATGATCAAGATCCATTATAAGGGCATCCAGGGTCGTCAAACTTGGAATGCCTTTCTCAAACATAGCTTTCACAGGAGGAGGTTTTATGGCAGACATCTTGTTAGTTGTCAACTGGCTCATGACGAAAATCTATAGGCCAATTTATATCTGCAATTTAAAAAGAAACATACACATGTTAAACATTTCAATTTAAAACGGAAAGGTATCATGGATATGTAAAGCAGTGTTCTCCCCAGAATTCTTTAATAGCACTGTGGTAATCAGTAAAAACATGATTTTTCTGAAAATTATAGCACTGTTGTCCTAACAAATTCTATTATAAATCTTTACAAGATACATGTAACACTGTGGTAAAAAAAATTGCACAGTGGTACCACAGTGCTATATGGACCTAGGGAGATTACTGTTAAGGATTAAACTTTTTATTTGCACTGGATTGAGAAACAATCAGGTGTACACTTGCACATGTTGTACATTGTACATTATAAATGCTACATGTATGTAAATAAGTGTGAATCTCTTCTTAGTTTGTAATGTAACCTTTGCACATATCAGTCACTATTAAGTTTTGTATATTGATACGCAACAATTCAGATCTATGATGTTTCACCACTAAACACTCTTATTCAGATCAAACTGCAGAAAAATAGAACCATGCCTAGAAAAATGTACAATTCTATCTTTTAAGGGAATCTAAAATAAATTCATTATTTTAAACATATTTGTTTATCCTGGATTGGGGAAACAAGCTTGATGCTTATATCAATCCCTCTCCAGCTAGCAGTTTGCGAGTTTGGCCTTTGTAGTGGCCCCCATCTGCCCATTGAGCCTACTCTTAACGAATTCCACAAAGGGGTCTTTAACGTGCATGGGGTATTGCACTCCACATACACGGGACAACCTTTTTTCGTCCCTTCCGAAGGACTAGCATCAATCCTCGAGACCATCCTCGCAAATGGTGTCAAGAGAGACCACTACACCACCGGCACTCTTAAATTCATTATTTTCATGAAATGCAGTGTTCTCCCCAGAAGCACTGTGGTAATCAGTAAAACATGGTTTCCTGAAAGTTATAGCACTGTGGTCCTAACACATTCTATTATAAATGTTTACATGGTTTATAAGATACATGTAGCACTGAATAAAAAAATATAGCACAGTGGTACCACAGTGCTATATGGACCTGGGGAGAACACTGCAATGCCTATACAGTTGAAGTATAATTCTTACTGAGAGAAACGAACCAAAAAATCTGTATATTTATTCATGTTATTCAACAAATGCCCAAAAAAATCACTATTTTGTTGTCAGAGATGGGTCCAATTACTTTCAAAGTAATTGATTAAATTACAATTACTTTGATAAATATATGATTAAATCGAATTAATGATTACAGCAATTTTGAAGGTACATGTAATTGATTCAATTACTTATTACTTTGTAATGACGTAATCAGGATTACATCTAATTACAATACATTAACTTAATGATTAAGGTTAAGAAAGGACAAGATATGATAAGAGCCCAATTTTGCCCCCAAATTTTGAAATTATGAAAATGAGCTCAAAGTACGTGATATATACTTTAAATTAGTTAAACTTTACTATATCAGCATTATTTTGTTTAAAGTGATCCATTATGTTGTTGAAATAATTACCCAAAGTGGCTTAAAAATCGTGATTTGGTGAAAAACTGTTAAAAACCTGCAATTTTGAAGTGGTTTTCAGCAAATTTAACTATGAGCCACACAGAGTACCACTACAAAAATTTATGCAGATAATCTTTTTTGATATAGAAACAGACCACAAAAATATTTGTGTGGTACTCGGTGTGGCTCATGGTGAAATTTGTCAATAACTACTCAAAATGTGCATGATTTTTACACTTTTTCACAAAAATGCCATTTTCACATAATTTGATGACGTCACTGTGACGTAATAAACAAGATTTAGTTAAAATTGATGTTATTTTACTATACCTTGTCCATCTAAGAACTGATCTAGAATAATTTAACTTCAGTTCAATTATTTTAAAAAAATGGTGAATTAGGGGGCCAAATTTAGCACTTATCATATCTTGTCCTTTGACTTTGCATACTACATGTACATTTATTCTAGAAATCTGAAAAGCAGGGAAGAGCCCTTTAAAGACTAAAGGTTAGGCCTATTCCATATGAATGAAATGAGTGTGTTCTGGAAAAAGTAATGTAAAACCTGCCCTTTTCAACACCTTTTAAACTGTAGCTCTGGTGAACAATTTTTTTATTAGCCTCCTCTAACATCTCAACAATATTTCCCCACCCATTTTTAGCACAAGTAATTGCGCCACAATTAATGATCAAAATTATTGATACTCTCCCTAGAGTGATAATGGTAGAGATGTCAATATCTTTGTAGTACTATGAGCTGAATTTTCCTTCTACATTCAGATTTATCTTGTTTTCCAGAACTTTCAGCATCTTTTAACGCTGTAATCTTTGAAAATCTCCGACATTATTAAGAGCACAAATGATCCACAAGTAAAGCTTGTTTATTTTTATTTACGAATATAAAATATTTCAATTAAGCGTATTATAAACATTTTTAGATTCTTTTAGGCTTGAGAAATATATAATGTCTTTTGCAACTTTGGGAGTGTCACAGGTTAAACCTGTCTCATATCATACAAAGAATTTTCAAAATTTCATCATGTTCATTTTTTTTATTCTATTTGTTAGGGAGGGAAAATGTATTGTAATACACATGTAGCTATACTACCAGACTACAGACAGAGCAGAATCAGACAAGGAATTCCACTACAGTGTTCTCCCCAGAAATTTTGGATAGCATCACATTTTGCGTAAACAATATCGAGTCACAAAAAAATCATGTTGGTCGACATTTCATTATCTCAGTGAGTAGCCCTTACCAAGCAGCAAGTGTGCAACTAGTTTACAGTACTGATTGTATATTTAGCAACCTAAGAAACGTCAGTCTTTACCTAAACTCTGAAATTTCATGCATTTATTTGCATTTTGTCGTTATGTTTTCGCAACTTGATCTTTCCGGAAATAAACAACTGATTGTAACGAGAAATGGATTCCGGTATTAAGTATTATGAAAATGCGCCCGGAACTGGAACTATGGTACATGTTTTCTATGGAAATTTTTTAACAATGCAATACATTGAAGGTTTGATGATTTGCTTAAATCGAAAATTAAATATTTTAAAAAGATGTCTGTGAAACAGTTTTGGTTTTTAAATCATGTTTTGAAAAGCTACCAGATATTGTGCTTTCACTTTTAATCTACATAGTCGCTCTCAGACGCATTTTATACGACTGAGTGGCAAACACGCAGATGACTTTGATTTTATTGTAAACTTCCGTTCCACATCATCGTTGAAAACTCAACATGTCAAACACAGATATTGACGAATTATTTGAAATTAGAACAGCATTTTACACTGGAAACTACCAGCTTTGTATCAATGAAGCACCAAAATTAAAAGTAAATAATTGACTATTTGAATTAATGCTACATGAATGTATGTTAACTAGGCCAGGTACCCATTACCGGCTCTCTGCTCAACCACATAAAATAATCTTACAACTTAAATTCAATACCTTAAATATCATACTAAGATAAAAATGGGAGGATAGTGTTTAGGCTTGTGTTCAACATTCAAACCCAAGGAGTCTCGGGTAGGAAAAATGTCTCTCACATCATGCACATGGGGCAGAACGAGAACAACCTGGGTAATGACGTAGTAATATAATATGTAACCTAGGATGTTCCGAATGTACCCTTTTATTTGTACAAAGATCATTGACACATACAGAACAGAGGTCACCCGTGTTCTGTTTTACATGTATATTTCTGGAAAAAAATAATCTACCCAGGCTGCCTAGGAAAGGAATGTCGAACGCGCCCAGAATTGATAATTTATTGCGCTATCATGCCATTCATGGTTCTGTAGAACCTTTGTTTAACTGGACAGCAGAAAGTGGGGCGAGGAAATGAAAGTTTTATTTCAAGAGGAATTCTGGGTTTCCACAAAATTATACAAAATGTAGATCCTCTTTTGATTATTATTTTGCCAAAAATATATATACTCTAAAGCAAACTTTGCTCTGTCAACAATGCTCCACAGTTTTCATTTTCTAATGATCAATGAGCTTTATTGAGATTTGTTACATTTTTGAGTCCATCAAACATTTACTTCCTGTTTGCTGTAAACTGTATATTTAACATATGGCATAGTTGTGAAAGCGGGGGTATCACTAGTGAGCATTGGCTCACAGATTTCTTATACATGTAGAGAAAATAGAGAAAAATAGTTTGCTCTTTATAATGTTATAAGATCTACATTAATATGTTTATGTTTTTGCAGACAAATAATCCTAAATCAAAGGTTGAGAAGGATGTCTTCATGTACAGGGCCTACATAGCCCAGAGAAAGTATGGTGTTGTTCTGGATGGCATCAATGCCTCTCATCCAGATGAACTACAGGCAGTGAAAATATTTGCTGATTATTTGTCCAATCAGTCTAAAAGGTAAGCGGATGGAGGCTGCTTCTAAGACCAAAGTTGAAAACTGGAGAAATCTGAAGGGGTTCATTAAGTTAAAAAGTGATACCTTAAATACATGTATAAGAAGATTGAGTAAATCATTCATGTCATTGTGAATTCAATGGTGACTGGAAAGTTGGCTAAATTGATTTTCAAAATGGTATATGTTATCGGGTATGCAAAAATCATAATAGTAGTTATTGTTTACAAAAGCTTACATAATTGACACATTAATTCATTTGTTTACATGCATGTCTTTTACAATTTACATTTGTATAGCATGTATATATTATCTATACCTTGTATACTTTTAACAGAACTTTGCTTTTTGGAGTATGTATACTTAATATAATGATATATATTCAGTTGTCATTACATAAACCTACTGCAGTTTATGTGTCATTTGATTTTATGTGATATCAACTTATGAATAATATATTTTCAAAATTTAATGACAGTTACCATAGGCCTTCTTTTATACAACATAGTGATTTTTTTATTTTCATTGCAGGGATGCTATTGTAAAAGATCTTGATGGTAAAATGAGTGCTAATGTTGATCTTAGTAATGCTACATTCCTGGTGATGGCAGCTTCAATTTACTATCATGAACAGGTAATTTTTATGTCAAGTCTCAATTCAACTTCATGGTTCAATGATCACTGGAAAAGTTTAGCAGTGTAGGGAATGATGACTTTTATATATTTACATATTCTTGTTTTTAATCAAATAGTGTTGTATCTTAAGTTAACTCAGATAAAATAAATACAAGTATAGTTTAGAATTTAGAAATGAAATATGTTTAAAGGTTTGACTGTCAGATTATCTTTACATGTATACAGTAACATCTAAAATGAAACAAAGTTTCCCAATCCAATAGACATATAAGACATCAATTAAAACACAACATTAAAATAAATGACAAAGCTACATGTATATGTATATCATATCAAACTATATTATTTTTTTTGTCATAAAACGCACTGAATTTCAATTTGATTTTCTATTTTTTCTCTAGAATTATGATGCTGCATTGAGAGTTTTAAATCCATCTGATGCATTGGAATGGTTTGTATTAGATACATGTGAAAATGATATGTGGAATAAGTGTACATGACAAATATCTGAAAAAAAACACTTTTATCCAGTAAGAAATGGCTTTACATGTGTGGACCAGCACCAACTGCACAGGGCGAAAGTGCTTGTATCCATCTGACACACATCTGCGTATTCGCTACGTAAACGTAACACTTTGAAATACGCAGTATACACAGTGAACGTATTTCAGCGTATACAAACATTATGAATACGCAGAAAATATGCCGAAAAGTATTATTGCGTATTATGAAAATCAAGAATACGCACATTTATTCTCTGTATACGTAACGGATACTCAAATTACAGAATACTTTGAATACGCTCCATAGTTTCTTTATTATTCGTAATAACCTAGAAAACACCAGAATACGGATGCGTTTGTTTTGCACATTTATGAAAATAAATACGCTTACATATTTTCTGTTTTCTTTTGTTTTCATTTGTAAAAAGAAAAAGCAATTATACGCCGTTGATATTAAACGTATCCACAAAAAGAAATTAATATACATGGGCTGTTTCCATTGTTTTTAAACCTTTTTTGCATTACAGTGCACAATATGTGGTTCCGTTTGCAATGTTTAAAATTGGTTATTGAATGAAAAATGATTTAAGTAATTCCTTTAAAACCTACAATACTGTATATTTTTTTCACAAAAATTTGCATCAAACCCTTGTTTAATTTATTAACCAAAAATGTATAAGTTTAATCTGGTATTATAAGAATGTTAACATCTTGAATAAGCAATTGAAAAAAAAAACATGTGAAGTTTTTCCACACTTTGTTTTTCTGAGTTTTTGACTTTTTTCACAGACCATGCAGCAAATAAGAAGATATTTATAATTGGCATATCAATATGCCATTACTTAATTAATGTCGATGCTTATAGAATATTGATACGAATTTTATAAACAATGCATTTATATATAAGTCAAATATATTTTTCAAATAATTTCACACGTACTAATTTTTAAATCTTCACGGGTAAAAAATGTGTATTATAATTAATAAAAGTTACTAGCGGTACATCTTGTTTTTGCAATAAAATGTAACCTTTTTCAAAAGTATTCATCACAAAATAATATACATGTAGCGTATCAACATAATTATACAAAGAAGACGTTTATTAACGATGACTTGATAAGGAATTCAGTCTGTTTTAAATTAACACCGTGGTGCGATAAGGATAAATAGATCACTGTATAATTAACACTATGTGGCTGTTATATAATCAAGGACAGATTAAAAACCCAGTGATAACCTAAACATGCTAAAGTCGCAATAATTAATCTTTACGCTAGGACAAAAATTATGGACCACTTGAAAATCAACATTTTTTCAAAGTCTTATACCACCACGAAGGGTTTTGAATAAATTTATTTGCTTCTATACGACATGTTCGAAAAAAAAAATAGTTGAAAATGTTAAAAATCGTTGGTCCGTAACTTATATATAAAGATGTTAGATGATCAATGTGCATGCTATGGACACAATTTTATTTGAATTGAAAAGATATATTTATGATTTCCAAATGTCCAACCAGCACCAATTTATCCGTGAATGTATTTTTGAACTGGATGCCAAGACCCCCCCCCCTCCAAAAAATAAAAAGAAGCTAAAAGTTTATCCTTTATAGATTGCTGGATTCTCTTATTAAAAATGTAAACCTTATCAAAACCATTTTAGTAGAATATCAATTTATCAGACTTTTTCAGATATACAAGTAGCTGTTTTGTCATTTGAAAAATAGACTGAAATATAACAATCTGTTTTAGTAGAATTTTAGTTAAGGGTCAGGCAGTGGACGACACACGAAAAAATTTGAATTTAACTGTGTCGGCTTAGATGTATTCGTTTCGATATAGAACAAAGTCTGTCAAGATTCTATATTCGATTGCCTAGAAAATTTTCGACTGGTTATATATGAGAATAAACTGTTTCTCGCCTGTCGCAGCTTGGCACAGTAAAAATGAAGTTAAATAAAAATGCAAATGTTTTAAGTAACTACTGTTTCAACTGTTTATTTAATACTGTGTTGATGCAAATGCAACCGTTCAACAAATATACAGACTTAACGAAAAACGTTTATATTGGGCAGATCGGTAAGAAATTTCACTTGTTCACATAAAACAGACTTAACAAAAAACGTTTATATTGGGCAGATCGGTAAGAAATTTCAAAGTCAGTGGACCGTGACTACAGGAGCATTCAGATAAAATTTTCTTAAAATGTTTTGCACTGATGCTATTGCATATGCGTACAAAATATAAATGATGTACTATTACTATTTTACATTATACATACTTAACCAAAAAGGTTAACAAATGTGGACGCCGCCGTCGCCGGAATAGAGTTAGTTAGATAGTTAATGTATTGCTTTACTCCCAAGCAGTACGATTTCAGCTACCCGGGAGATGAACATGAAAGTGGTGATACAATGGACATGAAATGATGATGAGGTGGAGGAAATGGGGACACAAGGTCAATCGGCTAGGAGACTGCCACTGGTAAAAGAAGTAATGGGCAGGGACGGGAAATTTAGCCTTCTGCATGGGGATCCTTGTCCTACTCTTACCGAGACCTGCAGCAGGGTTTTTTTAACGTGCGAGGAACGTGACTTTTCCAAACACGGTGCACCACTATGGTTTGCGGTCAGGTTTCCGCATTATAGCTTGACGAACTCGGCGTTCATTATGACAGGGCTGCCCAATTCGACCACCTGGACCACACATCCCAGTCGCTTTGTGGGCAAAGCGGCCTGACTCGAACTAGGGTGTCTGATCGCTCTTTAGTGGACTTTTACCGACAAGCTTAGCGCTGCTGTGGGTCTATTCGCCACCCGGAACCCGCACGGGTGTCGCCGGAATCAGCATACCCAAGTCTCGCCTTTCGCGACATTCATCTCCGGCGAAACAAAAATAGGCTGGAAAATTTCCCAGCATTTTTCACTGTATACAATTCAACTGAATTTCATTTGATTATATCTGAAAAAGGCAAAATAATCCAGGAATTAAGTAAATGAGAATGTTGTTTTGTTTGATAGTTTTATCAAATTCCATGATCATAAGTTTGCGGGGTTTTTTTTGGTTTTTTTTTGTGTGCCACCACATGTATGCATTTTGCCTGATTCTTACGTGGACTGATACCTAAAGGTGTAGAACGTTTTATAGCACAGATTTATCCGGATCGCTCATATATATATATATATATATATTTATGTTATTATTAATAGTTCACTAGTGTGGGATATTCAACAAGTTGCAAAATATCTGACAACGGAATTTAACGGAATAGCACTTTAAAATACTTGATAAAATGAAATAAATCAGTCAGGACTATAAGAATTAAAGCTCCATACAACTGACATTACCATTGGCTTCTTTATAAGACATAAAGAGCACATTACATTTACGCGACGGGTTTTGCACGAATTTAAAGATTAAGGCAAACAGGAAGTACATATTATATGTAGGTAAGTTGTGAGCAAGAACGATAGGCTGCATGGATCTTATGTATTTATCAAGTTATATGACCTTCCGTCCTTTCGCTACACCTCAGGGTGGATTTCCATAAAACTTTAACACAATCTTGGTGACATAATGTAGATGTACACCTATAATTTTATAATTTGATCAGAATGATTTTGGGGGTTTCCCAAAGCACAACACGGACTTTTTAAAAACAAGGGGACACCAAATGTATTGAGTATGTGATTGTCTAGCAATGTATGATAGTATTTGTTATATTTTTCTTTAACCGATTTGTATGCAACTTGTCGATAGCCCCGTACTTTTTAAAGGGTGTTTTAAATAACTTTTTGACTTTTAACATCTATGATAGTAAATTAATAGATGAAGAAACACTATAGTTATATATAAATCTGAATACACTTTTCAACCTACAAAGCTTCCTGTTTGGCAGGATTTCACGGAGTGAAAAATTCGGGTTATAAAATAGTGAATGTCGGGCGAATGGGGAAGATTAGTTAGTTAGTTGTTGCTTTACTCCCAAGCAGCACAATTTCGACTATATCCGGGAGATGAACATGAAATGATGATGAAGTGGAGAAAATGGGGACACAAGGGCAATCGGGTAGGAGAGTTTTGACTGCCACTGGAAAAGGGAGTGATGGGTAGGGACGGGAAATTTAGCCTCTTGCATGGGGATCCTTGTTTGTTAAATGAAGCTGTATTCTATGTGATAATGTAATTTTAATGACCATCGCTTACAGATAAGATGAATCGGAGCACCTAAGTTCACTCTCGTTTCGACTTTAATAAGATCACGTTGCTGACTACTGATCGGTGGCAATATGTGTTTTTGTTTGTTGTATGGTTTGTTTTTGTGATGATTTGATGTCTACCACCTTTATGCAGATAATTTATAGAAAGGACCTCTGTCTATTTACGGAAGTATTATTTATAAGGGAGTTGCAGGCCCATTTTTCGAAATTCTTAACGAAATAGTTAAACAATTTTCCGATTTCCGAGAAAAGGGGTTTCCAACTCCCAAACCACTTCTCCATCCACCACTAAAACCACAGGCCACTAAAAGCTATACAAAATCATAAAATCCTTGTAAGGTTGCAGTATGTAACTGGGTCTGAAATCACACACGCAAAATTGTTGAAAGCGCCTGTGATCATACATTGGTTTTACTTTCCTACGACTTACTGTTTTTTTAAACATAAATTTAAGGATAGCGGGTGTAACTAACTCGAATAATTCAAGCCATTTCCGTCTTCGTTTGCTACGGCGGACAATGTTAATGTAATGACCATAGGTAGTGAAATATAACGGCTGAATTATTCGGGTTAGGGTGTAGTACCATGGAACGGGTACATCGGAAAACTCTATGTTCTGCAATTTTCGTTGGCGGGCCATGAAATACGAAAAAGGATGTAAGGCAAAGAGCAACATGTACCATAAGGAACCGATCATTTAACTTTTCCTTTAAAATATTCTGAATCTGAGTCTTCATGAAAAAAAAATGTGGCAACAAAGGTTAAGAAAAAAAATCCGAAGAAGGATTTCTGCCATGTATAGATAATGTAATTAATATATGTAATTAAAATAAAATTCTATGATGGCGCCTTTAGAAAATATAAAACTGATTTCTGCAAGATGGAAATACCAACCCCCCCTTTTTTAAGGTAAATGATCGGTTCCTTAAATTTGACTTTTTTAATTTGTACTTTGATTTTATATGCTCTTGACGGACCATTCCTTTTAAATATTTGACTGCAGCTAAATATAGAATCCTTCCTATCTTAATTTAAATAATTATATTGTAGTTTTAATTCAAATATGAAATCATTTAAATTATCTCTATTAACCGTTTGTCTCTCTCTGTCATGCTTGTGTGTGCATTCATTTTCATTTATTTTTTTTATTTACAGTAGGTCTTGAATAGCAAATCATGAAAGATATTATATCTCCCGTCTGGAAAATTAAACAATAAACAATTGACAATGGATCGACACCCTGCGTTTCCTTCTACACCTTGTGTTACCATGCTAATTGAATTTAATTTTCATGGTAGTTCTAAACAGACATGAATATTATCTCTCGACCAATAGATTTCATGGCCTTAATTAAACTATGTTAAGGCATTAAACCGACTGTTCTATTCTGTCATTAGACATCTTGATGTATTTGTGAATGGATGTATCTATACTTTTCTGGCAAAATAGTGACACTCTATAGCCCGGTACACACGATGAAAGTTTTTATAAATATAAAACGATCATGACGGTTCTGCGTTATATAAATTATCAGTTAGTTGCGTGAAAAGGGAAAGGATAACATTCGGATACTGTTAAAGGACTAGTGTTATAAAGAAAAATAAAGTAACAGATGAATGAAAAATGCTGTCAAATAAAAGCGTCCTTACGTCTGTGTCGGGGTTGAATATTTTTAAAGATATATTTACAGGACTATAATAAATTATAAAAAAAAATGACATCAGCGCTGACTTGATAACTAGCACTAAACAACAATTAATAAAATGCATATAATTTGATATCCATTTCAGCCCCCCCCCCTCCCCACCGGCCACATTATACAGCCCCGAAAAAAAATACAGTGAAAAATATATGTATATATCATAAAAGCGCTAGAATACAAGCGTATTTTTAACCTGAATATTTTATTCTGAAAACGTTTGCGTATTCTAGTTGATACACACCAACAAAAATACAAGCTAAAACGCAACAACGTATTCGTAGTTTTGTTTTTGAAAGTATACATTGAAAATGTCCTTGCGTATTCAAATTATACAATCGTTTTAATAAAGTGAATATGCAATGCGTATTCTGGAGTTTACATACGACGTTGTTTCCAAATGAATCTGTATTTGCGTATTTCGTGTAATTTTGAAGAATACTGCATTTCCACTTCTTGCGTAAACATATCGTATTCGGTTGTTACGTTTACGTTGTGAACATATCAGCGTATTCTATGCGTTTTCAACTAAATACGCAAGCGTAAACAAAGCGTATACAACTAGTATTCAATTGAATACGCATAGAATACGCAAATAATTTGTTAACGGATACAAGCACTTTCGCCCTGTGCTGCTAGTTGGTTCCAAAATAAAAGTACATTATAATACATATGTTTCAAAACCAATGAAAACATGGTGAGCATTGATCATATTTTGTATTTTGAAATTTATAGCATTTATCTAAAGCAGAATTGTAATTAAATGTGTCTTATACTAAATTGTGTTTGCATACAAATCTCTGCATTTTTTTAATTCCTGATCAATTTATATAGGTCTTCTAACACAATTGCATGTAATTTCAAAAAAGATAATATAACCGCATACATTGTATTTTGTTTATTTTAGTATTGCCCTAACCATACAGATTGTTCTCAAGTTAGACAGAGTAGATCTAGCTAGGTAAGAAATTTTAGTACCAAGACCTGAATAAATTAAAGAACAATTGTCAAGTATCTGGTTTTTGATACAACAAAATTGTTCACTTTCATGTGACAATAGAGGTGTGTGCTTTGTAATTTACAAATATGGCTTGCTCTCCTCTGTGTAAGTAGGTTTGGTAATTACCGCAATATGTCCAATAGCTAGGTGTTTTTGTTACCTATGTCCTATCTGGGGTTCATTTTTATGTTATTCATGAAAAAAACCCATAGAAGTTAATAAGATGTGGAATAAGTGAATACAACATAATCATAAATTAAAAAAACAATTGAGAAATCCTCCCTGGAAAACAGCAAGCATTTATGAATGTGACCATTGGTTACTGTTAGTCATTTGCAATTTGTCCTAGATTAAAAGTATAATGAGGTAAAGGGTATTTGATATGTTTAATAAGATTCTTTGAATTGACTGCATTAACATTATGGTTTTACTTATTTTTTCATGAACATGCTTTAATTTTTGCTTGTTTTTGCCTTCTTCAGGAAAGAACTGAAAAGAATGACAGAAATAGATGAAGATAGTATTTTGACACAATTAGCACAAGCTTGGTTCAATATGTATGTGGTAAGTAAACTCTAGTGTAGATTTCATACAATAATTTAAGGTAGTATATGTACTATTAACTGCAAAAATATTTTAGTTACAGTTTTCTAAACCTATACTTTTCTCAGCCTCTTTAAAATATTTGGTTTGTAACAACAGCATTTGTTCCCATGTTGTTTGATTCAATCTCATACGTATCTGTTGTTCACTTAAATCATGTTAAAAAAATTGAGCCTATTTTGTCTGTGGCTCATTTGTATGGTTCTTTTTTTTTAATGGTCAGCCATTAGAATTATGTCAAGTTTTCTTTTCACAGGGAGGAGACAAGTTTCAAGATGCTTATTACATTTTCCAAGAGATTTCAGACAAACATAATGCCACCCCTCTGTTACTTAATGGACAGGCAGCTTGTTACATGGGACAGGGCAAATATGATGATGCTGAATCTGTACTACAGGAAGCTATGGATAAGGTAAACATGAGCTAAGTTTTTTTTTATAATTTCACCTAAAAACTTTTGAAAGAAACAAAGAAATGCTTATTCGACATTCAAATGTCAGAAGTGTGAAAATACAGATGATAAATCAATTAACACTAACAATGTGAGGGAACACACAAACTGAAATTAGTAATGCATATCCACATTGCAACAGGAGTGAACCTGAGTGTTCAGGAAGGGCAAGCAGTTCCTGATTGTTGTGATACACTCATCTGAGATATTTGATTTAAATACATTATTTACACATAACATACTATAACTTTTTTAAATTATAGTTCACCATAATGTTCATGTAAGAGTAACATATCTTAGATCATATATTTTCCTATTTTGTAGGATTCCAACAATCCAGAAACATTGGTGAACATGATCCTACTGACACAACATACAGGAAAATCTATAGAGGTATAACTATGTCAGGTTGAGTGATACATGATAAAGAGGTATGAGAGGTACAAGGGAAAGAAGTCTTTCTGTGAAAACTGTCAACAGCTTGGGGGTAGTTTGGGCATTTAAAGGGGCATTTGAAACAAAAATAATCATCTCATTTTATTTACTAGTAGCAGAGGAAGGCAGTAAAAAAAAAAATAATAAGTTTCATGATAGTTATATTTTTTATTTTTGAATATTATTTTATATTCATGAAATTGTTTTACAAGTCCTTAACTGTTCAAAACAATAACAAATAGCACTAAGTTGTGTGATTGTCCTTCTATCATTTAGTAATGATCCTAGTTGAAATTTCACTGTCCAAACTGTTCTTTTCTCCATCTAATTCTTCTGTTTTGGAACCAGACTTTTACTTGAGAAACTGAAAGGTTCAAGGAATCTGCTAGCTGTACCCTGTAAATGAAAGAAAAATGTAAATAGCTGGTCAATTTTGTTTACTAAATGCATAGTATAAAAAAGTTCAATGTATTCAATGTTTAATTTTTATATGAACATTCATTAATTTCTTATATGTAAGTTTTTTTTTCATCTAGTATCCTTACCATTAATTTTAAAACTTTCAAGTATAATTTGACACAATAATCTACTCAGCTGCACAAAAAATGACCAAATGCAAAATAAAAAGAATATCTTCAAATTTATCAACATTACAAATACATTTTTCTTAAAAATTAATTTTGAATTAGGAAGATCTACAGTTCTAACTGAAATTTAAGTTATTTCTTTGCCATATAAAAACCACCACTTTTTATTACAAAAAACAACTCCTTACCTTTCATCTCCAACACAATACTGCTGTTTTTCAAACTCTCTCTCTAGAACATCAAGCTGCTCTGCTGTAAATGCTGTTCTAAATCTCTTTGTCCTCCCTTGTTTGAATGATGTCTTTTCTTCTGTTGATGATATAAGAAAATGGCTTGAGATGAAATTCATTATTGAAAGACTAAAAGTGCAAAAAATAAATGAGATACTTTATATTTTTAGGACACAAAATGAAATCTTTTATTTTTGCATATAATTTGACCTAGCTGATGTTCACTCTCAATAGCTAATAAAATTGATGCGATATGAATTTAAGCTCTTAATATGTACAGCTTTTTAGATTTTTTTTTGTAAGTTAAAATTATCAGGCAAAAAATCAGTCTCTTGTATTTTGAAATTATAAATCTACTTGGCATAGGTGTTGATCCAAATTATGTTAAACCTTATAAAGATAAAATAAGTAAATTGTAACATACCTCTGGGTTTACATATAACCTCAACACTATTACCACATGTTGAATCATGTTGCCTTGGTGATGCGTATGGGTGTGACCTATTATGACTTCTTCCATGTGATGTTAGAATTTTTCTACTCCCACTTCTAGCCAAATCACTTGGAGTTGAGTAACTTATTGAAGATTCACTTCCATAGGTTGAAGATGCACTGCTAGAGCTCTTTGGGTTTGGAGTTGAAAAAGCTGTAGGTTCAAAAGCTGGGAAAACACTTCTAAGTCCCAGTGGTGTGTTTTGACCTTCGTTTGACATTGGACTGTAGGATTCTATTGGTCTGATGTAGCCACAGGTCATCAGTGGACTGTAGTATGATCCTTGTAAAGCTAAGCGGTACTCTGATAGGCTTGAAATATTTTCATAGTAACCTGAGACAAAATTGTTTTCATGCTTTGGTAGAGTTTCCTTCTTGTCAGGTGTAGTATACTTGTCTCCTAATGGTTGTTGGCCAAATGACGTTTTCTTGCAAGTTTCTACATCTAATTGCACCTTTCCTGATGTGTTCGGTTTATCTTTAACACAAGTTTCTCTCCTCTCTGTGTTTAGCAATGAATCAATGCTAAAGGCCTTAGCCCTTTGACTGAGCTCATGTGGTTTCTGTATGGGGCCATGACTTTCTCTTCTTCTGACCATCTGCTTTGAAGAAAGCCCTGCCCTGTAGTATAAATCTTCTAACTCTCTCTGAATGGAACTCAATGATCTTAAAGACAAATCCATCTTTTGGTGAAGAACTTTTTTCAGATTATGTGATTAAACACTTAAGTGAAGATGATGTACTGTCATTGGAAGTCTCATCCTATTTATACAACTTTGGGAGTAATTATCCTATCTTAATTAACTGTTTATGACCATACTCTGAGTACTTTACCTAATGAAGTGTTTTGATTGGTTAATGAGGTGAGGGCATTGCCTAAAGTGTGGTCAGGTGATATAGACAGGTGTTAGTGTGTTTATAGTCAATCACAGGATGTTATAATTTGCCTGAAGGGGTTAATTTTAATTATTTTTTAAGTTTTTGTCTTTTTTTGATATACTTCAAATTAAAGTAAAAAAAAAAAAATTTATTCTTTATTTTTTGTAATAAAGAATTTGAAAATGAATAAAACTGGACAAGAAATAAAGATACATACATGTATTGACATAGACCTTAATATTATCATATACAGGTCTATGATATTGATAATCAGAGGCTGCAAAAAATTAAGAACTATGTGATTTAAATAAAATCCCTAAATTGTAATAAAAATTGTGTGTCACAATATCATTACTCTTTTCTCTGTTCACTTATTTAATTATCCTTAATTACCCATATTGACATTTTTCATATTCTGTATGAAAATTATGATTTTTAAACAAATTAAGTTGTTCTATCATTTATAAGTTTTAGATTTAGTAACTAAGTTAATTTGTTGTTTTTGATTCAGAAACTGTTTGAATGGTGTTCAAAGTACTAGGATGTTTTTTTTTCTATTTATTTTTATAGGATCTTGTTTTCTGTCATTTGAATATATTTTGAAATATTTTGTAAACATTTATTTCAAATCTATATTTAAACAAATTATAAATCTTTAAACATCATACATTTTCAGCACCAAACGCTGATTGAAAAATTAAATATTAACACTTCAATTGATTGTTCTTGTAATAAAATGTATTGTTTTATTTTTATTAGTGGATAATTGGTTGCATTGTGTTCCAATGACAAGCAATTATTATGTTTTTACACTTTATTAGTACATAATTGGATGTTTTACACCAATTACATTGTCATACATTTTTTTCACACTTTATTAGTAGGGGAATAATTGTGCAGTATTGCCTAATGTTTATTAGTGTTATAATTATAGATATTGACCAGTTAATAACATTATCAGAAGTCAACAACATATTGATTACATGGTTTCCTGTCCTGGGGCCTTTCCTTGAATTGTTAAAAAAATACCTAAGAAATTCTAAAGGATATTTTTTTTTTTAAGTTTCCATGTGATAGAGTTTTAAAAATCACAATTATTGTTTCTAACTTTTTTCCTGTTGGAATATTTTGTGTAGATGGAATTAATTGACTAAATAGGTTGCTTTTGTACAATTTGACATGAATTTCTTTTTAAAATTCAACACATTTTGCAACGAAATGTAATTTCCTTACCAAAAACCTTTGATGCACAAAGACTTTGAGCTTTTTATTTTCTTAGCTTCAGAATATTTTAACTTCCCATAATCACATTAAAACAGTGTAGTGTTCATGGTTATAGGATAATATAATGAAATAATTATACATGAACTTGTTATTTTTCATTTTAGGTAACCAACAGATATGTTTCACAACTGAAAGATTCACATAGAAGTCATCCATTTGTTCAAGATCTTTTACACAAGGTATGTTACCAAAGCAAAAAAAGGTTAATTTTTTTTTTATTCCTACCTGTTTGGTGCCATAAAACCTAGTTCAATCCATCACTTTGGATAGTATTTTCAATTTCTAGAAGTCTGCACCTACGTAGACCAGGCAGTTTGTTCGTGAAATCTTTATTTTACTATAAATTAGTTGAAAAATGCATGGTCTACATTGGTGCAGGCCTTTGAAAATGACAAAATAAACATGAAAAAGAAATTTTTCTTCAAATTTCTTACTTTTGACCCATTAAAGGGCTCTATAAATTTAAAAACTGAGTACTATATTATGTCAAATAAAACCCATAGTTAAAAAGTTAAACCATCCAACTTGAAACTTTAAATGAAATTTCTTTTATCTACTTAGGATTTTTTTTTCCGAAATTAGGGGGCCAATTAAGGCCCATACCCGTCTTGTCCTTTTCCTCATTTACTTTAGTGTAAAGATATTACATACTTGTAAAGAAATTTAAAATGTTTTAAAAAAAAAATGGTCTTTATGTCTGTCTGACACCAAACAACCAACTAATACATAAATGTTTTTTTTTTATTTTATGAACCACATAAAACATAACAAACAAAAACAACAAAATGATGGAAAGATACTATTTTTCAGGAAAATGAGTTCGACAGAATAGCAAGAAATTATTCAGCATCAGTAACAGCATGATAGTCTAAGGTTGGTATACATTTGGTCTAAACATTTATCATGACATTTTTTGTCAAATATATATAGAAAATATTGGTACATTGATGTCTTGAAAACACATACTGGGGCCGATGTTTGTATCTGTCTGATTCATTGGGTCTTTAAATTTGGGAATGTATCACTATGAAAAAAGGCACAGGAAAAATAGTCTCAGTAGAAAAGTCAGGAAAAGGTATCAACAAAAAAGTCGCAAGAAATAAAGTCACAGTGTATATGTTACAGGCCATCTTTGAATCCTTGGTCCTAGGGCGTTTTGGAATTCAATATCATTCTAGGACATAGTGGAATTCAACTAACGTGTATTGGCTAAAGCGTCGGGCTACTATTACCAAGGTTTATGATTCGATCCTCATGAGGGTCAAAAATTTCATGGACCCATTTTCCAACTCTTCTTAAACCATTTGTGAAAATGGTCTCAAAAACAATTATAATAATATAATAATAATAATAATAATAATTCTTTATTTCAAGAGGGTAGCACAGTTAGTTACAAACTAATCTTCCCTGAGGCCCTCATACAAAATAATAAACATAGTACAAAAGTTAAAAAACACAATATAAACATGTAATGAGAACATCCATTTTGACACATTTAATTGTACAAAATATAAAGAATATAATTACATATCATTGGAATACATACTTATATCAAACTGAACACAGACCCTCACTGAGAATTTTTCAAAAATGTTTTCAAATTATATTTAAAGGAATTGGTATTTGATATTATGCGTAAATTTGATGGCAATTGATTCCATAAAGTAGAGCCAGAATATGCAAAAGATTTCTTAAATAATTCAGTTTTTGGCCATGGTACAATAAGGTTGCCTTTCGCTGAGTTTCTTGAAGTGTACTGGTTGCGTACAAACAAGTGTTCAAATTTTTCATTAAGATACATAGGGGCGTCTCCCTTTAAACTCTTATGGACAAGGAGGTAAGTATGATATTTAATCCTTGAATCAATTGTCATCCAACCAAGTTCCTTAAATAATGGTGCTGATGGAGTAAAAGGATCAACGTTAAGAATTAATCTTAATACCCTTTTTTGAAGTTTTAGGACTCTTGTTATGCCATCATTATTGCAACCTCCCCAAATTATACAGCAATAATCAATAATGGGCAGTATATAGCCATTATAAAAAGCTTTCCTAGCATCCAAGTTTAAAAACTTCTGTATTCTAGACAATAAGTATATTCTGGACGATAAGATGGAGCAAATATGATCAACTTGATTTTTCCAGGTTAGATTTGTGTCAATTTTTACACCAAGTAATTTTTCGCAAGACGAGGTTTGCAAAACTTGAGAGTTTATTTCTAGCGCAAGTGAATCAGTTTGTTGGGATACTCGCTGATGTGTTCCAGTAATCATACATTTTGTTTTATTGATGTTTATAAACATATTATTAGTTTTGCACCACTCTTCAACTTTTAATAAGTCTTCCTGAATTTTTGGTTGTATTTCTTGTATATTTTTACCTGACTTATGAAGCGTGGTATCGTCTGCATATAATTCTGTCATACAATTTTCCAAAAATAAAGGGAGGTCATTTATATAGATAACAAAAAGTAGGGTCCCAGAATAGAACCTTGAGGAACACCAAAATTTACCTTTCTTTTTTCAGAAAATATATTACCAATGTTAACCTGCTGTGTTCTTTCAGACAGATATGATTTGAAAAAATTAACTGTTTTACTACAAAATCCATAGATCTCTAGTTTTTTACATAGAATTTCATGATCCACAACATCAAAAGCTTTCTTGAAGTCTAAAAGTACAACCAAATTGATATTTCCATTGTTCATTTCATGTAACCATTTGTCTACAATGTTAATGAGAGCAGTTTGACATGAATGCTTCGGCCTAAATCCTGACTGTGCAGGATGTAAAAGATTGAATTTTGATAAGTATGCATGCATATGGTTTGAAACATGTTTTTCTAAAATCTTGGACAAAGTTGGTAAAACTGATATAGGTCTATAGTTTGTTGCAAGGTCTCGTTCTCCTGCTTTGAATATAGGAGTAACTTTGGCATTTTTCAATTGATCTGGGTAAACTCCAGTATCAATTATTCTATTAAAGATATAAGTCAGAGGAAATGCAATATGTGTTGCACACAATTTTAGTATTTTTGGTCCTACATTATCACAACCTGTTGATTTATGGATATCTAATTCTAGTAATTCCTTAAAGATGTCATGTGCTTATAGTTCTTTGGAAGGGACAAAAAAGTTTTGCTGTGTACCTTGTGCATGTTGCTAGAAGAAATTGATATGAAAGATACACTTCTTTGGATTATTGTTTTCATTGTTGACTGACACTGTGATCCATGAATGATAGAAGCAAAGAGGCACCAATGGGGCATAGAGTGTCAAAAGTCGGAAAGGGCAACGACAAAATCGTTAAACTGGAACAAGAATAGCACAAAGAAACACAAAATCCAACTGAACGGAAACAACAACGTGAATTCAAGTCTTAACAAGAGTGAACTCAGGTGCTCCAGAAGAGTAAAGCGGTTCCTGCTATCCTTATATTCTGAGAATAATAATGAAACCACAGTAAATTATTTTATTTAAATAATTGCCTATATTTCATACATAAACTTTACTTTTCATTTCAGACCATGGATATTATTTATTTATTTACGTGTGGAGGATAAACGAGATACATGTAGTTGTGATCCAGATTTATTCTAAAGATTATCACAGAACAAAAAGTTATGGATGTACACTGATTGGGATAAAGTTACAAATTGTGATAAATTTTTCAATGGGTTCTATTGTATTTTTCTGATTATGACAAGAACACAATATTGAATTTTTAAGTTCTTGAAAAGAATTATTAAAGCTCAGACAACTTGTATTTTCTGTTAATATTTAAAATTGGTTGGAGGATAAAAAATGATTTCCAAATCTAACAGTTTATGTTGGGTCTTCTGAAACTGTTGTCTCATGAAAACTCACCAATAGTATCTTCTGTTTTTGCCTAAAAATGTAGAAACATTTGATTTTGAACTATCCAAGTAAAAAAATATTAAGTTTCTTTCATATAAAACATATGTGTATAGTTTTGAAGACTTTCAAAAAGTTAGAAAAACGTTTTCAATTCTGATTTTCATTTACATTACTTGTACTTTGTAAGTCGTTTATTAAGAATTTATGCATTCTATTTCATTTTTATGTAAAATACTGGAAAATTAAATAAAAAGATTAAAAACTTTGTGTTTGAAAATTTGGTTAGAGCTGAACCCATTTAGGGCTTCAAATTAGCACTAATCCAAGGTCCGGGACCCTCAATTTTTTTATGCAGGACCATCTAAATTTCAGGAACAAAGGTCCTGGACTTGTCAGTATTTACAAATAACTCTTATTTGGGACTTTTCAATTTTCAAGGGGACCTTCCACATCCTGGGCTACCAAAAGTCCTTGACCTTTTGCCCTCAAATGTTAATTTGAACCCCTGCCATTGTGTAACCTCAATGGGGCTGCCCAGATGCATGTCCCCACAATGGAAAGGTTAAACCTGAAAAGGAATTTATACTGTAGTCTGCCATTAGTCTTAGACAGGTAGATGATGATGAGATGTGATATAAGTGTACTTGACTCAAGTTACTTTTATCGATGGGAACTTAATGATCTTGGATGAACCCAGCAGCCTTTAATGTGACCAGAGGTCTCTGTCTGTTATCTTGCAGTTGGCACTAGATCAGAGATATAAAGAAAAAAGCTATTGTGGTTTCATTATTATTCGTGTGGTACTAATTTTCGTGAGTGGTCTTGACCAACAAAATTTGATACACCATGATATTGATCTTAATGGTGCAGACTTCAGAACCACGAAATGTAAGATTCCTTGAAATTGTCCTTAACCGCCAAAATTGGTACCAACGAAAATAAATGAATCCACACTACTTGGATGTTGATCTCCTTCTAGGCACAAAACTAACACAAAGACTTGGGCTTTGAGAGACTCCTGGCTAGGGAAAGAAACATATGGAATATTTATTGGACCTATCCTTTCTCTTTTGATAATCTTTTGACAAAGCACCAAAAAAAACACACAATAAAAGAAATTAACAAAGTTCATTTCAACAACTTATAGCAAGACTGACAAAGACAAGTGGAATTTTATCCAGTGCTGGCATTTTTAACAAATTTTCTATCCTGGCCACTTATGAGGCATAATTGTCATCTTAAAGTTTAAAGTTAAACTCCCTCCATCATAGTTTTGCCCTTCACTATATATATTTGGATTTCGTTTGGCTTATGTATTTTGAACATCTTTTGAATTGTGAATTTCCTTTGTTTTGGTTTTAGTGCTGCTGATGAGGAATAATGTTTCGAAATGGCCATACAGCTCATAAAAAATAATTGCAGTTGGAGTTAACATATGTGTTGTGGTCTTGTGTTCATTTACTCTATATCCTTTCATAAATTGTTTGCATATATATGCCCAATCTGTTGTGAAGCTGAAGACAATGATATGTTTATATATAATAAGATAATATGTATGTAAATGAAGGCCTTCTGTGGCATATGTTAATACATACTGTTAACTTATTTCTTTTCAAGATTTTTTTTGGTAACATTTCTCCCAGGAACTTCAACTGTACATGTACATTTAACACAGATTACATAAAAGTTGAAGGACTAAAATATGCCGGACACAACAACACAAAATAAATATAGCAATGTCATTATGGCTATACAGAAACGAAAATCTAAAAATCCAAATTGATTCTTTTAAGCCAAGTTTCACTGTTGAAAAAATTCCCTTTAAAGGTAAAAAATAGCGTGTTTTTCATGTTTTTGCCCTATAAAATGAAAACTATTGCAGATAGAGAAAAGCTGTTGCTTGCTTAAACGTTCAGCTCATTTAGCTCTACAAAAGTCTCCATAAGGTCAAAGTTGTCAGATGACCCCTTAAAGGCGAAAAATAGTGTTTTTGGCCTATAGAATAAAAGCTATTGCAGATAGAGAAAAGCTATTGCTTGGTTAAATGTTCAGCTTATTTAGCTCTACAAAAGTCTCCCTAAGGTCAAAGTTGTCAGATGACCCCTTATAGGGGTTACAGCCCCTTAAAGGCAAAAAAAATAGTATTTTTGGCCTATAGAATGAAAACTATTGCAGATAGAGGAAAGCTGTTGCTTGCTTTAATGTTCAGCTAATTTATCTCTAGAAAAGTCTCCGTATGGTCGAATTTGTCAGCTGACCGAATTAAAACTATTGCAGATAGAGAAAAGCTGTTTGCTTGCTTAAATGTCCAGCTCATTTAGCTCTACAAAAGTCTCCATAAGGTCAAAGTTGTCAGATGACCTCTTAAAGGGGTTACAGCCCCTTGAAGGTGAAAATTCGATTTTTTTCATGTTTTGGCCTTTAGAATGAAAACTAATGCAGCTAGAGAAAAGCTGCTGCTTGCTTTGATGTTCAGCTCATTTAGCTCTACAAAAGTCTCCATATGGTCAAAGTAGTGAGATAACCCCTTATAGGGGTTACAGCCCCTTAAAAGTTTAATAATAGTGTTTTTGCTTATTTAGAATGAAAACTATTGCAGTGGGCTTTTTCTTGCTTAAACATTCAGCCAATTTAGCTATAAAAAAGTCTTCATAGGGTTGACATCAAGACCAGTTGAGCGATTCAGGCTCCTGGGAGCCTCTTGTTTCATTTAGAAATAAGGGGCCTAAAAGGGGAAAAAAATTTAGCTATACAAAAGTCTTCATAGGGTTGACATCAAGACCAGGTAAGTGATTCCTCTTGTTTCATTTATAAATAAGGGACCTAAAAGGAAACAAAAAATATAGGACATTTGTCAAGTAGTATCCCTTCCCCTTATTGCCATTAGGGGCCAAGACGGACAAAAGTGATAGGTAGCAGGTACCCTTGATTAGGGGCCAAAAGGTGTAATATTTTTTGGACAAAATGGAGGATTAATTTTTGCCCCCCAACTTTCAATTCAACTTAGAACTTTTATTTCTGATCCAATTTTGATTTTTTTTTTGCAATTTAATTCTTGTCACGTAGTGGATACAAAATGGAGGATTAATTATTGCCCCCCCCCCACCTTTTCCGTTATGCAATTAGGGCCATAAGGGGCAAAAATCGAATAGTTACAAGAATTTAATTTGCTAATTAATTCTTATCAAGTAGTATCCCTTCCCCTTATTGCCGTTAGGGCCAAAACCTTTACCAAGAAATTGATCAAAAGGGTTCATGTGTAAAATAAAGGTCGCTGTGACCTTATTTCTGGTGGGTGGTGCCATGTTACCAAGACTCATCGAGTAGTGAAATATTATTGACCCCTAACTACATGTAGTATTCAAGATATGGACCTTAACCAAGAACTTAACCAATGTCATTCATGCGTAAAATACAGGTCACAGTGACCTCATTTCTAGTGGATGGTGTCACCTTACACATCTACTGGTGAAATATCATTGACCCCCAACATCTAGTATCCAAGTTATGGACCTTAACCAAGAACTTAACCGAAGTCGTTCATGCATAAAATATAGATCACAGTGACCTAATTTTTATTGGGTGGTGTCATGTTACCCAAGACACATCTAGTGGTGAAATACCATTGACCATCAACATAGAACTTAACAAAAGTCATTCATTCATGCGTAAAATATAGGTCACAGTGACCTAATATTTAGTGGGTGGTGTCACCTTACCTAAGACACATCTAGTAGTGAATTTTCATTGACCCCCAACATCTAGTATCCAAGTTATTTACCTTAACCAAGAACTTAACTGAAGTCGTTCATAAAATATAGGTCACAGTGACCTAATTTCTAGTGGGTGGTGTAGCCCTACCCAAGACCCCTCTGGTGGTGAAATATCATTGACCCCCAACATCTAGTATACGAGTAATGGACCTTAACCAAGAACTTAACAAAAGTGTAACGGACGGGCGGACGGACAAGGGTAAAACTATATGTCCGATCCACATACGTGGTCGGTCCATAAAAACAACTTTGTCAGTCCACCAAGGGCTGCATGTATCCATACCAATTGACTATCAATATTGGGTCTAAAACCTACAGGGTTTGACATGTTGCGGTCGTATCATGCTGCGCTCGGCGAAGCTTTTTATTTTCGTCCAATTTGGCCCAAAAGCGAAATTTGATAGAGCTTTTGTCTAAAAAAGACAAATGTATCAACTTTCATCATTTTAGAGAAACAAAATCTTTATTTTAGAACATAATAACTTTTGCAAAGAGGATATTAACAGCCCATTCATTCCACGAACTTTCAATTCAACTAAGAATCAAGGAAAACTTTTAGGTCTTGTTTCTGTTTATTTGTATTTAAAATCTCGTGTGCGTCCCCGGTGGCGAAAAGGCCGCAGCAGATCCTAGATTGTAAAAGGCGACTAGCTGCCTTGTCATTGGTAGGTCTGATTAGTACTCATTCCACAGAACATCAAAGGTGTGTACCCTTGGCGATTAAATAGGGTAACCCACATGCGCGGGGTTGTCGGGTCATAATACAGAAAGTCTGGTCGTTGACTTTAGTTGGCCAACGTATGTGGAGAGTCCCACGCTTGATGCATGTAAGTGATTCCTTTGTGGACGGCTAAGTATAGTGCTCCATATGGGCTTTATGTTCCGATCTACCCACCTCTGCCCTTCATTTCCGGTATTCTTTTGTTTTCCATCAACACCATTATTTTCATCAGCTTTTTCATTTTCACCATTAAGTTTTTTATTTGTTCATTTTTTTATTTTGGAAACCCAACTTCAGATTTTTTTGTACTTGTAGTAACGATTAAATGTTTTATATTGCTCGAGTTGGAGATGATGAATAGGGTAATATGATGTATGTAATTTATAACATGAATGCTTAAGGCTGAACCATCTGTTAAAATGGAGTTTCAAATATCATTTAAACTTTCCTGTTTTAACTAAATTGTTGCCTCTAACCAGAAATCAACGTGAACTTATGGTTTAGAAAAAAGTATTGTCCTAGTTGTAGAAACATAAATAATAAACAAGAAAGCTTGAGTAGAAACATTTGTTCAAAAGACCATCTACAAACAAACAATCTATGCACTAGATTCCTTTAGGGTCAACGTTGTCGGATGACTCCTTTTACGGGTTATGACATTTTGAATATAATGTTTGTGCAGGTATTAAAATCAAAATATTGCAGACGAAAAAGAGTTGTGGCTTTTTTGTTTGTTTTGGTTTTTGTAATGAAAATTATTGAAGATAGAAAAACGCTTTTTCATGATTAGATGTTTTGTGCATTTTAAGCTTTTCGGCACAAGTCTTCATTTGGGTTCAAGTTATCAAATAACCCTTATAGGATAAAGGCCCTTAATAATAATAAGAGCGGTAAGTTTTCTATGTATTGGCTCATAAAAAGAAGAAAGTCTGGTGTTTGCTGTACTTCCATTCCATTTTAAAACCCCGAATAAAGAAATGAAATTTTCATTACATGTCAACTGAACAATTCAGGCCCCTGTGAGCCTCTAGTTTTATCAACACTGCATTTATTCAAAGTAACCCCAAAAATTAAATGTGCACATGATAATCTCTTAGGCCCACGGCTATATTCAGTTTGTTCCATATTGTCCAGAATTTTCCAACTAGGACACTTGCAATTAATTGATATGTCAAAATGATAACATTTGGTGGTCAGTCCGACGATATAAAACGGCCCGGGACAAAACACTAAATTCTGTCCAGGTTGATCAGACAAGCCAGTAAGTACTGCTGCATGTATCTATTTATTAGTATATTTAATTTTTGTGTGTGTTTCAATGTTGTACGCCCTCCGAAGTGATTGAAAATTCTCCCGTGGAAATATTCTTCCAGTGTAAATATCTTATCGTCTGACTTTTGTGTTAGACGTTTTATGATAAAAAAAAATAACTTAGCATTTTTTTTGTCTGCTTCTCAACAGTTTAGTATGAGCTTTCTCGTTTTCTTTATACACTAGTATTTCTAAATAAAAGCTAAGAGAGTATACCATATATCACAATTTCTACATGGTGTTAGTAGAGCTGCATGATTCTCCGTGCATGCATTGCAAAGCAGGTATTTGTTTATATTGCTTAAAGAATACAGGAGATGAGCAAAATCTAATTCAAAAGTTTTCATATACAGTAAAGCTATTTAATATATTTTTGACCGGATTTCATGGAGTGAAAAATCCGGGTTATAAAATGGTGAATGTCGAGCGTCGGGCGATGGGCGGGCGGAGAAGAAGTTTTCGTAACAGTTTTCTCAGCAACTACCTATCACAGCCTTTTGATATTTGGTATACAACACCAGGGTGGGGTATCATAATGTGGTATTCAATTTCAGGTCTGCCGCTCACCTACTTCATGTTTAACGAAATGCGGCCATTTTTTACTTTGACAGATTTTTTTTCAGAGTTGTGAAAGATGAAGATTATTTTGGCATCTGTTTTGGTCGTTCTTTTGATAGCAGGTAAATACAAGTGACATTATTTTACAATCAGCGTCAAAACCTTCACAACTTCTAAGTTTCATTTCTCCTATTATCATATTACCAAAAAGAGCTTAATATCCAAAGTTTAATCAGCCTTAATCATGTAAACGGAAAACTTAGCTGTTAAGATCTCACCTATAGGAACACGCGAATCGAGCAAGGCTCCAGCACCAAAAAAAAACAAAAAAACAAAACAATAATATTCTGAAGTCCGAGAATATTCTCAACTCCCATAGTAAATACAATGAGTTGAGAATATTCTCGGACTTAAGTATTTGTTTAAGTTTGTGGCACTTGGGTTGGGTAATTGTTGCTAATTCAACACTAAAAAGGCCAATAATTTTATTTTACCTAAGGATTTTTTATTTCATTATTTCTAACGGGCTTCAGCCTTATTAGTTATAAGTTATATAATTTCACTCAATTCCCGTATGATTTGAAATGAGATAATGCAGTTGCAGAAAATGCAGAAAAATATTTAGCGGTGTTAGCAAAAATTACCAAGCTCAATTCGCTTGTTCCTATGAGTGGATCCACCAAGCACTCTCCAAACGTAAAGAAAGTACTTAAGCATCGTATATTTCTCCATGATATCGGGCATATTTTGGATAACATTGATCGATATCGTTACACAAAAAAAAATGCTGTCGATAACAAAAGCCATTCTTTCGATTCGTATCCGATTCCCAGTAAAGCATATATGGTTTATAGATAGCATTTTTTTCCACATTGACACAACGAAAATCTCATAACTGAGGTCCAGTTCCCGTTCGCGTCCTGATAATTCGATCTATTTTAAAGGGAAGAATACGCCTACTGCGTGAAGGAGTTCGATAATTACATGGTCTTTTTCATGTACATACTAGTATATTATTTATACTTCCAGGAATGCATGATATTATGGGTCAAGAATTATATATGGTTGCCAGCCAGTGCGAGCGACAAATAACCGGATGTGGTAGCCATATTTACAGCGTCATGAGAAATGCAGACTCTAACTGTAATGACTGCTGCAGACGATCTGGCTGTAGACGAGGGGATTGCAAAAGGAGGAGATGTAGATGTCACCGTTGTTAGTAGAAAATATATAAATATAATACCGGCTTAGACACGCTGAATAGACCGAATGCAGTTCGTTTGTTTTTGTGCATTTTTTGCATCAATTTGTCTGTTTATTCGTGCTGTTCTCGTTTGTGTTGACTGGTTTTGTCTATGCTCCTTCGGACTTTTGACATTCGAGTGTCCTATAGTTACCACTGCTTCACTAATTGATACGTTTCTGATTGACACATCAATAATTTCCTGTTTCACTAGAAAAATATGTTAAGCAATGAAATTAAACGCCGAAGAATTCATCATTATAATCTGAATTTAACAATCGTATCAAGGTACAAAAGTCAAACAAAACTACCGAGCTGGAATGTCAAAAATCTCAAATGTCCAATTTTAAGAAAAGAAAATACATTTTAGCGAGCACACAAACCAGAGAAATTGAAGACCGCAATTGCCTATCAAAGTAACATGTATTATACTCTTTAAACTTTTCTTTGTAGGTCATCGTGGGTAGAAATAATCAAAAGACGGTTGGCATACCTTGGAGAAGAACATTGTCTATTTTTCTTTAAATTAAATTAAACAAACTTGAAAAATGTGGTTATCTTTTTGTATTGCAAACTGTAGACATTTCACATTTCGGCGAGAACAAGCAATCATGCAGAGAAAACGGTTATGCTGTTTATGCATATTGCGATAAGGTTCCTTTCACCAGCAGCATCTGAATCAATGAGTTTAGAAGTTATAGAAAAAATGCCAAAATGATAACTTATACAAAGGGGAAAGACAATGGGGGTAAGCTCTGTGAGAAAATGACTGAAAAATGCCAAATCCATCACCGAGGATATCGACCATGTTTAGCGCACGAAACTTTACTTTTCCAAGAGTCTAACCCGCGCCAGAACTAACACTTTTTGTTGGCAATGCTCATCAGTTGAATTCTGAATAGTTAAACTACTCTAATGCCTAGGATTGCTTTAATTTTGTATTCGACACATTGTTCAATATTTTGGTTACAATACCGACTATGATATTTATTCTGACAAAAAAAAAACTCTATCAAAAATAAAGTGACAAATTTGAAACTTTGAAAGACTCGTCGGAGGCGTCCTAGCCAAAATAAACTAGGTATAAAAAGAATGATTGTTAGTTCAGAATTGACACGTAATATATTTGAAGAAGCACCAATGGTTGAGGGATGAACATCTGTTGAAATGGCCACTTTTTGATACTACCAGAACTTCATTTTGATATACTAGTAGACCCGTGAAACATTGCAACAGAAACCTCAAGCGAAATACAAACACCAAAACTTGAAACAGAATAGAACACGTTTTTTTTTAATTAACAGGCAAAAGCAATATGTCCACATGTCAGTTCGCCAGGCCCATAGGATCAGTTGGTTCCATAGAGTCCTGAATTTTCCAATTAAAAAACAGTAGTAATTAATTGATATTTAATGGTAAAATGGTAACATTTGTCGGCCATTTAGGTTATATAAAAGAGCAGTTTATGGACAGGTCCAGATATACCAGAACAAGTCGGTAAGTTTTGTTTATTTTATTTTTCCGGATTTGAAATAATGTTGTGCAGCGAATGGCCCTATTTGAAGAGTTTTTGCAAGTGTGAAGGGGTGCATGCCCTATTTCAAATATGCAATGAAAAAAATATAAGTTCTAAGTACTAATGCGGGTATCAATAAAACGGAAAATTTTATTGTGATGTGTTTGAATATTTTAAGGAGCAGCTTTGGAGATCGAAAACCAAAAATATGGAAAGGAAAGTTAATGCTCGTGCACAATGTGCAATATACTAAAAAAAGGGTTACAAAAGGGAAGCTATATTCAGCTCAAAAATAATGATTTTTTTTAATTTTTTTTAAGGTCAGCAAATCAAATGAAGATTATTTTTGCAACAGTTTTGGTTGTTCTGTTAATTGCAGGTAGGTAAAGGTTTAGTGATATAAGTGTCCGACGGTCAAACTGTAAACGTTTTTGCTACTGTAACTTTACAGAGCCAGAAAAATATCAAATAAACTTAGCTTAAAACTAAACTGAACCTCCTCATGTAAAAATATGAATGTTAAATTACTTAATACATATAGCTCAATCAGCATGAGTGAGAAATGTGATATTGTTACTTTATTGAGGGTGTTTTTGTTGTTATGTTTATGTTTCAATTTTTTTTGTTATTTTTTTTTCACTGAGGGGTGTTGTCTTTTTTATTTTAATTCTGCTCTTTTATGCTGTTCTGCTTTTTTGGTTGATTTTGTTTTACTCGTAGCCAAAAAATTTGAAAAGAGAAATATTTTTAAAAAAAACACGAGAGAATTGGTCGATCATAAGGAAGTTGGGATTATAGTCATGACTATACGCAAGAAGCCTCTACAGCGACTGTTAACTTGAGGCTCACTGTGTTCCATGATCCGTCCAGTCCATGACACACCACCGGCCGCCAGAGTTGGCGGTTCCAATTACAAAATTACTGGAGACAGGAGTCGTTTTCCACCGCATGGAGGTTTGGTCGGAATTCGGGAGACAGAAAGTTTGTGTTATACACGATGAGGGCGATGAACATGAACAGATGATAAAATAAATTAAATTGATATTCAATTGTTTTATTGGTCAATATATTAACAAACTTATGAATTTTATCAGCAACATTGATAGACTTGTCCACAGATAATAATACAATACAATAATTATAATTTCTAGTAATAATAACATGTCGAAACGCTAGAATATACAACAAAAAACAAACCTGAATAAATTTATGATGATACGAATAATCATTACATTATATTGTATTCTTTATTGCAAAATTACACCCATAAGGGTCAAGCAATACAAAGAGTAACAAACATACAACATATAAACAGTTTCAATCACACATTAACATCGAATAAAAAAAAATCATGTAGAATTAACATTACTTTTAAATATGAATATCGGCTGCTGATGAGAAATATGGGGGGAGGGTGGGTACTTGGAAGACAGCTGGTTGGAAGGGTGGAAGGGGAGGATTTAGTTAACACTGTTTAGGGCTATTTTTCATGTCTGTAGGCACACATGATGTTTCGGGTCAAAGTGCTAAGATGGTTCCAAGCCAATGTCAGCGATCAATAACTGGTTGTGGAAGTAAGGTTTACAGTGTCATGAAAAAAGCTGATTCTAACTGCAATGACTGCTGCAGACGTTCTGGATGTAATAGGGGCGACTGCAGAGGCAAGAAATGCAGTTGTAACTGTAAGTAGAGGATAACTTTTTTCATAAAAAATAATTGTCTTGACGAAAGGTTCAACTGTATGAGTGTATGATTAAAAGAAACTGTAAAGATATAATTTGGTACAGAAATCAAATTGTTGCAACGTTTGAACAAGTACAAATGTTTGGCCGTATAAAGCATAAAATAATAATCAGCCACTGTGGTGGATTTAGGGAGATAACCAGACCCTCCTTTGAATATTTTGCTATCAAAGTTAAATATATAGGAAAAGAGTCCCGGGTCTCTCTGATCATTTCTAAACATAAAGACTGAATCCAATTATCATTAGCACCACAACTTATACGGCTCATAGGGGAACAACTTCAGGAAATAGAAACACAACATTTATTACGGGCCTAAATGGAACCAGAGACACTTACTAAATCGACAAAAAGATTAGACCCGTTATGTAGTAGCATTTGGATTAATTGTATTTTAAGCAAAAATATTGATAAAAGCACAAACAACAAACACATACTGGGAAAAGTAAATGGAAACCTCACCCCAGTTTTTTACACTCGATAAAACGTTTTAGTCAACAAAATGCTATACCTTATCGCAAGTTTCTTATTCTAGAGAACAAAATAACTCATGCATACGAAGTACAATGGACGCCATTAAGCCTATGGGTTGTTCAATTAGCGCAGGGACAACAACCAAAACGTACATAAAGTGCCATTTTGATATTCAATTCGTACACTATAAAGTCATGCAACCAGAGATTTAGTAGTTCCGGAATTTTAAATTAATTTGGTAAAGGTTTCCTATTTCGCACAAAAGAAAAAAAGGTTAACCAATTAAAATAAATGTGGCATATTGAAACATTTCAATTGGAAGTTAAACTTGCAATGTTTTGCTGTTTTATTTTCGCAGGTAGTGGATAGAGGGTTGAATTCAAGAACAGGGAAACTGTATCAACAATCTTAATAAAATATACTTGATATAAAGTCCGTTTTTTATTTATTGTTCAAATCCAACCGAATCAACCTCTTTGTTTTAATAGAAAGCCAAGATAAAGCAACATGGTTTGATTCCATACACGTGTTACTTTGTATTTCATTCTAGCGATGTTTCTACTTTTATGTTTTACAAGATTCTAAATTGTCATGAAAACACCTAAAACAAAACACAGTTACTAAACAGTTGAAAATTCTCATATTGAATTGTCGTGGCGACATCCAATCAAAACACAGGTACCATGACCATAGAGAAATTCTCATATTGAGTTGTCATGGCTACATCCAATCAGAACACAGATACAATGACAGTAGACAAATTCTCAGATTGAATTTTCATGACAACATTCAGTCACAACACAGGTACCATGAAAGTAAAGAAATTCTCAGATCGACTTGTCGTGGTAATATTAAATCCAAACACAGGTACCTTGCCAGCTGAGAAATTCTCAGATTAGATTTTCATGACAAAATTCGATAACAATACAGTCAGGTTAAATCATAGTGGAGATATGGCAACATCCCATAACCATTGGAAACATTGTGAAGATTTAAACCTAGGGTTGTAGCGTCCGTACTAGGGGGAAAATACTTTATCATCATTTAAAATGAAATTTGAAAACACATCAGACAATTTCACTGTCGTGTACGTGAGAAGGATCGGTCATTTCAAGATGGCAGACACTTCGTTTTGCCAAATCAGGGGGGTTTCTTTTCAGTTGTATTGTATGAAATCTACAGCACTTTACAAAATCTTATATATTTCCGAAGGAAGGTAATAGAATTGTCTATTACATATAAAAGACCGATGGAAAAAAGCATGGATGGATTTTCCATATAAGACTCCCAAAGGTGAGTAAACATCTGAAATGAAAATCGAAGCGGGCATTTCTCCTGAAATTGGTAATTTTACACAAAACTATAGGCTTTACTTACCGAAACGTAACTCTGGAGGCATTCTTTAATGGGAAGCCACCAATCGCCATTCATGTTGTACGAATATATGTTGAAAGATGTTCACAATTTAGATTTAAAAGTTTTGTTTATGTCAAGGAGCAGTCCTATGGTAATTTGCATATTAATCTTGAGAAAATGTGTTCAGGATCGGACTTCTGTCAAATGTTGGTTCAGGATCGGTCTTCCAAATGTAGAAACATTTTCATATTTAAATACAAGAGATTTGTACGAAATAGACCGTTTCTTGGCATTATTTATTGTCGAATTGGACAAGAAATCATTAACCCGGGACGGATCCAGAAATGATTGAAAAGAAGGGGTCTGCCTATAGTGTACTAAGGAAGAAAATGAGAGGTTACAGGCTGATTTGCTGTATATCTGCACAAGAATTACATGAATATTCGTGAAAAGGGTTTCAACCATGGAACCCGCCACATAAACCATAAACTAGTCAAAGCAGCCACGCTGCATATCCCCGCGCTACTCTGGTGTTTGATAGAATTGAAAGAAATAAACTATGACTATAAAGAGCATTACTTTTACTATCAAATGTATATGTATTGATATAAGACTTTACCCTGGTAGTGGTAGTAATAGTAATGTAAAGAATTATGCGTGACGAAGGAATAATGTGCCCGTAGGCTACCTATGAAGCTCAGCCCCTAGGGCCATTATCAAAATTCCGAAACCTTCGACAGCCGACATACATTTATAGTGCAACTACTGGCCGAAGTTTCAGTTCTTTATTCCAAATAACCTATAGGAGGAGTTGCGTGACGAAGGAATAATGTGTCCTAAGGGCCTATGCAGCCCAGCCCCTGGGGGCATTATTCCGAATTCCAAAACCTTTGGCACAGTCCCCACCCACAATACAATCAATGACCCAAATTTAATTTTTCTGCTCCCAGTGATTACATAGATTATCCTATAGATATTAACGCCATACTTATTTACGTACGTACATCCCCGCGCTTTCGCTAGCGCGGGGATAATAATCGGAAGAAGGGAAACAATAATGAGACGCACGTGCAATTCAACGAAAAATAACTGGTTTTTAATGAATCATTGTTTTATTCTTAACATATTCTCTCAAAACAAATATGCACGTTTCTGTACATGTTCTGCTGAGCACAAGACTAGACTTGTTTGCCACATATCTTACCTTCTATCATTAGTTTCTGATTGAAAAAAAACTACACTTGGCACTCTTGCGCTTAGTACTGATATTGTTTCAAGACACAAAGTAAGATAAGGAAAAAAAACCATAAAACAAACAGTTATTTCATTTGATGATAATCTATTTAAACCAAAATAACGCAATTTAAGTTATTAGTTATATTTTTGAAACAGGTAATATATCGATTACAAAGCTTACATCGTACCCATGCAGGACTGCTATAAAAAGGAATGGACTTTTGCCATTTTTCTGTTAGTGCGGTAAGCTATACGGAAAATATTGGTCACAGCCAGCATCTTAAGTGTGCATTGTGCTAAGCATCATTAGGTGCATTTACCAATAAATGATGTGGCACTTGTCTGTAAGTGGTAACGAACTTTAACTACTACTATTCTTCTGTTAGTGGTCATTCATTCGAAAAAAAAGATAGATCACAGCCATCGCCCGAAGCGTGCTTTGTGCTTAGCATCACTAGGTGGAACTACCGTACCAATATGGTTGATGTGGCATATTGTCTGTAGGCAAGAATAGACCTTGACCACTTCGGTAAGTTGATACTGACTCCGACGCTCGGAGTATCACATGAACCCACCATGCGTCTTATTCGTAAGGTAAAATTCTAATCGATATTTGATATCATTGAATTGTGAATACATAACTTTTCTGTAATTCTTTAATTTTAGTTTTCAATGTATATCAACAGATCGAGTCAACTAGATTTAGTTCGACTTTTTCATCAATCAAACAATGATCTGAAGGAGTAGAGGTCTTGGGATTCTGACGTCGGGTCAGTGCTCAGCCCACAGAGCGACCAAGTGTGTACCCTAGGTGGCTGCATAGGGTGACCCTCGTCCGCGGGGGTTGTCAGGTCTATAATACGGAAACCCTGACTGCTGACCATAGTGGGCCAACGTGTATGGAGAGTGCCACGCTTCATGCATGTAAAAGACCCCTTTGTGGACCGCCAAGTAGTGCACCACATAGGCTATATTTTCCGCCCCATATATCCCCTTTTTCTGTAGTTCTTCAAAATTTACCGGTCCTCTGTTTCCCACCCCACCCCATTTTTCATTTATCATCATTTCCTGTTCATGTTCATTTTATCATCCTTTTCATGTTCATCGCCTGTAAATAACATATATAGCGTTGCACGGGCGTTAAACACTCACTCACTCACTCACTCACTCACTCACTCACTCACTGTCTATTTAGTACATATCTCTTGTATTAAAATGTTTTTTTACATTGGAAGACCGATCCTGAACCAAAATTCGACAAAAGTCCGATCCTGAACACATTTTCTCAAGATTAATATGCAAATTACCATAGGACTGCTCCTTGACATAAACAAAACTTTTAAATCTAAATTGTGAACATCTTTCAACATATATTCGTACAACATGAATGACAATTGGTGACTTCCCATTAAAGAATGCTTCCAGAGTTGCGTTTCGGTAAGTTAAGCCAATAGTTTTGTGTAAAATTACCGATTTCAGGAGAAATGCCCGCTTCGATTTTCATTTCAGATGTTTACTCGACTTTGGAATTCTTATATGGAAAATCCATCCATGCTTTTTTCTTTCGGTCTTTTAAATGTAGTAGACAATTCTATTTCCTTCCTTCGGAGATATATAAGATTTTGTAAAATGCTGTAGATTTCATACAATACAACTGAAAAGAAACCCCCCTGATTTGGCCCAACGAAGTGTCTGCCATCTTGAAATGACCGATCCTTCTCACGTACACGACAGTGAATTTGTAGGGGCTTGTAAAATACAGATTAGAAAGCTCATTTACCTCCTACTCTGTTGATCTTGAAGTTGTGACAATTTGTTGTGAAAAAATTCCCTCCCAACATTCGTTATTTTCTATCTGTAAAATATGACCAATTAACCGTAAAAGTCAATTACCTCATTGTTTTCGTTTTGTTGTAATTTTCATCTTTGTCGTCTCTCTCATTTTACTGACATGCCGATTTATCATGCTTTTAACACTGACATCAAGGATGCGTCTCATAGGATTTAGTACTGTGTATACTTTGAAGGATACTGGTATAGGTTAAGGTAGCCAATCCACAAAATCCTATAAAATATAGCCTTAAATAAAATAATCAAAGTACCGTTGGTACCGTGTATCTGGAAAATTTGTAGGAAGACATATTTGAACGAAGGTGTGGTTTATAACTTTTTCGACAGAAAAAGGCAATTTCTGAATCTAAATAGATCTTTATTTATGTATGATCCACGCTGTCATGCATAGGTGACTAAAGTCACGTGACACACAGAATGTAGTTTTAAACAGGTTATGAAAAATATGGAAAATACTATATCATCATTTAAAATGAAATTTGAAAACACATCAGACAATTTGTAGGGGCTTGTAAAATACAGATTAGAAAGCTCATTTACCCCCAATAAAATAAAAACTTGTACCGGAAGACAAATGCACATAAAATTAGATGCTATATGTCTCGGGATGGGGAGGAAATTTCGACCGATATTACTCAGTAGACTTCCAAGTAAAAACCAAACTAAACATATCCTTGGATGCATGCATTGTTAGTTAAAAGTTATAACTATTTCAAAAGAATCATGATAAATATCCACACTGCCAGATTTTAATTGGCTTCCCTGTAATATTATGGTTTTTTTTAGAAATCAAACATCTGTTCTACTAATAAAAACAATATAGGTTGATATTTTTTGTCAATAACTGTATCTCTATGTAACGATAAATCCCCTGCTTATTTTTTTTCTGACAAATTCAATGAAAGATTATAATAATATGTCCAGGACATTGCTGGTCAACTCCGCACATATTTGATCATATTTGAAGGAAATGCATTATTATTATTATCTTAATTGATGCTTAAGTGTAAATGATTTATGAAGAACCATCTTGAAACACTTGCAAAAATCAGCTAAGATGCAAAAGCAAACCCGAGGTATAAAAGAACTTCTATAGAAAGCTTTATTAAATTTGTGTTGACCTGATTATATTTCAGTAATAAGCAAAAGAAAGCATTACTTTAAAACTGTGAAAGTCTTCATTTTGAGTAAAACCTGACTAGGTTGATATATAAACACATTTAGCTACTTAAGGATAAGCTTTTGATAATAATGTTTCATTCCAGCTCTTCAAACAATCAGTAGGAAGCCGATTGTCAGAGGTTCATAAGCATTGGAACAATAACGGATTCAAATGCTACTTCTTGAAATATGCATATACAGCATAACCAAATTACCCGTTTTATATCCGTTTTGGTATTTGTATCGTGGTTTATTCCACAAAAATCTACGTTTTCGAAGAACAAATGTTTGTTTCAAAGACAAATTTGAAAGAATAAGAAACACCATCTTTATATATCATATCACAAATATTCCCCATTTTGTATGGATTCTGATGAGATGCGGCTTAAAGAAATTGGTCTCTTCCTTTAGTTTTATAGATCATATCACAAATATTTTCAAACTTTTGTTTAATTATCATACCAGATTGGAAAACTTGCAACAAAATGTTGATGCGAGTAATGTTTCCAACATTTTAAGGAGGGCATTGAACATATCAGAACACGGGTATTTTGTACAGTAAATAACATCTAAACTCTATAGCTGTAAAATCATATGAATTCTTAAATAAGGTTCAACTACTAGTATATTATTCAGACAGAGTTAATAATCAACATCTCATATTAAAGAAAATGAAACTGGGAAACTTCGATTTTATAGCAAGATATGTTCCGGGTTCGAACTAAAGATTTATAAGTATATTGTCTTTGGTTTAGAAAAAAAAAACATGCATTTTTTCGAAACTTAGAATGATTGCACATCCTTTAGCTATTGAAACAGGAAGGTATACGAGACCATCTATCTTTTTAGACCAACATTCCTGTACATATTTTACATGTAAAAACCAAGTTGAAACTGAGATGCACTTTGCTTAAAATGCAATTGTTAAACAGATATTCGGGAAAGATAATAATCTGTTGTTAGTAATGAAAATCATTTATCTGATATAGTCCGTTTGAGTTTTATAAATCAACGAAAAATGGCTGGTAAATTTACGTCTTGCAACATATTTTAACTATTTTAGTATGTCATGACTTTTTAATGGCATACGAACTCAGGCAAAAAAGTTCAAAATTTTTGCATGATTAATAAAAATGTTTTCCATAGACCTTAATAGTAAAAATGGACCAAAACTTCATAGAAATCCATGGGAGTACAACCTAGTGACCAGGAACAGCATTTGCTCCGTATACCTTTAAAAATCCTTTGTGGAGCTAATTGGTCATCTGATCTCCTATTGTTAGTCCTTTCAATTATGTTCAGGTGGGCCCAACAACTGGCTGTTCCGTCAGATAAACACACCATTTTAGGTATTATTAAAATTGGTGAAATATTTAGCATTAAACCATATGGAAAACTTTTTTGTTTTAGAAGATAAAATCTTGATTTTTGTTATCAGAGTTCGTATACTAATAAAAATTTTATTTGTGTTTAAAAAACAAATTTTCTTTGAGAGACAAAAAAATTTAAAAGAATTTTCGTTGATTTATAGAACTCAAATGGACTATAACTACTTTTAAATCCACAAGACTAAGTTGTGTTGTTTTAACACTTATCTGCTTGTTTTCAAACGAAATATATAGATTTCAAACATATTTAAATCTCCTTCCTTTAGATGTTAAATGACTGATTGAGTGCTATAGCTTAGCTATCGCTATCATGACTATACTATTTTTCAATTTTCTTTGTTGTTGCTTTCTTTTTTGTGCTTTAACTTGGATTACAGATCACATGTTATAGTCACTGTGCTATGTCCAATAAATATGAAGAATTTCCCATTTTGTAAGGTTTCTGACTTCTTAAGGATATAACTTTTAAATGAAGCTATGGCGGTATTATCCAGAAATTGGTGTATTCTTTTATGAGTATGAAAAACATTAAAAAAACAAGACGGTGAAGAAACAGATCATGGGGTATACCCGGCTTCGGTTACCACTGGTAAAATTTATCTGTGAAGGACTTTTAACAAAGAAGAGAACTATTTTATTGGAATTCATGCATGTTATGGTTGGTTTTGCATAAAGGAGTTGATACTTTGTCAAATAAAATAACGAAACCAATCCGGTGTGATCTGAAATTCAGTTAAAAATGCATTTAAACAACGAAGAAGATATTTTTCGTTACGAGTTTTAGATCTGAGCTTTATCTGTTTTATCTCTGGAAACATTCTTGTGATCTTGTTTGTATATGCATGGAAGTATTAAATTGACTTCAATTTAATACTTCCATGGTATATGTAAATCCATAACTAAAGTGGAAACGTCATGCCAATCTGTTAGGCCCCTGGAATGAACCAGCTCGCTAGTGTCCAGATTTTCACAATTAAAAACATCCGTTATTAATTGATATGTCAATGTGGCAACATATGTTGGTCATCATGACCATATATAACAGTCTGAAACAAAGCATGCAATATTGTCCAGATTGGTCAACACAAGTTGGTAAGTACTGTTGCATGTATTAACTTGTGTCTTGAGAAAAAAATACTACTAGAGGTTTCAAAGTTCAAACTGTATTTGAATTTTGTAAAGAGAGATGAGGCGCTAAGCATATATTTTACACAATATAATAGTACCTGTTATGATTGTTTAAAAAGATAATTGTTGAAACAAAAATAAAAAAAAGTTAAGGCTTAAAAACAATTCTTTTTTAATTCTAGTTTAACTTTTTTAGAAGCTTGCAAGCAAAATAAAGATTATTTTGGCAACAGTTTTGGTTGTTCTGTTACTTGCAGGTATGTAGATATTATTCTTCATGTCTTAATTTTTTTTATTTTCCCAAATGCGCGGTGCTTTTAATTCCTTACATCCAAAGTCCTCGTCGAACTTATGTTGAAAATCAGAAGTCTTGCTTTTAACACGATCTTATACAATTATCACCCTAGTTGGTGTGTGACCCGGTGTTTTCTTTCCCCGAGAAAGTTAGGTCACTCGAGGGCTTGCCCCGAGGGTGACCTTCCTTTTCGAGGGGAAAGAAATGCCGGGTCACATATCATCTAGGGTGATAACTGTTATATTATTTCGAATATTTAAATGAAAAAATATAATATTAAATTTCAAACTTATTTCGGACATTTTAACATTTTTCCATGGGAAAATCTACAGTTAATACAACGTTGAAGATAAATCGTGGGGATCACGTGCGAATTCTCACGAGAGGGTGACCTTACCATGCAACCCAACGATTACCGGTTGACCCAGCGAAATATCACATGACACGTGACAATGTCTTAGCGAATCACAATAAAGATTTTTATATGAGTATATAATATTACGTAAGCTTATCTGTGCATATCTCTCTCTCTCTTCTATCATTGGGATATTATTAGTACAAAGTCTTAATATATTTAGATGCGCCTTAGTTGGCTTAATAGAAAGCAACATTTACTTCGTTTTTTTTCTGCCGTTCATGATCTTACGAATCCCCCCTGATTTTTTTGCCATGATAGTTGCTTTAAATGGCCCAAACACCTATTTCGTCATTATAGTTTTTGCAATAATCTTTCCTTTAAATTGTCAAACATAATTTAGCCATTATTACAGATTTGGTATAAGAATACAAATAGCAAAATGGGTATTATACGGGTAATATGGTTATGTTGTATATGTATATTTAAATTGCAAAGAGTAACCTTTCATCAGCAGCATTTGAAGGTCAAAAACCAAAAGTATTAAACGATAAGTACCCAAAACCAAAAACGTTCGAATAGGAAAGCCAAATCCAGCACCGAGGATATCAATTTGAATGTCCTATTGGTGCTCCTCTGCTTTTTTTCTTATGCCTGCTAGATTAATGTCCCATATCACTATTTGTCTTTAACATCTAATTCCAGAAACTCATGATGTCTCGGGTCAGGATTTGAAGATGGTTGCCGACCAGTGCGAGCGACAAGTAACCGGATGTGGAAGCCATATTTACAGCGTTATGAAAAATGCAGATTCAAACTGCCAGGACTGCTGCAGACGATCCGGTTGTAAACGAGGGGATTGCAAAGGAAGAAAATGCAGATGTAAACACTGCTAGTGTGGAACAAACATACATTTTGAAAGAAATATCTCGAAGTCAGCAGCTGTCTTCAGATTTACGCATCAATTTATTATTTCTTCTTGGTGAAAAAAAAACACAATGAAATTGTAATAAAACCGCACCAGCAACGTTATAATTAAAAGTTACATGTGAATATGATAGACATATACTATTTTTTTCTATATAAATATATATGTAGAAATTAACAAACACTGTCAAAAAAAAATAATTAAACATATTTGAAATTGTGTTTTTTGTTTGTTATGAATTACTGTATTGCCTGTAATATAATGAAAACCGTAAGTTCCAAAGTAAAGTGGTCAAATATGTTGTTCTGTTCATGGAACAGGTGTGACCAGTTTAGTTTAAAAGGTGAAACCGTTTTTGGTCTATAGAATGGAAACTATTGCAGATAGAGAAAAGCTGTTGCCTGCTTAAACCTTCAACCCATTGAGAATATAGGGGTTATGGACCTTTGAAGGTCAAAATATTATTTTTCTCTATGCAATGAAAACTATTCCAGATATAGAAAAACCTTCAGATCATTGAGCTCTACAGAAGTCTCAATTGTGTAGAAGATGTCAAATGAACCCTTATAGAGTGTTTTTTTCCATGTTTTTCTCCTATAAAATGAAACTATTGCAGATAGAAAAAAAATAGCTGATGCTTGCTTAAATCTTCAGCTCATTACACATTACAAATTTCTCCATGGGGCCAACAGTTCATATAAGAGACTCTTATAAATTTAGGACCAGGTGAGCGAATCAGGCTCCTGTGAGTCTCTTGTTTTGCCAAAAAAAAAGACGATCGGGTTCGGTTTGGGCCATTTAAAATGTTTTCAATACGTTAAAGTAATGCCTTAATTGACCCGGCCCTTCATTTTTTTTTTCTACAGTGAAAGCTATTCTGAATTATCTAGTCAATATTTAAGTCCCAGTTAGTAATTCGAGTTCTGGGAAAAATGGTTTCGGTCTATCTTTGTGTTTCGATACTATAATTAAATAACAAAAATAGAAAACCAATACACAACATCAAAACTTGTTCTTGACTGGAAAAACATATCCTATTTAGATGTCTTACTAAAACCAACTTTATCTTGGTAAGTTTTGTTCTTCTCTCGTGAACTCCTTCAGGTGCGGCTTACCAGTTGGGATGGCAGTTGAGAAATGTTTGTAAATATTTTCTTAATTTAATCGGACAGGCCAGGTTCACTCAATTTGTTTTGTTTTTTTTTATTTCACAAATCAATTAAAAAAAGAAAGTGATAATCGATTTGAAATATCCAAGAAGAGAAGACATAACAAGGCAAAGCCACACCGGAGGAAGATCACAAAGGTTCAAAAGAAATTGTTGTTCGAATAAGGTTTTATGGTGCACAACCTGACTCACGATGGCGTTTACTCTATTTTATTCACAAGGTTGGGAGGGGCTTAAATTTCTCTGTCCTTTAGGAAAGATTTCAAGGTAGAATCCCGAAATAATTGACCCGTGACCAGCCCGGTCAATAAGATAGAGTAAACGTCAGGGTCAAATTCCTCAAAAGACAAGGGAAGCCAACTCTTAAATCTATGATATCGTTTATGAGTATGTACAAGCACGAAATTATCATCCAAAGAACTCTACTTTACAAGGATCAAAATTAATGCTGTATTTACATGTTTTTATCGGTTTTTATTTTATTGATTATTTTAATATCTGAAATTGGAAAACTAGTATCAGACAATTGAAACTAGACTACAAATATCGGAATCAATATTGTCACCGAATTTTTCATTTATTCATTAAAAAAAATGTTTGCATTTTAAATATATATTCAATGTCAACCAAAGATAGGTTGTGTTTATACTGTGCTTGGTAACTTTAAAGCTGTTTCTTGTTTTTTTACAATCATTTCTCAATTCAGGTGTAAAATGATTGGTCTAGACAAATCAAGTTTCCATCATTAATTAGATTCCGAATGAGGAAACTAGTTCTTCTTTTGTCTTCAGTTTTATTAATTATTAAATACAATTTAACACATTGTTTAACAAGTTGATCGTTTAGATAATCAAACAGTAATATAGTTCTGACCGAGTATAACCAAAGAATCTTTTTCCTTTATTGGACATTGATGGACAAACGAAAAGGTATGTTGAACTTTTTCTGTATATTGTCTAAAAATGGATTTTTTTCATCATTTTTGGGGAAAAAACATATGATTTTGTTACTTAGATTAACACGTTAAGTCACTAGTGAATCAAACAATAAATGAAAAAAAAAAAAACCAATAATCTATAAATTAATATTTATGAATTTGGACATACATTATGACAATATAACTTTTCAATGAAATTATGAATATTTCATCTCGTATTTCATTGGATTTATGGTTGATTGCACAAGCAAATTGATACCTTATTAAAACTTACGATCAAAGCAATCAAGCTTCACCTATACATTCTTAAAAGCAGTAAGATAGAAAATTTTTAAATGCAAGTGAATGATCTCTATAAGTACATCATTTTAAATTTGTGGGATCATTTATGATGCTATTAACGGAGTATTACCGACTTCAGTTAAAACTGGCAAACTAAGGTCGGTCTTAAAAAAATATCTGCGTGCATGACTTTCATAAAAGGGACAAAAGGAGAAAGAGTAGACAGCAGTCTAACCCAAGCCTGTTGTATACCCATTTTTATACCCCCACTTCGAAGAAGAGGGGGATATACTGTTTTACCCTTAGTCCTCATTTGTCATCTTAATTTGTCAAAGATCATACACCGTTTAATTTGATGGAATGTTTACAGTTTGCCAGTGGGAACGGTATCCCGTTTAATTGAGGAGCCAAGGGATTCTGTAAACTATAAAATTAAGTTTTTTGTACCCATTTTTATACCCCCACTTCGAAGAAGAGGGGGATATACTGTTTTACCCTTAGTCCTCATTTGTCATCTTAATTTGTCAAAGATCATACACCGTTTAATTTGATGGAATGTTTACAGTTTGCCAGTGGGAACGGTATCCCGTTTAATTGAGGAGCCAAGGGATTCTGTAAACTATAAAATTAAGTTTTGGCAGATGCCTTGTAAGCACTCTTGTCTACCTTACAATCAAACCTGTAAGCAACACAGCTTCTGATTTAAAACCAACACGAACTCAAATATCCTCCCAACGAACCAAAATCAACCTCGTAAGATGGCGTTGCTGGTTGTTACGATACACCCCTGTTTCTGTTTGTGCTGTCAAAATTATTTGTCATTTTGTCGATGATTTGAATGCCCCTTTGGTCTTTCTCCGCTTTAAACGCTATCGTTTATTCAGGCTGAGGGTTTAAGATTTTGTTTTTTGTTCAAGGCATTCTTGTCCCTTTATGGTACCCGATATCTTTCAGTTGTCATGAATACTATAATTGTTCTGGTTTTATTATGATGCTTAGGGACTGTAGATTAAAATGCCAATTTCAACTCTTTGTCTATTTTATTATAAGTAAAAGTAAACATACAGTGTATTGTTCAAACTATGATCCAATACTCGCTGGCATTGCTTTGAAAATGAAGCTTATTGTAATTTTCTTCCAATAGTTTCATGTGCTATCATAATATAAAACAAAGCCAGGTCGATAGACCTATTAATTATTAAATAAAGCCGTCGATTAGAAATATTTCATTATAATCTTAAGTTTCTATTTCTAGCCTAGCTTATTGTATTAGTCAATGAAATGGATATGTTTCTATATGATATGATATGGCATAATGGCTAAATTTCAGAAAAATGGACCCCTGAAACATGCTGATTGTTCTATGTCAACGATGCTACTGGCCCCTATACGTAAGTATTTGTTTTATTTTATAATTGAGGGGCGGTTTGCTGACTCCACTCTTTGAAATTGACTTGCTTGCGTCTTTGGTACCATCCACTTTATTTCCTAGAAGAGAGATGGGCCTGAGATTTTCCCTTAGTTCGGTTGGAAAAAAATCGGACAAACATAAAATTAAACGTATTTTAGCCTAACGCAAATTTACATATTTTTGCGTTACATATGTAATCAATCTTTTTTATTCTGTCAAGGTGCAAGCCAATTTTTTTCGGAAAAATCTCCATCTTGATAATAAAATTGATGGCGTCTCAACATCTGCAGAAAAATGTGTCTGCTTTATGCTTTGATCTTCAAACAGGCTGAAAATAACTTTTAAGTGCGTTAACTTGTCAGTAAACGGAGCATCTCAGTCACGTGTATCTGAAATAATTATATGAATGATACCCACAATATACAAGTTTCAGAGAAAACTGCATGTTAAGAGTCTGTTCATGAGAAAACCATGCAAAAATGGAAATTTTGTCCAGTAGCAAGGTTTTTAATTATGTAAAAGGTATATTGCAACTGAAAGACCATCCTACAAGACTTATTCAGGCAAATTTATTTTTTCGAAAAATTCAAGATGGCTGCCCTACAGGCCTCAATAGATATATATAGCTTTCATCTGATTTATCGCTTATTTCAATCAAATTTTATTTGAAAATTTGACATTTTTATTGTGATTTTTTTCAGTCTACGTAGAAGGAATTAAAATTGTATCAACGTTTTTTGAAAAAGTGATGTTTGGTCTTTCAAATACAGTGCAATTTTCGTAATTCATAATTTTGGTTCCTCTGGTACCTTTAGGTAGGACTTGGGCAGTATTCCAGACTGTTCAAAAATGCTGAAATTTGTTATTTTTAAGGGCACTTATTGTCCAAGTTAACGCTTTTATATCCTTATCTTTTAGAAATTCCAAAACAATAACATATCAAGACAAACTTATCAAAAAGCCAAGCTGGGATTTTACATTTTGACTTAGCCACAGCCCCGGAAAACAATGACATGTTTTGTTTTGATAATTCTTCATAAAATCTACTTTTTGGAGGATTCAGTTTAAAACTCTGAATGTGTTTGCTATGACATGTATATGTTTAAAACCAAGTTCCAATTGGGTAAAAAAATATCAGTTTTTTTTTAAGGACTTACATTATTTTTTTAATGTTATTTGTTGTTATTAAACATTTTGTAAATGATGTATTATATGTTGAATAATAAAACTGACAATCAATATACATGATATATATTATTTTGTAACCAGGCCTGTTCAATTAAATTTTAGGGGGCATAACTCAAATTTGAAAACGGAAAAATACTTAAGTGAAGTAACATTATTTTCATCTGACTTGTTTAAGTCAGAAGTGCGTTAACCAATTGAAGAGAGATAACTCTAACATTTCATGGAGATTGACTTAAACAAGTCAAAAAAGTTCTGACTTGTTTATGTCAGTCCCCTGACTGTATGAAACAAAATACATTTAGAACATTTGATTCAACAGATGATCATAATACAAGTACTATTTAAGGGTCGAGAAAGACATATACGTTGGGATTAAGGGTGATAGATGGGAATATCTTGTGTATTTTGATGAAATGTACAGAAATGGCCAACTTTAGGGGACTGTTTTTCATGAATGAAGGGTTGGACTATTAATATGGAATATCTTTCCAAAAGACTGTTATATGGTCTGTACAAAAACATATTTGTAACTTTGCTTTCGGTCATCCCTTACATGTTACAACATTACAAAAATGGAGATTTGGCCATTTTACCACATGGCTAAAATGGGCTTCGGAGGCCTAATAGTGGCATCTTTTTGAAATAATTAAAAGATGTACAGAACAGCAAAATTTCCGAATTTCTAAAAGATAAGGATAAAAAAGCGTTACCTTGGACAATAAGTGCCCTTAAAAATAACAAATTTTAGCATTTTTGAACAGTCTGGAATACTGCCCAAGTCCTACCTAAAGGTACCAGACATTTACATTTACATATTTTTACATTTACTGCTATACTGTGAAGGGCCGTCTAACAGCATCAACTCACAGGACTAGGTGTGGCGTGGCTTCCACACAAGGTCATTAAAACTTTCCCTATTTACAGTTTAAAACTATGTACACGCTCTGTATTCGTTTACTCCTCTGCTGAACTCCAGTCCTTTGGTACATGTCCAGTGTCATAAAAGTGTTGGAATATGTGTGTCAAGCATGGTGCTACCTCTTTAGCAGTTTCTTTCAGTATTCTTGTGAATATGTTGTCTGGTCCGCTTGCCTTCGTTGGGTCTAGGTTCTTAAGCAATTTTTCAACTCCCTCTACTGTGAAATTAATATCCGGCATGTTTGGGGTTGGTGGGTCCTGTTTTCTTGGTATGTCTCCATCTGGTTCTTTAGTAAAGACTGATTGGTATTGTCTATTGAGTGCTGCAGCTTTCTGCTTCGGCGTTGTGAGTAAGTTGTCGTTTTCTTTGAGTGCAGGTATTCGGCTGGAGTTGTTTTGTTTACTTTTGATGTAGGAGTAGAATTTCTTGGGATTATCTGAAGCATTAAGGTTTAAGAACTTGTCAGTATATTCTCTATGTGCTTTCTCAATCTCACGTTTTGCCTCATTTTCTGCTTTCTTATAGTCTTCCCAATCTGATGTTTTCTTTGTCTTTTTAGCTTTCTTCCATTTTCTTTTTTTAAGTCTGCACAGTCTTCGTGCCTTGGGTGTCATCCACGGGAGGTTCCATCACGATGTTATCTTCTTTTTAGGTATGTGTGTGTCTACCATGTCTACTGATTTTACTAATGTGGTTTTAAAGGTGTTCCATATTGATTCGGTATCAGTATCTGGAGGTTGATCTTCTGAGAGTTTATCTGCAAAATCAGTCATTTCTTTCCGTATTTCTTCTATGTTTCCCTTTTTATACTGGTAAACTGTTCTTTCAGGTCTCCTTTGTCGTTGTGCTTTGATATTGACTTCTGCTAATACTATTTCATGATCACTAATTCCTGGCTCTACTCTGAGATTTGTTATTAGATCTTGGTTTGTGGTCATAACTAGATCCAGTATTAAAAACGAAAGAATATGGAATATGTGCCAAAAAGATACGATCCACATATTGAAATGATTTTAATAAATGTACAAAAGCAAAATTTCACTGCGTGTGAAGCGCTTTTCTGGATTAACCTTCATCAGACACGCTAGGAGTAGAAAACTTGGAAAACCGGTAGAATATTAAATTTGATAAAAAAAAATGCCAAAAAATATTACAACAATGACCAAACAGATAAATTTATCAAGTATTAAAGAAACAGCCAAACGTTGTCAAATTTTGGAAATATGTAAACTGTGTCTTTCCAACACATATTCCAGTACTCGAAAATATATAAGAGCATACAACTGAATGTTGTCATTTCTTGTTGGTGTATCTGTCATTTGATTCAGGCAGTTGTCTTTAGATATTTCTACGGCAAGTTGGTTGAGGGTGTTCGTATATTGTGGTCGATCTCTTATATTATATTCATTCCAGGCAATATCCGGTAGGTTGAAGTCGCCTGCTAAGATGATGTTTGGCAAAGATTGTCTGTTAGTCAGTTTAGAAATGGAGTCATCTAGCGCTTTAAGGGGTTGTAGATCATCACTGGTTGGTTGTCTGTAGAATGATCCAAAGTACAGTGGCTGTTGTTTCCATGCTTGTATTTTAACCCATTGTAGCTGACAGTATCCAAGTCTGGTTCTGGTGTTACAACTAAATTGTTTTTTTACTGCTATGAATACTCCACCTTCTCCCTTTTTCTTGTCTTTACGATGTATTTCGTAATGATCTGTTGAAAAAACTTCTTCACGTTTTATGGTGTTGTCTAATTTTGATTCTGATCCACAGATGATGTCAGGTGTGTGTTCATCTATTAGCTGTTTAAGTAGAGCTTGCTTTCTGTTGCTTACTAGGCTGTTACAGTTTACAACCATGAGTTTCAGATTCATTTTGTTGTTCATGGGTATGCATTGTTCATCTTCTGCTGCACTTGATGTGTCTATTGTTGATTCTAATTGACTTTCTTCATCAGAGGTCAGTTCTTCTGACAGGTGGCTATATGGGTTGCTGATGTCTAGCTGAGTATCATCTAGGGATGTTGTACTAAGATTAACAGATCCACATGGTGGACAGGTCCATGTAAAGTGATTAACTGATACCAAGTAATCATATTCAGTTGGGGTGATATTTCCACATCTGATGTGTATCCAGTCGTCACAGTCATCACACTGTATTGCTCTGTGGTTTCTAGCTACGGGTCTCTTACAGAGGAACCAAAATTATGAATTACGAAAATCGCACTGTATTTAAAAGACAAAACATCACTATTTCAAAAAATATTGTTACAATAGTCATTCAATATACGTAAACTAAAAAAAATCATAATGAAAATGTCTTATTTTCATAAAAAAAAATATTGAAATCACTGAAAAATCAGATGAATGCTATATATAGCTATTAAGGCCTGTAGGGCGGCCATCTTTGATTTTTCGAAGGAAAAAATTTGCCTGAATAAGTCTTATAGGATGGTCTTTCAGTTGCAATATACCTTTTACAAAAATGAAAACATTGCTATTGGACGATTTTGCATGGTTTTCTCATGAACAGGCTCTTAAAGTTCTAAGCTTATACCATTCAGCATTCCCAATCTGTTTTTTTTATTCAAGCATATACGATAAAGAGATGTGGAATAAGTGTACGCGACACAACCAACATTAAAGAAACGGCAATTTAAAAAATCACAATGGAAAACAGCCGCCAGCAGTCTTCAACATGACCAGAGGACACTGCTCGCCGTCTTGCATTGGCCCAAGACTAAAATACAATACATAAGATTCAAACAAATCCCCAGAATATCAAAAAATGACCCATTTCTGGACATAAAACAAAAAACAGATAGTAGACAAGGACAAACAAAAGCTTTGACAAGGATTCCTGGCTTAGGACATGCAGATATAAAATGTGGCGGGGTTAAACTAGTTTTTTTGGCCCAACCTTCCCCCTATAACATCTGCTTTACTTTGTCAGTATCTTTGAGCACTTATCTCGGCAAACTATCTTCACTGAACTAAAATACAGGTATCCGGGTTTTGTTCTTTACATTGTCCTTACGTCATGTATGTATACGAAGAATCATATTCATATGACCACAAAAAATCGGACGTATAATGGCATGCTACCGTCGTCGTCTTTGATCTTTGATTGTTAACTTTGTGTGCCTACAACAGATTTAGTGATGTCCTTCATCCTAAGGCCTAAGGTGTTAACTGTCTTTTTCCGGTTTGATTTTTATTCATTCTGTAAAAAAAGTGGATACAAAATTGAACGGTGCACTTTATTTGCGCGAATTGGCATTTCAATATTGATGGAAATACATATTTTTTAAAACCCAACTTTACGATTAGACATAACGGGCCATTATGGGTGAAACACAAGTTTTCTTTATTTTGTAGTCCGATTTAGATTTCTGTCGATGGAACAATTGTTAATATCTTTTTTTTTTTGTTTTTCAATGAGGTTTGCATCATCACTTATTGCTTCAGAAAGAAAGTGATCAAAAGGAGCGCTTTTATTGTATTCTTAACAACATTATTTTGCGTTCCTTATATAGAACAATGTCTCTATATTTTATGAGCACAGTCACACATTCTGTCACAGCATTTACTTAATGAATTCCAATCTCTCTTTTCCTCATCCCATCGACACAGAACATTAAACACTCTCTTGTCCTCAGTCATGTACGGAAGACATGCTTGTCAGATCCAATCAATATGGCGAGATTCAATTGAGAATGTTGATGCCATTAAATTTATAGATTTGCCTCCTAATTAGAATTCCTGTATCATGGTTTCTGGTTTTCTGTGTCCCTTTTTAGACCAGATTATGGGATGTTGATAAGGGATTATGTGGTCCAGTGTTGAATCAGACAATCTATGTAAGTCTAAGGCTTTTATTCACTTAATTTATAAATGATTTAGCCAGGTATTAGGAGTATTGATTAGTATTCTTTGGCTGCAAACTTAATTATTCATTTTTACTAAACATGTGTAGCGTTTGTGTTGCTGTTTGTTTTACAATAACATGTAACGAGCTTCCATATATTTTTTGATAGAAAAAACATTAGCTAAGCAGTGCTATAGTATATTAAATATTTGTAAGACAGTATGTTATCGATCATACAATTCTAATATTTGTGTTCCCTTTCTCTCCCAATAAGTAATATAAAGACCAAACCTCAGTCAATAAAATACAGATTCCAAAGCGGGTTTGAACAAAACGTTTAATATATGCATCAGTCGCACTTGAATCAGAATTACATTGCTACAACCAATACGAAACAAAAGAATGGTCTAATGCACTAAGTATTATTATACTCTAATCGATCAAAGAGGTATTCTTAGTTCTCGTCGAATGGTATTTGCCATAGGGTCCAAACCTTGAATGATGGTCATTTATATCTATTTTTATAAATCGCCCCATGCTCTTGAAAACCATGCAGGGAACGTTATGAATGAACAAGATATAAGCCCTTATGAGTAATGCATGTAATGCGACTTTGGCAGTGTCCAGAATAACAATCAACCTGATTTCATTCGACATTTTTTTTAAATAATCCTGAGAACAATCAAGGTTGATTTGACACCGGCTTATCCTGGGGTCTCCTTTATTATTTTGTTGGTTATAAAAAAAATAATAATTAATTTCATTGTCTCTGAATCCATGAGACCAAGAAAACTTGTTGCTTTGTGGCCATTAAATACAACTGTTACATTTATTGATTTGTTTATTAAAATAAGGATATTGTAGAAATTACATTTAAAATCAATTTGTAATTGGTGACTTTTTGGTCTGTACCGGATAAGCACGAAACATGCTGTTGCAATTTAATTACCGGTTTGTCGATGTATTCAGGTCCCTAGAAACAAATCTCAATTACACTGTATGTATAAAGCATGTCTACATTGACCTATGTTAGTGAACGAATTTAATTTTAAGTAAAATGTACGTTTTTCCAGCTGTGACGAGGTGTAATATATCATATATAGATCTTCGAATAGCGGACTGAGTAGCTCCCTATCATGTTCTTGTTCATATTTCATTGTAGTGTAGCATTAGATTTGAACAGAACATTTTGTTCTAAATACTAGATATTTCAAAATTAGGATTATATGCGGAAAAAAGCAATTTTAACCTTGGAAAACGGATAAATAATTCTTTGCTGTCTGAAAATTAATTCGATATGTGGTCATCATTTTGCTCAAGTGATCATAGTAAGTATTGATATTGTGTGGACTAATTTCTCTTATCATATTTTGTGGTTTTCAAAATCTGCAAATGAATTCATTGGTCTTTTATATTTTTAAAAGGTCATCTGGTGTCGAATCTATATCTTTGCAAGCTATCCTTTAAAGTATAACTGACTGTAAAATGTGCTGAGAGCAATAGGGATAATTAAAGGTAATAACAAAATTACCAAACTGTTATAAAAAGTCTTTAATAACTAATACCCGTCTTGGACACCGGGGTCGGGGTCGTCTGGTCATAAATTGCCCGTTCTTATCCACTCGTTCATTTTCCAGTTGCAATCAAAACTCGTTAGCCAAACTGTCTTCCTCGCCATCATTTCATGTTCATTTTATCACTGCTATCATGTTCATTTTATCACTGCTTTCATGTTCATTTTATCACTGCTATCATGTTCGTTTTATCACTGCTTTCATGTTCATTTTATCACTTCTATCATGTTCATTTTATCACTGCTATCGTGTTCATTTTATCACTGCTTTCATGTTCATTTTATCACTTCCATCATGTTCAACTCACTGATATATCAAAGTTCTCGCTGCTTGGGAGTAAAGTAATAACTAACCAAATAGATCAACCGCTTTTCTATATCGACATGCAAATTCATATGAATCTTATACATGGTAAAATTGCATTTCAAACCCATCTAACAGCAGCATCTTACATCAGCAGCCTTCGTCTTATGATTAAGCAATATTTCAAACATTTATCTCAACACGAACGGTATGAACAAATTATTTTCGTGATTATTTTTCTATTTACGACATGCTTAGTGATCATGCATATGATTGTTTGCAAAAATGAAGTAAATATTTATGTAACATAATATGTTTGCTATCATTCAAATTCAGACTATTGAACCGTTTAAAAGTATATATATTAAAAATGTCATATATATGCAAGATACATATCAAGTCTATTAGGGTAAACATTTAAAATAACTTTTATATATACAGTAACTATATTTAATATTTAACGACGTGTTAGTAGATTATTATTAAACCTGTTAAGCAAGTCAAACCTGTTATATAAGCTTCCATAATTGAGAGATAATTTGATGAAAACAGGGCATTAGCTTACTAAATTCAAACTTTACGATTGCAAAACCGACAACATCTCTGCTGTTAGTAGAGAGTGATGCTAATATTTGAATTGATCGGAGATACTGTTTCCTAATTGTTAATTTATGAAGACAACCATTGTTATGAATTCACAAAAGGAATTTAATGTTTCTCCAGCTAGCTTTGGTTTCTTTTTCAATTTGCTTTAGGAAACAATTAAAATTACATCTTTGGTCATCACATAACAACGTTTGTTATAAAACTGCTTATTTACAATGAGAAGATAAATTAAAGAGGAAAATAACATTTTGCATTCTCTGGTACTTTTTATAGCATCTCATGCGCTGCTATTAAAGTGATTTTGAATTTTCTGAATCGCAAATCCTGACACATTGGCCAACAATCAGCTGAAGTATAAGTTATATAATAGTGTAGTACTTTTTATGATACAAATGATCTGAAGGTTTTGGGACAAAAGATACCGTTGTACGTTTCCTGTTTTGATCATTTTGTTATCACCTCAATAACCCTATTATGTCCTATTATGCCTTGCAACTGTGTTATGTTTTGTATTACCATCGGACGGTCGTTAAGTTTGTAACGGAAGAGGGAGGTTTGGCGCCATAAAATCTGATTAAACTTACCATTTCTTTTAAAAAGCCTGTACAAACTCATGACCATTTTGGTCTTTAATAAGCCTGTACAAACTCAGGACCATTCTGATCTTTCATTGGTATGACTTCCTTGTTTTGTCTTTTCTCTTGAAGATTTGGTTCAATAGTTTTGTTATTACCTTTACTCTTTAAATACATATGACTGATTCCTAACAATTATAAAAATCATAAGAGTCATAGAGTTGTTCTCTATCCCCTTAATCTGACTACGGAAAGCTCTTTATGGCTTTTTGGTAAATGCTGTAGAAAGCATTTAAGAACAGAACCTTCCCAATCAATCACTGGTTCCCTATCCAGTCCACCTAGACTGTTATGTTTACGATGTCTGGGAGGTCTCTTTGGGCGACAACGCGCTTGTTTCCTTGATTAAATAACAGGAATTATCCGTTATTTCCTAATAGTAATTGGAATGAATTGATGGTATGGTAAGGTTTACATAGTTCAGATTCCTCCAAATATAGACCATCGATCATACCCGACACAAATTGAAGAATATGTTCATAATTATTGCAAATGCAGTTTATTTTACGCTGCTTTTGTTATATATAATCCTTCTATTTTTTTTCGAATTTTTTTAACAATCGCATTCATCAATTTCAGTTTTAACCTTGTTTTGTTTTTTGGACATTTTAGATTTATCATTGTGGTTTTTCCTTTATTTAGGGGGAGGGGTATTAGATTTATAAGGGATATGGATAATTTTTGTCCTGTTTTGGTCGATGGTTTCCCCGTCTAAGCTGGCAACCGGCTCCCTACTGTTCAGATAGTTTATCTTCAGATAACAGCGGGGTACCAGCCTATTCCCCGTCTTGACCTTTTTTAAAAATTTTGCTCTGTCGCGGACCTTCTCCGTAAATATTCCTGTTTTTTCCCTTAATTTCGCCCTGCTTATTTTATAAGGGGTTATTCTGGATTTTGAAACGTCCATCATGCCTTTTTTCAAATTTGACCATAGCCCCCATTAAAAACTGATCACTTCTCTATAAATGACACCAACCATTGATCATGATGCTATTTAGTTCATGATACGTCTTAAAACGACATGACAATTAATGAAAATAAATAGTGAAAAATACGCTTTGTTCCTGTGTTTTTGCTGTCAGCTATGACCTGTTTCCAATGTTTTTTCCAAACATTTGGCTGCCCATCTTTGAAGAGTCTTTGATAGAAAAAGGACATATTTATCCACTTTCTCAAAATGTACATATACAGATATTACATTAGCTTTAATCTTGACATTTGTTTGAATAAATGCCATCCATTAACCCAATTCTTGACATTTGTTAAAATAAATACCACCCATTAAACAATTTTCCTTAATAGTCTTTAAGTACTATATGTTAGCGATCGATAAACATAAATATTAATTTTACTAATTTCAATCATCGTCATTCATTTCTGATGTATATTATAGTTTACAAACACCAGTTCCTCGTTAGCAATTTACTGTTGTATGATCCGACCAACATTTAGTCCTCTGGGATCTCAAAAGCGCCAGCATCTTTATTCATATTTTAGTAATAGTTTTCTTTGCTCGTCTCAGTCTTCATTTATTCCTTCATAGATCACAGACATGGTTATTACATTAACGTGTCTAGTTCATATTTGTTCATAAATGCGATATTTAGGATCTACACAACATGATTATGAGTGTGAAAGTTTATATTTCGTGGTATAAAAAGCTCCATTTTTACTCAAAAACCATGGATATTTATTGTAATTCTTGATTTTTTGTTGGTTCCTCGTTTACACCAGAAGGACATCTTTCTAATTTTTTTTGCTGTTTTTTATTCTATCTGTTTGCTATGAAGTATCATGCTATAAACAACTAGTTTACATTTGTTAACAAGTGCTTATTCTGTATCTATATATACTTATACAAATGGAGATGATAACATATTTGACTATGGAGGGCGCAGAGGATGGCATAGAATTCGAAATACGTAGGTTTTAATGTCTGTGCCTTGTTGTAATCTATGTTGAGATTGTCCAATATTTTTTTATGTTTTTGACTCTGGTTTCTTATCCATGGTATTTGTATGTATTTTTCATTTACATCTCTGCATCCGTTACATTTTAAAAGTTATTTTTTCAGGACAGTTTGATTTCGTTTGCTTTAACATAAAGGGACCTATCGTGGGAACAACCATTTTTTTATAAACTTAGAACACAATTCTTTTAAAATCTGTGGGAACCAAAATCGACCGAGATTTCATAACATTTCAAATTGAAATTCATTTTTTAAAATGTTTTGTTGACCTGCGCCGGACTTCTTTATAAATTGAGACAAAATGATATTGGTCTTAAGCTATTTAATGTATTAAAAGACATGTATAGATGCTGTGAGTCATCAGTGAAGATTGAAAATAGTCATTCAGATTTCTTTGAAATAGATAGAGGTGTCAAACAAGGGGACAGCTTGAGCCCTACATTATTTAATTGTTTTATAAATGATCTCCATTTAATATTTGATGCATCTTGTGAACCTGTCTGTTTAGATAGAACTAAGATAAATACATTAAGTTTTGCATATGATCTTATTATTTTATCTGAGTCTGCAAAGGGGCTCCAATCAGCACTAAAAAAGATAGAAGAGTATTGTTTTAAATGGCAGTTAAGTGTCAATATCATTAAAACTCAAATTATGATTTTTCAAGGAGGCAATCAGCCTAGCAATAATTTCTATTACAAAAATCAAGTGTTACAAGAAGTCAAGGAATTTAATTTTCTTGGAAATATTATTGACCATAGAGGAAAATTTTAAAAATCTTCTCAGGAACTAGCAAAAAAGGGACTGAAAGCTTTTTTCTTTCTCAAAAAGTATATGTCAAACTTTAAATACATTCCAGTAAACTTGTCTTGTAAACTCTTTGACACTTTAATAAGACCAATTTTATTATATAACAGTGAAGTCTGGTTTATGGATGAATATTTCACTGTCTTCAAAGCTATACAAAGAGCATCAGTTAGTGGAAGAAATGTAGACATCTTGTCTTTATCTGACAAGTTCTCATTTGAGAAAATACATAATAAGTTCTGTAAAAGTGTTTTAGGTGTACGAAAAACAGCTAGTAATATTGCTTCAAAAGCAGAACTAGGAAGGTTGCCTCTATATTCTTTTATTAAAACACAAGTAACTACTTTTTATACGAGAGTTAATTCTTAGGATATTAATCCTCTAGTGAAGGAGGCATTTTTAGTTAACAAAAACCTAAGTAATGAGGGTATATACACATGGTATAGCTTTGCCACTTCTATTATGAATCAGTTTCAGCTAAATAAAGAAGATTTTGAGTGTCCACATAAAGTGTATAAAGAACTAAAATTTAAAGTCAAAAACACTTGTAAAAAAGTTATTACTGAAAAATATAATGAAGTTTTCATGGATAAAATCCTAAATTTTGATAACTCTTCTAAATTATTTCTTTATAGCAAGATAAAATTGAACATCAAACCAGAAGATTATTTAAAAACCCCAAATATAAATAGTAGAAAATACAAAATTCCGCATCAGTGACCATAATTTGGAAATTGAAATTGGGAGATACAAAAATACACCTCGTGAACAAAGACTTTGCAAAATATGCAAGGTCTTAGATGACGAGAAACATTTCTTTTTAGACTGCCAAATAAATAATAATATACGAAATAAATTCTTTAACATGATATGTACTAAATACCCACATTTGAACCAGCTTGATTCTACCAGTAAACTTTTATTTATTTTAAATTATGATATGGATATATTGCCCATTATCATTGATTTCATAAAGCAATCTTTAGAGTTGCGAAAATGAGGTCTATACTGGTCAAGTAATTTTCATATCACATAATTACAAAATGTATGTAAAACCATTTATTTCTGTATATGTTATTTGTATATGATATTTGTGTTTGTTTTGTATTTGCGGAACCCGTAAGGGTTTTATGTTTTGCAAATAAAGTCATATTTAAATACATATGCATGACTGATTCCTAACAATTATAAAAATCATAAGAGTCATAGAGTTGTTCTCTATCCCCTTTATCTGACTACGGGAAGCTCTTTATGGCTTTTTGGTAAATGCTGTAGATAGCATTTAAGAACAAAACCTTCCCAATCAATCACTGGTTCCCTATCAAGTACACCTAGACTGTTATGTCTTTTGGTTATAAATTACTTAATGTATGTAAAAAAAAAATAATTTGTATATAGGAAACTCTAGGCTAGGCCAAGACAGAGGTGTCGGTAGAAAAACCTGTAAAAATGTCAGTGTTGTGGATTATTTTTTATTATCTTCTACTTTATTTTCAAATGTAATTGAATTTTGTATAAATGATTTTGATCCTATTTTATCTGATGTGCATAATGCAATACACATTTCTTTAGGCAAACAGCAAAATAAAATTATTCGGGTAGCGGATAATACTCATTGTCAAAAGCCACCCGCGTGGAACGACAATAAGAAGACTCAGTTCATAAGCACTGTACAAAATAAACAAATCGAGATCGATCAACTAAAACTTGACCTTGAAAGGTTAAGTCTTTCACCTAGCTGTAGTCAACAAGACATCGACAATATTACAAATAAAATTTCTCAGATATTCATAAGCTCTAGTAAAGAGGTTTTTTACAAGAGAGATAAGAAAAGTACTTTTAAACCAGAATCAAAGCCATGGTACACAAACAAATGCTACAATTATAGAAAAAAGTTTCATAGAGCCAAAAAATCCTATAATAAAAAGAAAACCGAAGCAAATTGGTTGAATATGTTGAAATGTAGCAAACAGTACAAACAGGTTACAAACAAAGCTTTTAACTCTTTTCAATTCAAACTGGAAAATAAACTTAGAAACACGGAAAAACATAATAGCAAAGATTTTTGGAAGATTTTGAATAATTTTCAGAAAGGCGATGGTATTAAAAATAATGATATTTCTATTGAAGAACTGTATAAGCACTTTGAAGAATTAAACAAGAATGAGTTTAATGATATTGATGTAACTGAAATAGATTTTAATATTGATAATGTAACTCCTGAAATGGAAAATATATTAAATGGACCTATCTCAGAGGAGGAGATACTGAATGTAATTAAAGTTTTAAAAAATGGAAAATCATCTGGTATTGATGATGTAATAAATGAATACATAAAGTATACAATAGATGATATGTTGCAAATATATGTAGTACTTTTTAATATTATACTAAATACAGGTGTAATCCCAGAATCTTGGGGTAAAGGTATTCTTATTCCAATATACAAAAATAAAGGATCTAAGACAGATCCTGGTTCTTACAGGGGAATTACATTAAACTCATGTCTTAGCAAGGTTTTTACAGCTATACTGAATAATAGACTGAATAAATTCTCTGATGAGTTAAACGTGATATCAAACGCTCAGGCAGGATTTAGAAAGGGGTTTTCGACCGTAGATAATATATTTGTCTTGCATTCATTGATCTCTATTTACTTGGGGCTGGGAAAGAAATTACATTGTGCATTCATAGATTTTAAGAGTGCATTTGATACTATTTGGAGAGTCGGACTGTGGCAAAAGATGCTGAAGTCAAATGTTCAAGGGAAAATTTTTAACGTTATTCATGGAATGTATAGAAATATACATAATAAGTTTATTTGCATAAAGACCATTGTAGGCCAGGCAATACATATAATAATACACAACATGAACATATTCACATAGAAGTACATACAAATATAAAGAAGACATAAAAGAAAATGAATTAATATAATATGCATGCACTTGACCAGTATAGACCTCATTTTCGCAATTCTAAGGATTGCTTTATAAAGTCAATAATAATGGACAAAACATCCATATCATAGTTTAGAATAAGTACAAGTTTATTAAAAGAGTCAAGCTGGTTAAAGTTTGTATATTTATTAGATATTTTGTTTAAAAAACTATTACGTATACTGTTATTTATTTGGCAGTCAAAAAAGAAGTGTGCCTCGTCATCCAAGACATTGCATATTTTACAAAGTCTCTGATCACGAGGGATGTTTTTGTATCTCCCAACCTCAACAGCCAAGTTATGATCACTAATGCGAAATTTAGTAAGAGTTTTTCGACTATTGAAATTGGGGATTTTCAAATAATCTGCCATATTCATATTTAGCTTTAATTTGCTATATAGATATAACTTAGAGCTATTATCAAATTTAACAATTTTGTTCATGAAGACTTCTTCATATTTATCATTGATAATTCGTTTACTGCTGTTTTTAACTTTAACTTTTATAACTTTATAAAGTTTATCAGGAAACTCTAAATCTTCTTTATCTATTTGAAATTGATTCAAAATAGAGGTAGCAAAACTATACCAAGTATATATACCCTCATTACTAAGGGTTTTGTTAACAACAAGAGCTTCTCTAACCAATGGATTAATACCCTGAGAGTTAATTCTGGAATAAAAAGTATTCACTTGTGTTTTAATAAATGATTCTAGAGGCAACCTTCCTAGCTCTGCTTTTGAAGCAATGTTACTAGCTGTTCTTCGTACACCTAGCACACTTTTACAAAATTTATTATGTATTTTTTCAAATGGAAACTTGTCAGCTAAAGACAAGATATCCACATCTCTGCCACTCACTGAGGACCTTTGTATAGCTTTAAAGACAGTAAAATATTCATCCATAAACCAGACCTCACTGTTATATAATAAAATTGGTCTAATTAAAGTGTCAAAGAGTTTACAAGATAAATTTACAGGTATATGCTTAAAATTTGACATATACTTCTTGAGAGAAAAAAACGCTTTCAATCCCTTTTTTGATAATTCCTGTGAAGACCTTTTAAATTTTCCTTTACAGTCAATAATATTTCCAAGGAAATTAAATTCTTTAACTTCCAGTAACAATTGGTTTTTATAGTAAAAATTATTGCAGATTTGGTTGCCTCCTTGAAAAATCATAATTTTAGTTTTATTTATATTAACACTTAATTGCCATTTATAACAATATTCTTCAATCTTTTTTAATGCAGATTGGAGCCCATTTGCAGACTCTGATAAAAGAATTAGATCATCTGCAAAACTCAATGTGTTTATATTTGTTCTATCTAGACAGACAGGGTCACATGATGCATCAAATATTGAATGTAGATCATTAATAAAACAATTAAATAATGTAGGGCTCAAGCTGTCCCCTTGTTTAACACCTCTTTTTATTTCAAAGAAATCTGAATGACTATTGTCAGTCTTAACTGATGATTCACAGCTTCTATACATGTCTTTTAATATATTAAACATTTTAAGGCCAACTTCATTTTGCCTTAATTTATATAGAAGTCCGTCGTGCCAGACAGTGTCAAAGGCACGACGTAAGTCAACAAAGCAAGAAAATATTTTCTTTTTACTCTTTACTAAGTACTTCGTAATGAGTGTTTTCAATATGAATATACTATCAGTGGTTCTATGGTTGAACCGAAACCCAAATTGTTGATCTGCAAATTTATTCTCATAAAGAGTAACAAGTCTAGAATTAATGACTGCACTAAAAAGCTTAGCAATACAATTTTGTAGTGAAATTCCTCTATAGTTATTAATATTTTGTTTGTCTCCTGATTTATGAATTAGTGTTATAAATGATTTCCTCCAATTGTTGGGATATTTTCCAGATTCTAAAATGATATTAAAGAGTTTAGCAATAGCTTTGCAAGTTGTAATGCCACTGTATTTTATAATTTCATTGGAAATTTTATCTGGACCAGCACTTTTTCCTAAACTTAGTTTTTTTAAACATTTATTTATTTCAGTTATTGTAATAGGTTTATCCGTTATATCATTAAATAGAGGAATCTTGTTTGAATCAGATTCAACTTTCTGTTTAAATTCTTTATCAAAATCATTAGTTTCCCCTTGAGTTTTAAAATGGTTAGTTAGTTCATTAAAATCAGCTTTTAACTCTTTAGAATTATTTGAATCTTCAAATTTAAGTGATTTTAAAATTTAAAAACTTGTATAAGACATGGAAATGAATATTCTGGATTTTTTAATTGTGAAGTAGGAGTAAAACAGGGAGAGAATCTGTCTCCTTTTTTGTTCTCCCTGTACCTTAATGATTTAGAACATTTTCTGCTTCAAAATAATGTCAATGACCTTAAAACTATTTCAGACAAGATTGTAGAACATTTACAATTGTATATTAAAATTTTTATTATATTATATGCTGATGATATGGTTATAATGGCAGAGAGTGATAAAGAGTTACAAGAAGCATTATTAGAATTTGCTGAATACTGTAAATTATGGAAACTAACTGTTAATACTCAAAAAACTAAAATTATTATATTTAGCAAACGTAAATGCAAGAACCATAGACCTTTTATATTGTTTGGGACAGAATTAGAGGTTGTAGACAGTTACTCATATCTTGGTTTGAATTTTAACTACAATGGCAATTTTTGTAATGCAAGAAAGAAATTAACTGAACAGGCTAATAAAGCACTGTATGGTCTTTATAGAAAATTAAGGAATTTATGTATACCAATTGATCTTCAATTGAGATTATTTGACTCATTAGTAGCTCCTATTTTGATATACTCTAGTGAAGTGTGGGGATTTGAAGCTAAAGAGGGGGTGGAGAGGATACAATTACAATTTTGTAAGAAAATTCTGGGCTTAAGAAACAATACCCCGAATTATATGGTGTATGGGGAATTAGGACGATTCCCTATGGAAATTGTTATTAAGCTTAGAATTATGGCAAGCCGTTTTTACATTTATTCCTCTTTATAGATATCTCATAAACTTTATAAGATATCTCATATACTTTATAAGATATCTCATATACTTTATAAGATATCTCATAAAGTTTATAAGATATCTTATAAACTTTATGAGATATCTTATAAAAAATAATTTATAAGATATCTCATATACTTTATAAGATATCTTATAAACTTTATGAGATATCTTATAAATTTTATAAGATATCTTATTTACTATATAAGATATCTTTAAAAGAAAATGAGATATCTACTAAACACAATGTTATAAGATATCTGATAAAGTTTATAAGATATCTCATAATGTTTATAAGATATCTTATAAAGTATATGAGATATCTAATAAATTATTTTTTATAAGATATCTTATAAAGTTTATAAGATATCTTATAAAGTTTATCAGATATCTTATAAACTTTATGAGATATCTTATAAAGTATATGAGATATCTTATAAATTTTATGAGATATCTTTAAAGAGGCCTTATAAAAATATAAGATATCTTATAAAGTTTATAAGATATCTCATATACTTTATAAGATATCTTATTAAATATATAAGATATCTCATATAAATGGGAGTTTATAAGATATCTTATAAAACATATGAGATATCTTATAAAACATATAAGATATCTCATAAAACATATAAGATATATTATAAAACATATAAGATATCTCATAAAGTTTATTAGATATCTTATAAAGATTATGAGATATCTTATATAAAATAATTTATAAGATATCTAATAAAAGTTATAAGATATCTAATAAAATTTATAAGATATCTCGTAAACTTTATGAGATATCTTATAAAAAATAACTTATAAGATATCTCATAAAATATATAAGATATCTAATTAACTTTATGAGATATCTTATAAACTTTATAAGATATCTTATTAGTTTTATAAGATATCTTATAAGTTTTATAAGATATCTTATAAATTATTTTATATGAGATATCTAATAATCTTTATAAGATATCTTATAAACTTTATGAGATATCTTATATGTTTTATAAGATATCTTATTTGTTTTATAAGATATCTTATATGTTTTATAAGATATCTCATATGTTTTATAAGATATCTTATAAACTACCATTTATATGAGATATCTTATATATTTAATAAGATATCTTATAAAGTATACGAGATATCTTATAAATTTTATGAGATATCTTTAAAGAGGAATAAATATAAATATGGCGTGCCATATAGAATGGCATTATTTTGGAATAGTTTATTATCAAATGGAACAAAGTTATCTTGTTTGTTATTTAAACTCACGTATCAACTTCACCAGAGTAATCAAATGCAATTTAAATGGATAAATTTTGTTAAATCTATTTTTGATGATTCAGGACTAAGTTTTATTTGGAACAGTCAACTTATTGTCAAGAAAGATTTGCTAAAATCATTGTTTAAACAAAATTTACTTGATCAGTTCATACAAAAATGGTTCTCACAGATGCAAGAATCATCAAGGGGGGAGTTTTATAGCACATTTAAAACAGAGTTTAAACTAGAACAATATTTGCTAAGATTACAAAAGAATGATAGAATTGTTATGTGTAAAATTACGTTGTTCAAATATTAAATTTCCAGTTGAAACTGGAAGATGGTTGGGTATTCCTAGGCATGAAAGAATATGTAATTTTTGTAAAACATTAGGCGACGAATTTCATTACTTTTTTGTTTGTAAAAACCCCGTCATAGCTGAACTACAGGGAAAATTTATTCCCAAATACTATAGGGTGTGTCTATCTGAGAGCAAAATGAGTTATTTGTTAAAATATTGTAATGTAAAATTATATCAACATATTTGCTCGTTTCTAAGACAAATTATAAGAGTCATTTAACTCAAATGTGTGACAATGCAAATATACTTACATTTTTGTTTGTAAAACTCTATTTAGTATCTATTAACAGACTAAGCTATGAATGAAAAGCACGTGGTAACTTTATGAATGAAAACATTTAAATGATTCTTGTTTGTATATATAATGTAACGGTTGATTTGTCACGATTAATTGACAATAATACATTGTGATTTCCCTGCTGCTGTAATCTATGTATATCTGTAAATATTTTGACCTCTTGTACACTATGTGTCTGAGGATAATAAAGTATTTGTTGTTGTTGTTGTTGTTGTTGTACGATGTCTGTGAGGTCTCTTGGGACAACAACGCGCTTGTTTCCTTGATTAAATAGCAGGAATTATCCGTTATTTCCTAATAGTAATTGGAATGAATTGATGGTATGGTAAGGTTTAGATAGTTCAGATTCCTTCAAATATAGACCATCGATCATTCCCGACACAAATTGAAGAATATGTTCATAATTATTGCATACAATCTGTAACAAAGTATTTTATTTCATACCGCTTTAGTGATATCTAATCCTACTAAATCTTTTTTTGCCTTTTTTTTAACAATCGCAGTCATCAATTTCTGTAATAACCTTGTTTTGTTTTTGGACATTGTGATTTTTCCTTTATTTAAGGGGGGTATTAGATTTATAAGGGGTATGGATAATTTTTGTCCTGTTTTAGTAGATGTTTTCCCCGTCTTGACATTTTTTAAAATTTTGATCTGACATGGACCTTTTCCGTATATATTCCTGTTTTTTCCCTTAATTTCGCCCTGCTTATTTTATAAGGGGTTATTCTAGATTTTGAAACGTCCATCATGCCTTTTTTCAAATTTCACCATAGCTCCCATTAAAAACTGATCACTTCTCTATTAATGACACCAATGATTATGATGCTATTTAGTTCATTATAAGTCTGAAATGAAAATTAAAACAAAAATGAATAGTGAAAAATACACTTTGTTCCTAGTTATGACCTGTTTCCAATGGGTTTTTTTTCAAACCTTTGAAGGGTCTTTGATACATGTAGAAAAAAGGACACATTATCCACTTTTTCAAAATGTACATCTACAGATATTACATTAGCTTTAATCTTGACATTTGTTTGAATAAATGCCATCCATTAACCCAATTCTTGACATTTGTTGAAATAAATACCACCCATTAAACAATTTTCCTTAAAAGTCTTTGAGCACTATATAATAGAGATCGATAAACATAAATATTAATTTTACTAATTTCGATCATTGTCATTCATTTCTGCTGTATATTATACTTTACAAACACCAGTTCCTCGTTAGCAATTTACCGTTGTATGATCAGACCAACATTTAGTCCTCTGGGATCTCAAAAGCGCCAACATCTTTATTCATATTTTAGTAATAGTTTTCTTTGCTCTCTTAAGTGGTCTCAGTCTTCATTTATTCCTTCATAGATCACAGACTAGGTTATTACATTAACGTGTCTAGTTCATATTTGTTCATAAATGCGATATTTAGGATCTACACAACATGATTATGAGTGTGAAAGTTTATATTTCGTGGTATAAAAAGCTCCATTTTTACTCAAAAACCATGGATATTTATTGTAATTTTTGATTTTTTGTTGGTTCCTCGCCTACACCAGAAGGACATCTTTCTAAACTTTTTGCTGTTTTTATTCTACCTGTTTGCTTTGAAGTATCATGCTATAAACAACTAGTTTACATTTGTTCACAAGTGCTTATTCTGTATATATATACTTATACAAATGGAGATGATAACATATTTGACTATGGAGGGCGCAGAGGATGGCATAGAATTCGAAATACGTAGGTTTTAATGTCTGTATACCTTTGTTGTAATTTGTGTTGAAATTGTTCAATATTTTCCAATGTTTTTTACTCTAAAAGATGGAGATACCTTTCGATATATGATAGAGACCTCTTTATACATGTTACACGAATGTTTGTTGTGTTAATTTCTGGTTTCTTCTCCATGGTATTTGTGTGTATCTTTCATTTACATCTTTGCGAACAAATAACTTATAAAATGTAACGGATGCAAATCCGTTACATTTTATAAGTTATTTTTTTAGGACAGTTTGATTCCGTTTGTTTTTGCATAAAGGGACTTATCGTGGGAAAAGCCATTTTTATAGACTTAATACATAACTGTGTTAAAATCTGTGGGAACCAAGATCGACCGAGATTTCATAACAATTCAAAATAAAATTCATTTTTTAAAATTTATGGAAATAATGGCAAGGCAGAATTCATATCGCTGATAACCTTTTATAATTATTTGTTTAACACCTTAAAATGTGTAATTTTCATGGCATCGTCAAAAGCTCGTGCGTCTGCATGTTGGTACTTAAAATGTGTCATGGTGTCTGTACTTGTATTTACATTACACTTTGTGAATACTGCCTCAGTTAATATCAATGCTTTGTCTCTAAGAGTTTCTGGTTTGCTTTATGGGGCTCCCGCAGGGTACCCCCTCAGGTCGCAAGGTCGCCTTTAAAAGGCATATTTTGGTGGAGGTCGCAGGTCATTTTTCGGCATAGGTCGATTTTATGAAGTGTAGGTCGGAAGTCGCCCTTAAAAAGCCTTCAGGTCGCAGGACGTTTTCAACCCTGCGGGAGCTAACTTTATAGCTTCACAATTTGGAAAAAATACTGGCATAAGTTGCATTGTTTGTAACCATGTTATATGCTTATTATATTATTAATTGTTGTTGCCATACAATTAAACTGGATTGAACATGAACATGATGTAGCAGTATGTTGTCTCAGCTGATTAAAACTATCTTTGGCGACCTTATTCAAAGAGGCAGATATAGAGGGGTGTAAGGGTGGCTGTAGGTCAAGTCATTTTAAAGTATTTTATAGTAATTTCCTATAAAAATTACAACAAAGCCCTATTAAGCAATATATTTTGCTACGCCTGACGCGCGTTTTTTGAAAGAGCCACCAGAGGCGCTCTATCCCTAAAATTAAAACTGTCAAACGCTAAAAAAATATGAAGAGCATAGAACAATAAAACCAAAATATGCCGAAATAAAAGCCAAGCTATTACTAAGACCAACCTATGCCTGGGGTAGGAAGATCCTTAGGGGTTTGACAATATTGAAATTTACACGCAGGATAATTAATCATAGCTTTGCGATGTTCTTAAAAACACAAAAGTGTTGATGCCTCGCATTTCTATCTGTTTTTAAGTCTCGCCCAGATAGAATCTACATTTTGGCAACGTACTGTATATTCATCATATAGAACTTTTTAGTATATTTCAATCATAAAGTATTCCCAAAATTTTCTTATTTACAACGTTTGGATTGTAAATTTTGTTGTCATAGTATCAGCTTAACTTAATCGATAGTCAGGTGTCTTGAATCGTTTTTAAGCTCTAAAAACATAACAAAACTTGTAAAAATGAAGTCCATTATACCATTAAAGAGCTGTAAACAAGAAAAGTCAATACAGAAACGCATGTAATTTGATTTGACTAACCTAACCATGTTAGCCTAGAAAACAGAATCTTTCTACTTGTCTTTTTTTTTATTTCAAATTGATTATAAATGAATATGCGTTTGTATTTTGATTTCTAACTCTTATGATAGTGTTAGAAATCAAAACTCAGCTGGTGGAGTTTTCATTCAGCGGAGTTAAACCGCACCAACATCAACAAGTCATGAAATTGTCCGTGAAAATTTTGTCTTTAATCGAAGGTTCTTCCTACTCCAGGCATAAACATAGGTTGATCTTTTTCATGATTTCGGTCCCAGTTCAGCATATCTGTTTTTTTATTTTTCTATGATCTTTATATTCATATTGTGTTTGGCATTTCCAATCTTTTGAGTAGAGCGTTAAATAAACAAAACGCACGTCAAGCGTAGCAAATTTTCCCCCCTAAACATTCAGTGGAGGATCCAGGAGGGGGGGGTTCCGGGGGTCGGAACCCCGCCTTTCCACCGAAAATTTAAATTTTTGTGTGGATTTTCAGAAAAATTGGTCTGGAACCCCCCTTTTGGCCCACAGAACCCAGTATGTGGAACCCCCCCCCCTTTCGAAAATTTCTGGATCCGCCCCTAGTTAGTTGTTATTTTGATTCGATCGTCATATTATGTTGAATCTTTGAAAACTATACTGATTGAAATCAACCAATAATGTAAAGGTATATGAAAAAAAACATTTGATAACCCCCAAATTAGCAAACCACCAAAACCTACGTGTAAAATTGGCTTTCGATATCAGCGTTTATCTGCGTGCATTAAGATGATTAGAAAGAACCGGTAATTACTGTTATTTTTCACAGTTTTCCGTCGCATGTCAAATTGTGTTGCTATTTTCTATCCGTCTTGCTGCTAACCATTTTTTTCTCTCGAAATAATGACAGATAAATCTCCGTCTCTGTTTCAAAGACAATGGCCAAAACATATTATTCTGCTATAACTTCTATTGATTTTTGTATTTCTAAGTTAATTGTCATCTTTTAGAAAGAATTACCTATAGAAATGTAAAAGAATCTCTGCCAGTGACAGTGCTGTCACATTTGTCATATCACCAATGAACAGTGCACAGACCTTAGAGTTTTGACGCATAGAATCTGTGTCAAGCATTTCCCTGGGTATTAGTGGCAAATCCATTCAATCTCATTTATTCTGGGAAAAACGTACGGAGGATAAAAATATTATTTGTTTTGATTGTCATGTGGTCGCATGCATCTGACAGAGAACTCAGTAAGTCGATTCTTTTTATCATTCTTGATTCTTTTATTATTGCAGATTTTTATAGAGTTTTTATTTTTGCTATTTTCATGCATGGAAGTGATATTAGAAGAAATTACTGTATTATTCATGAACCACTTTGCTACCTTCTATTGAGGGCATTTTAGATAAACCAATGTCATGTTTTTTTTCGGCCATTATTGACAAAGTTCATTTTTGTATTGAATGAAAAAAAAAGATATATAGATATCATGGATATGATGTTGTGCATTTTTTCTAATATATTGTTAATTCGCATGAGAATAAGACGATTAATTCTTCAGTCAGATGCCTTATCGATTCTCCTTTTTTATGATATATGAGCGATAAGCTTTGTTTTGCAATAAAAAAGAATACCATGCACGTTGCTGTTTTCACCAAAATTTTCAAACAAATTCTAACTTGGAAGCCAGGAAGCAGTGGTGGGAAAAATACAGATTTTTAAAAATTATATAGGCTTTACTAAAAAAAAAATCGACAAGACAACTATCTCATTGAAATAAATTTTGTTATTTTAAAGCATATTTTTGTAATTTTAGTTAATATTAATAACAATATTTTATCCTTGGCAATATTTATCACCTTGTCAGAAAATAGTTTGTTGAACTAAGGGGGTACCAAAATATTTTAGATACAATGCCCCTACACAAGAGCTTTTGGTAATTTTCATCTTCATGGTCCCTAGGTTGCTCCTACAGTTGAACTTTGTTATAATAACGTAACCCTAGACCTACGTCCACGCACTTACACTGGAAAGCATTGGACGGAGGGTTACGTTATGCGAAAATAGGGTCCGTTTCTGTTTAACATACTATTGTACGTTGACTGATTATAATTGTATATATTCTATATTTGTTGATGTGTTTTTTCTATGTAATTGTTTTGATCCATATGGGTGTAATCGCAATTAAAGAAAAGAATTGAATTGTCATCGTAACTATAGTTGAACTATGCCGGTTTTAGCTAGACTTGATGCTAGATATAAACGCAGTAATTTAAGATTACAAATTTGGATATCTATGACGAGTCAACAGTGTTCGACATTTGTGTTTTAATCTTCGCTTTTTTAGTGTTTTTTAGATTTTGTTGTGAGATCTCAGAATAAACAAAATCACGTTCACATGTCTCCCAATGCTCTTCAGCATAAACAAAATAGAAAGAGGGCGTCTAAAATATTTGCATCTCAGTTTGTGAACATATTAGTATATATGTTGCCTGAAAGCGCCTTAATTATGAACACTTCTTTGCAATAAATTCATTACGAATGTACATCTTTTACATTCAACAGTCTTGCCTACGATATCGATATGGTCCATTCGCTCATTAAGTCGACATTGTTAAAGTTTTTGGATTTCGTGACAAAATACAAGGCTAATCTACCAGAATTATATACGACGTAATTGAATAAAATACAAATTGAAATGATTTGAAGTGACTAGCGACAATAGCTTGCAGCCTTACCAAAGATAAATCTTTGTCCGAAGAAATAACCATCATCAAGGTTCTGAATGACGTCACTAAAAGTTGTCTTTCTAGACAGATTTAATATTAAGGGTATTTCTTTTGTGCTTTGACTAAAAATTCAAAACGGACCATAGTAATTAATCCTTATTAATAATGACATGAAAACAATTTTTCTCTAATTTGCTACTTTTTCAAAGTGCCCGTTACCATGATAAATAGTCAAAATCATTTGATGTTGAACATTCCATTGTCAGACGAGCTCACTACTTGGTTTAAAAGCGTGTCCGACTGAAGGTAATGTCGGTGGATCAGATAGAAAATTTTGAAATTTTAGGTCAATATACAGAGATAAAAAGCTCAAACTAAAATATGTAATTCGGTCAGACGTAAAAGGGGTGTTTTCTAAAAAAAAAGTATAAAAGCTTTACATTAACAACAAACAACAACAAAAATCAGCAAGACAACTATCTCATTGGTGATTGATAACTTTGCTTTTTGGTGTTTGTTAATATGAGGCAGGTAAAACCTGTTACGCTCCCGAGGTTTCGATTAAATTATTTTTTTGGTTCGAAAATAAAAACAAACTAGCTTTTCTTGTGGGTTACGTGAGCGTTTAATGACGTCTAAAATTTTCAAAGATAAAAACGTTAAAAAGACGCCGAAAGTTCGGGAAAACAAGCGCGTGCTATACCGGACGTTGAAGGAAGATTCAGCTCATAGTACAACTAAAATATTGACATTTCTACCATTATCGCTCCCTTCGGGAGCGTATAAAGCAACAAATTCATACAACAACAATTTAAAAAATCTACTGGCAATAAATGTGGCATTGAACTGCCAATTATTTAAGATTTTACTATTTTGCAGTGACCAAGAATGAAATAAATTTCCACAGTGCTGCCAAAGACAATGATTTACAGTCAGTGAAAAAACTCCTTCGAGAGAGGGTTGACATCGACTGTAAAAATAATGTAGGTATTTTACAAATCAAGAAAAAAATATTATATATTTTCTAATAGAATGAAATGAATGAATACAAAACAGCTGATCATCGTAAAAGCTATGTCAAAAAAAACCAGAACAATAAAAATTGCATAGATTCAGTTTTGCTTTAAATAATTGAACTTCAATAATGTGTTTTATAATTTTTGTTCAGTTAGATAGAACTCCACTTCATTGGGCGGCAGCAAATGGTAACTTAGAAATCATAGAACAATTAGTGGACGCTGGTGCTGATTTGGAAGCTAAAGATAAGGTAACCAACGTTATAAAAACATTGTTTTGTTTGTTTCGAAGAAGAAGCGAAAATGGGTTCCACACGTTTTAAATAAGTTGTCGTGCTGACTGATAGATTCAGTTTGGAAAAAACGGCTTTAAAAGAGTTAAGAACCTTAATATGAACTTTAATGTTGTTTAAGATTCAGGGCTCGAGGTTTTTAACGCTAGTTAAAGTTTAGTTTGCTATCGTGTTGATTTGGTACAAACGTTTTGAAAATAATTAATCGTTGTAAGTCCGTGCGTTGGTGTGCTAGCTAGATAAGACGATGGACAAAAAATGTTTACGCGATTTTTTTATAACATAAAAAAGTCATTTGTAGATGGTTTTTATACGTCAAACGTTAATTGGTTCATTGTTTTTTACTTAATCGAATCATTGAATTTAAGAATAGATATATTTATATAACGAATAAGCTGCTCAAGTAGTGATAAGCAACGTTCTAATTTTGTTTGTTACAGTATGGAATGCGACCTGTTTTATGGGCTGCATGGTTCGGTCATTTGGAAGCAATGAAAACGCTGATAAATAGTGGTGCTACTCCTAGGTGTACAAATAAGGTCAGCTAAAATCATATTGATGTTGTTTCTCTTTATAAAAAGTACACGTATATATTGTTTCTGATCAACATTTGTAGAAAGTAACCTTCCATTGAGATTAAAGTATTAAAATTCAGTTTTGTATTTATATTATTTCTATTTTGAAATGTCTTGATGGTCAATAAAGTAAACATCTAACAGAAATAAAAGAGGGAGAGCAAACACGACAAGATGGTATTACATGTATATTGAAATACTAAAAAACACAAAGACAAAAAGGTTACTCAAAGTGTTACTTTTTACAATTCACACAAAATGTGTCTTTTATAAAGTTTACAGCGAAAGTCTCGCCAATGGATAACACATAAACTTTTTTATTGATAACTTTGTAGCAAGGTATGGGGATTCTACATTGTGCTGCACAAAACAGCCACGTCCATGTGATGAACTTTATATTCGAATCGTTAGAAAACTTCAATGTTGATGAAATGGAAAAGGTTCGTAATTTAGAAAAAAGTAACTTTAAAAAAGCTTTTGTTGCGCTCATCTTGATCCTCAATAGGTAAAATCATTGCAAAAGATTCTAGGAATACTTGGTCTAAGATAATGTTCTTTAATACTTTTCGTTAGCTTTTAACATTAGAACATTTTTGTAATATAATATTTAAATCGTTCATGGTTTTATTTGATTTATTTACTTATTACCGTTTTCATATAGCGGTATTTAAACCATAAGCAACAAACAAAGGTCATAATAAAACTACCAACTAGGATGACGAATCTCATATGTCCAAGAAGAAAAGACAAAACAGGGCAATGACATATCAGAGAAATTGAAAATCGCAACAGTCCTGACTTGATACAGGCATTTCAAAAGAAATTATGGGTTTAACTAGGTATATGGATTAGCTTCGATTGTACTCTTACTTGAACGCACCACGGATATGAGAGAGTGATCAAGAATCACTTCATATGACATATTTTTGTTTATTTTTTCTACCAATAAAAAAGTGAACAAACTCTGGCATAAAGAATCAGTTGTGAAATATACACATTATTTGCCTGTAAAGTAGTTATGTTTGGAAAATAATTTATTTATTAAAGGAAACAAAGTAATTTCTTTTATCGCTATTTTTGTACTTGGATGTCCACCCGAGTCAAAGTCGAGAATAGCGTGAAGGTTCAAGTAAATTATAGATTCAGTGGTTTCTATCATCTTTAAGAAGCAAATAAAGTCTCAAAATGAAAGAAAATCAATAATGAAATGTCTTTGCCTCATTTGTACTTATTTTAATGCAGCTGCAGTTTTATGCTGTGGGGAATGCTTCATAATTTTACAAATTGTTATTCATGTGAAATTTATAATGTATTTGCATAGAACGCAAAAATATAAGCCATCATTAATCCAATTTATGCAAAATGACTAGATAATATAAGAAATATTCATGAATTCAATTATTTCGTTAAGGCTTACAGGAAAACATGACATAGTTATTCATGTGTATGATTTTTACATCTAGAAGCAATAGAAGCTACTCTATGACCATTTGTGTGTGATTAAATTATTTTATATAGAGGCAATTGCTTTACTGTCTCAATAGTAGCTACGCTATATATGACGATTTGTGTGTGATTATTATATATAGAGGCAATAGCTTAACTGTCTCAATACGTCGATTTATGTCACTTTAAAAGTAAAAATAACCAATAAATAACTTAACCAGTAAGTATGATGTACATCGAAACAGTCTACTCTTTATTCAAAAAGCATTATGGTTTTATCATATAAAATTTTCAGCAATTAAAAAAATGTTATTGTGCTACTAAAAAGCATTGTCAAAAAGGTCATTTAAATAGAGGAACTGTTCTTTCAAAACTAAGTTTTATATTTTAGTCTGATAGAACTGCACTTTTTCTCGCAGCAGAGGAAGGTCATTTAGAAGCCGTAATGAGGTTAATTGATATGAGATGCAATGTTACTATTAGAGACAAGGTATTTCAATATATTTTTCTACCTTCAATGTCTTTCACGAGTTTAAGGCTGAATGTTTACACGGTAAGATGCAGCTGTTCAGGTCGTACCTGGATCATACGGGTGTGGTCCGGCTTATTGAAAATTACCAATTAAAAAATAAAAAAATGGAAGGCAGGTTTCGTTCGAGAATAACGATATATTCGCACAATATGTCTATAAAAAGTTGACGAGTTATCCAGACACGATAAAACTCCTGTCTTATGTTCAAGTAAGAGTGTTATTAAAGATTACTTTACTCCGGCCGTCTAGCAGATATATTTATACCAACAGGATAAAAGGAAATCACGACATTTAATCATGTGTGTCAAATCATTATAAGTAGATGCAATTTCCTAAGTGAGTCAATGGCACATAAGCTACGCGCTGACGCTTAGGTTGTTCGTTAAATGTTCCATGATAGCCTAAGGTGGTAAAATTTATGTTGGAAAGTCTAACAATTCAAATAATCATTTGTAACTTTTCAAAGACAATTGTAATTTTACCATCATGTTTACTACAGGAAGGTGAAACGGCTGTACACGTGGCGGCAAGGAAGGGTCACCATCACGTGGTTAAACGCCTTCTTATGATTGGTGCCTTAGTTGATGACAGAGACGTGGTAAGAGTTCTAGATTAAATTGTTAATGAACAAAGAACACAAGTGAGAAGTCCCCCTTGCATACCCCCTTTCATACTTGAATCAAATGTACCAAAGGTCAAAGTGAACTATTACCATCACTTGTCGTCCGTCGTCGTCGTCATCTGTCGTCGTAATCTGTCAACTGTCGTCCGTTAACAATTTTTCAAAAAAGTATTCTCCTTTGAAACTACTGAACAGAATTTAATGAAACTTGGTATGATTGATCCTTAGGGTGTCTTGCACTAAAGCAATGTTTCGATTTTTAATCCGTCAAAAAACATGGCCGCCGTTGCTAAAATAGACTACTGTTTTTGGCTTGTTAATCAAAAAGTAAAAGAGATAGAGAAAATCAAATTCAACCTTTCATGTTTTTGTCCTATAGAATAAAAACTATTGCAGATATAGAAATTAAAGCTGTTGCTTGCTTAAATCTTTAGACAATTTAGCGTTTCAAAAGTCTTCATTGGATCGAAGATGTAAAATTACCCCTCATACTGGTTATGGCCTTTTAAAGGTCAAAAATAGCGTTTTTTCATGTTTTTGTCCTATAGAATGAAAACTATTGCAGATGGAGAAAAGCTGAACATTGCTTGGAATGCTTAAACAATCGGCTCATTGAGCTGTACAAAAGTAAAAATTGGGCGAAGATGTCAGATGATCCATTAAAGGGGTTATAGCTCAAAGAAAACATCCTTTAAGCTTAAGGACCAGGTGAGCTATTAAGGCTTGTTACGTCTTTCATAGCATTTGAAGCCCCTCTTGAATACCATCTTTAATGCTTTTATCAATTGTTTACTTTCTTACATCTTTCATAGCATTTGATTTTATAATTATTCTCTAGAGTAAAAAGTGCCATCAAATTTAACAATTGACATCAAACAAAGCGAAACGTAATCGCTCAGAATCAAGTTATATTATTTGTTTACTTCTCAACATTTTCTCTACTGGGAAAATAATTGAATTGTAAGAACTATTGATTTAGGAAAGATGAAGTTTTTTCACTCAAATTTACGGTCTCTTGATATTGATTCTCCTTTTCTTGCTTATTTGTTATTTTAGGGAAATACGCGAGATTTGTCTGTTTTTACTTGCTCGATATTAGGAACATATTAAAGGGTTGTCAGGAATCTGAAAGCACCATGCATAATTCAGTAACTAAACAATTGAGTTTAAAAGAAGTTTTCTCAGTCGTGTACAGCTTGGGTATTACTGACATGATCCATGTCATTTAGCTCAATATCTGTACCATCAGTACCATCTGCAAGATAAAGATACAGCATTTATATGTGCATTTACATTTGTATATGATGGAGTAAAACAACAATCATACTTGTTGCTTTTGTTTGTATTTTGATATATAGTTCCTAGAAATTTTCCCACGGTCACAATTTATATAGGAATAGGAGACATTTAAACAAATTCACTTAAGACATAAAAGTTATGAGAATAAATCCCTGAATTTCGTTTGCTACCACGTTTTAAAACTTACAAACTGTTACATATCATATTTATCACATGTTTCTATTCCTCCCTAGTTTATTATTTATGTAAGAATTTATGTCTTTTACGTTTTGTTGCTCTATATTTCTTGTTGCTTAAACAGCTCAATGTGCAAATCTCACTTGATCAATATCCGTAGTATTCAACATACATCTTCCATAACCTAGTATTGACAAGCTACTGTAGAATATTTGCTCCAAACATCATAGTCCAGATAATCATGACGTCTTTCTGGAGTTTTGTCATTTGGACTTTTATAGAAAAAGGCTTACAAGACGGTATGATTATTTGGACAACAAACATCATAAAAAATGATAGGACTTTTTCAACGTGATGTGGTTTTATACAATATTGCTCAATTCGAGCCCTAGTTTTGGATATTTTTTATCGTTGGTATCTTACAGGAAGGGCGAACGGCTTTACACGTGGCGGCAGAAAACGGTCATACAGATGTGGTAGATGTTCTATTGGAATTCAGTGCCGGTCCAGATACAGAAACCATAGTATGTGCGAAATAATCAAATGAACTATCTTAGATCTGAAAAAAAATCCAAGTGAATGGTCCATTCGAATATCTTAATGCTAAGATGATATGAGAAGACACCACAAAAAAGGGGGTGGGGAGTAATGCACGAAAAATGGAATGTCAACTTGGATGTAAAGATCCTTATAATTATTAATTTGTTTTAATTTAAATTTATCTTTATTGCAAAATTACACCGATTAGGGTCAAGCAATACAGCCAGAAACTAAATGAATATACAAACAATGTCAATAAAACACATTTAACATCACATAAGAAGAAAAAAAATAAACAAGTAGAATTAAGCATTAGCTGACATGGACCTGTTTCTCAATTCTAATGACTGTTGAATAAATAAAAAAAGTACGCCGTGAGTAGTCTATTTGGTATTGATGTACCCGTGTAAAGCCTACAGGAACCGATAAAACTAATAACTTGTTTGATTCGAATGACAAGAACAATTGTATATTTGCTGTCAAGAGCAGCTTTTCTAATTTTCAGTCTCTTCCCGTAAACCTCTCATGCAAACTTTTCGATCTATTAATTAGACCAATTTTATTATATAACTGTGAAATATGGTTTATGGAGGAATATCTGCCTATAGCTAGAGCAAAAGATAGAGCCAGTAGAAATGGTAATATTTGTGATACTCTGACTCTGGCAGATAGATCCTCATTTGAAAAAATACACAACAGATATTGCAAATCGATTTTAGGACTTAAAAAAACGGCATGCAATATCTCATCAAAGTCAGAGCTTGGTAGATTGCCTATTGAAAGTTTCATTAAAACTCAAGTAATGATGTATTTTTGCAGACTAAACTCTGAAAAGATTAAACCTTTGTTAAAAGAAGCATATATTGTAAACAAAAATCTACACAATGAAGGAATGTATCGTGGTACACCCTTGCTTCCAAAATTTTTGAAGAATGTGAATTAGATATCACATGATTTGAGAATTTGGACAAACCCTTTTTGAAAATTAAAAATAAATTAAAAAGTAATTTTAAACAAAAAATAGAAGATAACTACAAAAATATAATAATGCAGAAATTAGCCAGCTTGACCGATGATTCTAAATTATTTTTATACAAACAATTAAAGACTGAATTTGGTTTAGAACAATATTTATTAAAAGAAACAAGTTTTAAAAACAGACAATTAATAACACAATTAAGAGTCAGCGACCACAAATTAAATATAGAATTAGGAAGATACAGAAATATTAAAAGAGAAAATAGACTGTGCTCTGTATGTGAAGTTGTTGAAGATGAATATCATTTTCTTCTGTATTGTAACAATAACAAACAATTAAGACAAACTATGTTTAATAAATTAAATTTAAATCAAAACATCGACTTAAATAATAAAATTATACATATGCAACGAATTTTGAATCCCGATATAGAACTGATTCCAATTGTATGCGACTTTATAAAGCAGTCACTGGTACTACGAAAATAGGGTCCACATTGGTCAAAATGTTCTCAAAACTATAACTCCATAATTATGTTAATATTCTGTATACTCTGTTGTTTTCTGTATATGTTTTGTATTTTAGATGTTTTTGTTTTTGCTTTGACCCATATGGTTGTATTTTGCAAATAAAGATTATATTGCTTTAATTTTCATTAAGAATACTGTTAGGTGGAAGTTGAAAGGGTGGGCTTTCTTAGACAGTTGAAGAGAACGGACATGATTAAAAACATATACATACACAGTATATGGTCGAACATTTTAATCACCCTCCATGAACTGTTTTAGTTTTGACAATATTTTCATTTCAGAAGGGAATGGCCCCTTTACATTTTGCAGCGATGAACAGTCATGAAGATGTAATCATTAATCTCATTAAAAATGGTGCTAACATAGATGCTCAAAATTTTGTAAGTTTAATTTCCTATTAAAATTTGAAGTACAGTATTGCCTTTCATTTCATTTCATTTTATAACATTGGGTTAAAGATATATCACGTTTCCCTAAAAAAAAAAAAGATAAGCAGGCAATGGTTTTCGTGTTTTCATTGTTTTTTTTTCATATCTAACCTGAATGCACAGTCTGCATGTGTTATATTGACAGGAAACAAAAGATTCTTTTGAGGCTGTTTTTTTAACAAACACTGATGTTCGAAGTTCAAGCCAAAACATAATATTTCTAACCAGTCAATCATATAACTTATCATTACCCTCACCATGAACCTTATCCTAAATAAGTTGAGAACATTTTAAGGAAAGTAACTCTAAAACATTTAAAAAAAACTTAATTGTGACAAAAGCATGGTTGTAAAATTGTCTAACACTTAAATATATTATTGCTGATATAAGAATGTTTTTTTATGGAAATACATTTTTTTATGATAATTGTTTTAGCAAGGAAACACCCCTCTTCATTTAGCAGCACTAGGGAATTATAGACATATCATAGAAATATTGGTGCAAGCGAAATGTGATGTAAATATACCAAATTTGGTGAGTTTTATATCATGACGTGATGTGATATTTTTTACTGACTTAGAAAAATATGTATTTTATCGAATTATGAAGAGAAGTTGAATGATAAAAATGGGCCATTGAACTGAAAAAAAAATTGTCTTCCACGACGTTTCCGGGTTGCTAATGAAATTTCTAACATTAAATTACTTTTTTTTAATCCCAATGTTTAAAAATGCTACCATTACATGGAATATTCATGCAATGATTTTTCTTCAGTAATAAATTATTTTTCTAGCGGCAACAGACACCTATTCACGTAGCAGTAGAAAATGGGTTCCAAGAATCAGTTGAAGTACTTTTGGCTGGCGGTGCTAATTTAACAGTAAGAGAAAAGGTAAGCACGATTTAAAACTTTCGTCTAAATGCATATTTTTCTGAAAATTTCCTCTTCATTCAGAGCTTTTAACTAGACTTTGCAATATTTTTGGGCCATGCAGTAAAACTCTTTATCAGCTGTTTTTGTTTTTTGGTTTTTTTTTCTCAGTCATATCATAACAAATTGGTGCTCAATATTTAACACAAGTGATAATCTTTGCTGATTTGCGCTTTTGTGCAATCATGACTTTATCCGGGGGATACTACAGACTTTGAATATTATATTTGTAATCTGTAGGTGACAGTTTTAAAGTAATGATTATGTTTATTGTTTCCAGCTAGGTAAAACACCCTTACAGTTAGCCTCCCGTGGTAGTTTTATAGCAATAGTTGATATGATAATAAAAGCTGAACGATATTATGCAGTAACTAGGGTAAGAACTACTACACTTGATTCATGTATAGGTTTTTAATGTAATAAAAGGTAATATATGGAGATGGATAAGGTCTTTTTAGTCTTCAAATTAAACATCAAGTCTAACTTTTATATAGATAGATAATTCTTGTTCAGTTTACATATTAGTCAAAAATGTTTAACTCTTCTGTTTTTTTTTATTATAATTTTCTAAAGAAATTTATTCGGATAGAAGTATGAATTAGTCAGTGAGGAGAGGGGCACAGTTAGCTTGCACTTGATAAGCCTCTCCTCCAAATGACACAAAAATGTCACCAGTAAGGAAATCAAGCTTACAGCAGACTTGGTCCTTGGTATAACAAACATTTACAAATGCAACCGTGAGCAGAAGTTTAAGAAAATGTTGCAAATCGTTTGAAGGGTTTACACAAGATTGACTGAATGTAGAGAACAAATGGTGTCAATATCAGTTGCTATAGTAATTTGGTCAACTGTCAAATATATAATCTTAAAGATTTGTTCAAAGTAATGGTTAGTGATTGTTTCAATTACAGTTGGACTGATTGTTGTACTGAGATGATCAACTCGAGCCCTATTATGTCTTCACAACCGTGTTGTGTTTTTAATTGTGTTGCTGCCGGATCCTTTGGCGCAACATAGAAGCTGGATTAGTCCACCCTTTCTTTTGAAATGCCAGTACCAAGTCAGGAACATTGCGATCTTCAATTTGTTCCGGTATGTCTTCTATGTTTTGTCTTTTCTCTTGGATATTGAGACTGATCCGCCCAAGTTGGAAATTTTGCTAAGTAAAATCTATTCAAATCTTAATGTTTGTACAGGAATATATGGAACAAGAACTCGACTATGTAGACCCTCATCAATATCTTCGTACACCAAAGCATCCCTCATCAACACAAATGAAAGACATTTTATGGAAACTAGCAACCAAACAACTCAAACCAGGGGATTGGAAAAAGCTTGCAATCTACTGGAATTTTACTGCTGAACACATACGATGTATGGAACACCAATACACAGGTAAAAGAACACAGGGAAATTTTGTTCACGTGAAATTCACATGAAATTAACGTGAAATTCACGTGAAAAACTTAACGTGAATTTCACGTTAAACGAGCAATTTAACGTGAAGTTCACGTGAAAAATATCACGTGAATTTCACGTGAAAAAATCTTCTCAACATTTTTAATGTTCTATAACTTTCATGCAATTCTACAAATATTAAGGGAAAAATTCTCATTTTTCAGAATTTTCATGTGAAATTCACGTGAAAAAGTTAACGTGAAATTAACGTGAGTTTCACATGATATTAACGTGAATTTCACGTTAAATACATTTCACGTGAAATTCACGTTAAATTGCTCGTTTAACGTGAAATTCACGTGAATGTTTCACGTGAAATTCACGTTAACCCTGATTTCATGTGAATTTCACGTGAACAAAATTCCCCTGTGAATCATAGTAATATTTAGGGCACAGAAGAATAATAGTTAGGCAAAAAATCGCATTACTGCCAAGATGCACGAAGTCGGCTTATGGGTGAGATGACCATGAAATGGGTTATCTAATGAACATGAAATGATGATGACGTGGAGAAAATTGGGACGAAAGGCCATGCAATCATGACGCGTTTTGATTGCCAATGAACAACTTAGTCAGAAAACAGATTATAATTGTTGCTGAATTGCCTTATAGAATATTACTGGATGTCGATGTACTTAAGAGATGATGATGAATAGTTTTCTTATCTTACAAACACAAACACTAAACCGTTAAAGATTCTTAAATTCTATACAATAGCAGAACTGAATTAATTTACATGTAAATCTATCTTTATATTCATTATACAACTGATGGAACTTTCCAGTATATTTTGCAATCACCTAGGGTATTACATCCATTTTCTGAGGTTAAAGTAACCACTAACAATTCACAAGTTTTAAAAGTCCAGACAGACAGTATTGATGTTAGATGTAAAGCAACATGAAAACAGTTTTCAACAATAACATTTTAACATTTTATCAGGTCTCAATAGCCGCAGAGAACATGGTATTAGATTACTAATGATTTAGACAAATGAAATGATACATGTTTCAATTAAACTGTTTTTGAGAAAATTATTCTATTGTTTTATCATTATATCAGGTCCCAATAGCCATCGAGAACATGGCTTTCGGTTGCTAATGATTTGGTTACATGGTATAAGGAAAGATGAAAATGTTATCAAACTATTGTTTGAAGCATTAGTTGCTATAGATAGGAGAAGTTTGGCAGGTAGGTTAATTTATTACAGGAATTGTCTTGCAGATTTGTAGAACAATTCCCCGTATTTCAGATGTTTGGTCTATATATTTTTTTAGAAATGGTGTACTTGTACATGAGATTATATCTCATGTGTACACTTAGTTTGTTTCTATTATCAAAATTTAATTCTAAAACCCAAGGTTTAACTTTTTGTCCTTATTTAATATTCTTGATTACTGATTATTTGGATATCTTTTGGTTTTATGCATTTCCAACACTTGTTTTGGATGTTGGATTTCCCATGTTTGGGTTCTGGTGCTGCTGATGAGGGATAAAATTCCGAAATGGCCTTACAGCTCATAAAAATCAATTGCAGTTGGAGTTAACATCTGTGTTAAGGTCTCATCTTCATTTACCCTTTCATAAAATAATTACCCAACTGCTTTGAAAAGAAAGCCAAAACCGACACCAACGATCTGTGTGCATTGCAAGGAAAGAAATACTGTGTTACAAACAATTTTGAATTACCATATAATTGCCAAAGTTCCTATAAGACAAGTTAGATGACTTCTAATGAAAACTATATTTTAGCAGTTTTTTTCTTAGTTGTGTAAGTACACATAAATAAATAACTTTTCAAGTATTAACTAGGTATTTCTGATACAGATGTTGGGCTACAAACATAATGGCCATTCAAATCAAGATTATTGCATTTTAGCTTGTAAAACACACTTTCAGGGACTTTGGGAGTTCATGGCTGAATACTAGCGGCGTGTGAAAAAGCTTTTAAGCAATAGTGTTGTGATAAAGCGTATGTTCAAAACAATGCCTAATTGCTATAAAAGTATCACGTTAATGTGTCCAATGATAACTAGCCTAGAATATTCAAAATACCATGGGATTACTTATACAACTAATTTGTTTTTTAACGTTTGTTTCAGAACAAATAAGAAATACTGGAAAAACAGAAAACCGTTCACCAAAAGTTTGTATGGGTAAAATGTGTGCCATGTGCTGAGAATACAATTTCATACACATAAACTGCATCAAGAATGTACTATGTGCTAATGTACTATGTGCTATGCACATTTTATCTAGCGGAGTATTAATTATCCTGTTCTATGCAGAAACTTTATATTGATTGAAAAGATATATATGCTTAGGGGTAGCACACGCCAATTCAAAGTGAAACCATGAGTGTGCAATTACACACTCAGGTAATCATGGTAATTTCTATAATGAGAATGTCATAAACATATGTAAATTGCAAAAGAATCATAAACTTTGACCCAGTTAAACCAAAATGTGAAAAGATGTGATAGATGACATTTTTTTTAAGGAAAGGCAAAATATTTAATCATAAGATAGTACTTTCAAATTATTAGTGAAAGTGTAAAAATTTGTGCTTTTTCTAAAGGAAAGGAGTCCAAAAGTCTATAATTTTTAATTTTCAATCAAAAGATTTTTTTTTATAAATTCCATTTTCCCCCATATCTATTCAGTCATTCATAAAATGGTAATATTAAAAGTTTAAAAACAAGAATATGTCCAAAAGACATAATGCCCCATCTCGCAACATTTTTTTTTCCACACACTAAAGCATCAACATGGTTGCTATTAAAGCACTTGTCAGTCAAAAGAAATGGACTTTAACATAACCATTCTTCTATAAGTGGTCATTCATGCGGAAAATATAGGTCACTGCCATCCGAAGCATGCATTGTGCTAAGCATCACTAGGTGCACCTACCATACCAATATAGTTGATGTGGCACAGGTCAGTAAAAAAGGCATTGTCTTTATTCATTCTTCTATAAGTGGTCATTCATGCAGAAAATATAGGTCACAGCCAGCATCCGAAGCATGCATTGTGCTAAGCATCACTAGGTGCTCCTATCATAACAATAGAGTAGATGTGGCACATGTCAGTAAGTGGGAATGGACTTGAACCATTCTTCTATAAGTGGTCATTCGTGCGGAAAATATAGGTCACATCCAGCATCTGAAGCATGCATTGTGCTAAGCATCACTAGGTGCACCTAGCATACCAATTTGGTTACTATGGCATTTGTCAGTAAGAAGGAATGGACTTTAACCATTCTTCTGTATGTGGTCATTCATGCGGAAAATATAGGTCACAGCCAGCATCTGAAGCATGCATTGTGCTTAGCATCACTAGGTGCACATGCCATACCATGGTATATGGTTGATGTAGCACTTGTCAGTTAGAGGGAATAGACTTTAACCATTTTTCTGTACATGATCATTCATGCAGAAAATATAGGTCACATCCAGCATCTGAAGCATGCATTGTTCTTATCATCACTAGATGCACCTACCATACCAATATGATTGATGTGGCATTTGTCAGTAAGTGCAAATTTGGAAATATGGGATTTGGGACAGACATCCGAAGGGACAGACGAACGGAAGGACACACGGACGGACGAACGAACAGACCCGAACACTATATGCCCTCTACTTTTGTAAATGGGGCATAAAAATCAAAAACATTCTTTGGTATTCTACAGCTCATTATATTTTTTTCTGTAGTTTCAGAAAAAAGACAGTTTCATTTGCATAAAAGTGTTTATCAGAAGTGCATTATATTTTTACACTGTATTAGAATGTATTAATCTATTATAATTTGGTGCAACGTTCTTGATCTCATAAAGTCATCAGTATTATTTCAATATCATAAATTATTACCAGAACATGTTCATTAGTAGTGGCCTTTGCTCTTGTCTCTGAAAACCCAATCATTTTTTTCATAATGTTTTTCCCATTACTAAGCAAGATACTAAGAAATGCATCATACATAAAACTGTGTACTAAATGCTTTTGTGTTTTACAAATTATTACTTTTTTCAAAATTACTTTTTTCTTCTGATTTTAGCTACAGAATATAGTTGTCATTTAAAGAGTAAAACAATATTACATTGGTAGATGTGTACATATTGATTGTATTTTTTTACTTTATCTACATTAAAATTATAAACTATGCTCTTTAGTATGTCTTAGAACTTCTCAACACAAACAAAAGGGTTTCATTTTTCAATAGTGAGCGACCAATTACATAAAATGTTTGAATGCAAATGAAAACCTCTTCAGTGAAGGACCATCCAATTAGTGTTTTAAGTTTATACATATTCTCTGCATTTTAAATATTTTGTCTAGAATGTTTTTTTCTGCAGCAATTTTACTCACACTGTTCTAGCTGAAGAGTTGAAATTGACAACAATAAGATGTGGAATATGTGTACATGACATGATCTACATAAACATGAAGATTAAAAAAACACACATTAGAAGACAGCCTTCAGCATGACCAACAGTGGCACCTCCTTGCATTGGCCATAGATTAAAAATATAATACACAAGATTGAATACAAATTCCAAAATTATCAGTAAAAGACCCATTTCTGAAAATAGAACAATTCAGCAACCAGCCTTCAATGCAACGATCTGGCCATTGCTCCTGATAGATAATGCCTGATGATTTCAAAATAATTAGTTATCGGTACCTTATATCTGGAGAAATAAAGTGAAGCAGCACAGAGATATGGCAAACATCTATACTATAATCAGCGTTTTTTCTACTTTTCCACCTATCCATAGTGGGGAAGAGGACACTGGCTACCTGGTCTTCACAAAAATTATTTCATCTAATAAAACTATAGCTATCTACTAAATAAATGTTTTTGAGAAAATTTCTTACATACAGCTATTTAACAAACAATGCTCACATGAAACTGAACAAGTATGCTATTAACCTAAAATTGGCTGTTTTCAAATAAAGGAATAATGTGAATCTTATAATAAAAGAAGTGAACATAAAAATAATGAAAACTAAATAAAAATTAAAGTTTGTTTTTGCCTGCAAAAACGATGTCTACCCCTGTTCCCCCCCCCCAAAGTTCTAAGTTCAAAAGGCCATAACTCCCACAAAAATTTGAGGATAAAAATATCCTGGTAACATGCACTACTACATATTGTTTCCTTCCTATATACCAAGTTTCATTGAATTCCGTTCAGTAGTCTCAGAGCAGTTGCGCTGATAAGATGGTAAATGAGGATTTTCAGCAAATTTTAAGTTCAAAGGGCCATAACTCCCACAAAAATTTGAAGATAAAAATTTCCTGGTAATTTCCACAACTACATATGGTGTCCTTTTCTATAAACCAATTTTTTTTTAATTCAGTTAAGTAGTTTCAGAGGAGTTGCACCGACTAGATGATAAAAATTTCCTGGTAATATGCACAACTACATATGGTGTCCTTCTTATATACATTTTGTACCAAGTTTCATTGAATTCAATTCAGTAGTTTCAGAGGAGTTGCGCTGACAAACTTTGTGATGGACAGACGGACAGGACAAAAACAATATGTCTCCCCACTTTTGTGGGGAGAGACATAATTTATACCTGTATAAGTGTATTTTTCTAAATTGACCCTTTATTGTGGGCTGTGTCACGTACACTTATTCCACATCTCATTATTTTCTATCATATGTGCTGTTACACTTTTTTCAATATTATATGCAGTTTCTGTTTAAAAAGACTAAATAGGGTTTGAAAATGGCTCACTGGGGATCTTTTCTTCCAACAGGATACAATGCATGTAACAAAGCCTTTCAACATGTTCAATAAGTTCTTGTCCAAGCAATCAAAACTAGTAACTTGACAATATTTATGATATCAACTAATTTTAATTCAACAATAAACAAATGTAACAATAATCGATTAACAGAGAAAAAAATGATAATCAGATAATACTATTTTTTTTTGTAATTAAAAATTATTATAAAAAATAATCACAATAAAATAACAAATAAACAAAATGATATTAAAAATGTTGAAATATTGCACATTTAAATCAAACAGAAATAACAATAATAAATTGAACTGTTTTTTCTGATTGCATAAATTATTGAGTATTAGTAAATAAGTACTAAAATAACATAAGGACACATAATCAAATATTGAACTTCAAATTACTTTTCGCTTTTTTATCCTTAAAAGTTTAATTGAACATATATAACTGAAACTAAAAACTATGTTACAAATTAAATTTTCTGAAAAGTTCAAAATAATTACAGTCACATAAATACCCTGACATATTGAAACTCACTGTAACCTAATACATGTGATAGCTAACATTATATGCAACCATTCTGAAAGATGACAATGATATGTCCATACAAATTTAATTGTTTTGCTATCCTGTGTCTTAACTACACATCTTTGTGGTCAAATCCTTATATGGAATGTACTGAAAAATAAAACAACAGCTATTGGATATCATTGTATGAGTGGAAATGTAAAAAATAACAATAAATATTAGAATTTACTTTAAAATACCTATACAAGAGTTAACACTAAAGTATGTCTTGCCTCCCCGCACCATCAGAAACAATAATTCTTTCTTACTTCCACTATATTTTTAATTTACATGGATTTTCAGTTTCTGAGATCAAAAGATGTTTATAGAACTTAAACGTTGCAAATATATGCGATAAAAATAATCAAAGCCACTCAACAGGAAAATCAAGGTCAAAAGATGGGGATGCAACTGTGTTAAGCTACTACTGGGGCATATGCATACCGAGTTTCATCAACCTAGGACTTATAGTTCTTGAGATTTGGAGGTGCTTATAAAACTTTTCCAAAAAGTTAATGCCGCCGCCGGTAAAGTAACACCTATGTCCCGTTCTGCTTCGCAGGCTAGACAAAAACCACAGTATACCTTGAAAGAATCAAAGACGCACCAGATATTCGAGTGTCAAAAGTAAAACAAGAGGCTCCCAGGAGCCTGAATCCCTCACCTGACCATTTTGCCTTGAAAAGGCAGGGGTTGTTTGACAACATCAGTTAACTTAATGCATTAAAGTGAAGAACATTTTAGCAATCAAAAGCTCTTTATTTTTTCAACAGTTTGCCAGCTATAAGGCTTAAAAATGTTATAAAGACATTTAAAGGACCATGACTTCTATAAAGGGTCAATAAAAAACTCCCATCATATTGATTTTTTGGGTCATTTGAGCTAAAAAGGAAACGATAAAACTGGTAAACATGAACAATGAAACACTAAACAGAAACAACTATTGAAATGAAACATTCTAATTTAATAAATGGTAAGAGCAAAAAATGTCACAATTTCATTTAACAGCAAGAAGGTGATTGAGAGACTTGAAAACAAATCCAATGATATTGAATTCTATGCTGATGCTGCATACCCATAATAAATGAGAAAACAATTACAAAGATATTTTTCCAGCCTGTCTGACATTAACAATTCTTTAAAAAAAATCAAAATACATTACATTTTCTTGAACTTACTTTAAGAAGTCAGGAGACCTTGATATGACATGTTCAAACTCAATGAATGATAACATCCCATCATCATCTAAGTCTGTCTCCTCTAGAACCTGCAATTAAAATTAAGTTTGTTAACCATAAACAAGCAATTATAATAGAGAAATGTGTCAAAAATAAAGAAGGAATGTGTCCATGGGATACAGATGCGCTCGCTGTACCCAAACAGGAAGAAGAGGTTCAACAAGTCTAAACATCACTTAGGAAGTACAGTTTGTCATACTGAACCATTCTACCAAGTTTCAAATCATTCTCATATATGGTTCCTGGGAAAGGCTTGACGGAAATTTTTATAGTCATGTTCACATGTTTTCACATTGACGTATTTCCTAAACAGGAAGTAGATATCTGACAGGTCTGAAAATAGCTTAGGATGTACAATTTGTCATAGTGAACCAACCTACAAAGTTCAAATCATTATCATGTATGGTTCCTGAGAAAAGCTTGACGAAAATTTTCATAGTCATGTTCGCATATTTACACAATGGCCTAAGTCCCAAACAGGAAGTAGATGTCCGACAGGTCTGAAAATAGCTAAGGACATATAGTTTGTCATAGTGAACCACCCTACCAAGTTTCAAATCATTCTCATGTACGGTTTCTGAGAAAAATTTGAAGAAAATTTGTATGGACTGACGGACATGAGTAAAACTTAATGCCCCCCGACTTGTCTAAATTTCTAAAGTTCTAAATTTTGTGATTTTCACATGCAGCTTGAAGGAATTGATATCTCTTCATTGCATTCTTATTTTTGCAATTGACTGCTTTCCAGGAAAACACCAAGACTTTAAACCCAAGAAGAATAATGAAACCACAGTTAATGTTTCAGTTTTTAAATGTGTACAAAATTACCTTATCAACAACAAATTGCTTATCCTCATCAGAAAGCTCTTCCTTTGTAAGGCTAGTTAAAGTCTTTTCTAAATCATCTCTGCCTATGTAGTTATCATCATCAAAATCTATAAATAGAATTCAATAAACACCTATTGCAATACAGGCAGCAGAGACCATTGGTAACATTGAAGGCTGATGGCTGTTTTTCATTGCAGATTTTTTAAATTGTCATTTATACTGTAGGTAGTGTTGGGAACACTTATTCTACATTTCATTGTCTTCTTCTTAAAATGAGGCTTATTGAGACACAACTAGGAAACAGTTTTGAAATATATGGAAATTAAAGCAAGGAACTTGAAAAAGAGTTTGGTTAAGTTGAGGGTTTGGTCATTCAGGAATTGGTCTAGACAGGTTTACTGTATCAATTCAAAGCAATAAGAAATGTAAATATCAACTTTGAAAAGTAAATTAATTGCTTCCATATCTGATCAGAAGACATATCAACTTAGTGAATATTTCTTAAATACCGGTATAATTTGTACAGACTTAAAAGAATACAATTTACATGCATACACTTAAATTTGAAAATTGGAAAGTGAAGGGTAAATCAACAGGAAACAAAAAGTTGCAATACTCATATATGAATTAATATTTATACCATAAATTTTGAATGCATATGTTGTTTTAATATCTCGAGGAGCTGCCTCTGAGAACACAGAAAACATATCAAGGAAATCATCGAAGGACATGTCACCAGAACCGTCTTCAGAAAACACTCTACAGATCCTGTCTTTGAATGGGTTTTCCTGATGAAAAAATGAAACCATGTTCATGATCTAAAGCATTTTTACATTTCATATAAAATATATATGCATTCATCAAGGTAATACATTTTGTACAATTTTAAGAAAAGTAAGTTTTTTATAGTGTTATTGTATGACTGTAAATAAAAGGCTTTTATTTTGATTTCGATTGGTTTTATGTATTATGAACATCTTTTGAATTGTGGATTTCCTTTGTTTGGGTTGTAGTACTACTAATGGTGACCTTGATGTAGGCGGAAATTCCAATGAGGGTAAAGAGGAGAATGAACATGTGATGAAAACCTTCAAGATGATTCAATTCTAAAATGGTCATACAGCTCATAAAAATTAATTGCAGATGGAGTTAACATACATGTATGTTCATTTACTCCATATCCTTTCATAAATTACATGTAATGCAGACTGAAAAATGTTTACTTCCAGTATCCAGTACAAGTATTTACAGGAGCAAAAAATCCATTAGATATCTTCAATTCTTTACCCAACTATCTTAAGTGTGTGTAAGTTTCATGAAATTATATTTTTAAGCAGACAGGTGGAAAGTTAAATTCTATACACTTCTGTCCTCATTAAAAGTGTATTATTATGATTTTTTATAAAGTAACAATTCATATAATTACAAGGTCTGCAACTTTAAAAGAGATAGAAGCTATCAATGCATCACTAATTTGGTCACAGTTTGCCTACTTGTAACTGGACAACTAGGACAATAAAAAGCTTCGCCAAGCGCAGCATGATATGACCGCAACATATTGAACCCTGTACATTTTAGGCCGAATATGGATAGTCTATTGCTCTGGACACATGCAGCCCATGGTGGACTGACAAAGGTTTTTGACACATACTTCTCTGGTGGACTTTCAACCCAGGGGGTAAAAATATAAATTTTCAATTTTGTATTCTACTCTTGAAAAGAATAATGTTTGGGAAAAAAATTAAAAATCGAACCAGAATTTTTTTTAAATTATGATTACGGCCCCTTAGGTAATGAGCAAAAAAAAAGTAGGGTTCACGAAAATTAATTCTTAAATTTAGAATCGCTACTTGGCAAGGATGAACTTGTAAAAAAAATTTTTTTAATCGGACCAGAAATAAAAAAGTTAGGATTTTGGCCCTTTTTGGTCCCTATTAACATAACAGTAAAAAAAGAGGACACAAAAATATATCTGCCACTTGACAAGAATAAACTTGCAAAAAAATTGTCAAAATCGGACAAGAATTAAAACAAATCAATTTCGGCCCCTTTTGGCCCCTTATTATGTAACAGGTAAAAAAGGGATGGGGTTGCAAAACTAATTTCTCAAATTTGGATTCACTACTTGACAAAAAGAAACTTGCAAAAAAAAATTTCAAAAACAAACCAGAAATAAAAAAAGTTTTGATTACGGCCCCTTTTGGCCCCTAATTACAACACAAGTGAAAAAAGGGGATGGTCACAAAAATTAATTCTCAAGTTTGGATTTGCTACCTGACAAGAATAAACTTGCAAAAAAAATTTTCAAAATCAGACCACAAATAAAAAAGTTTCGATTTTGGCCCCTAATTACGTAATAGGGGAAAAAGGGGGGCGCAAATATTAATTATTAATTGTGTAAATGAGCTGAACATTTAAGCAAGCAACAGCTTCTCTCTACCTGCTATAGTTTTTATTTCATAGACCAAAAACATGAAAAAACATTATTTTAGGGGCTGTAGCCCCTATAAGGGGTCATCTGACAACTTTGACCCTATGGAGTTTTTTGTAGATCTAAATGAGCTGAACAATTAAGCAAGCAACAGCTTTTTGCTATCTGCAATAATTTTCATACTATAGGGCAAAAACATGAAAAAATGCTATTTTTCACCTTTAAGGGGCCGTAACCCCTATAAGGGGTCTTCTGACAACTTCGACCAAATGGAGACTTTTGTAGAACTTTTGATCCTGAAGCAGCAGGGTGGCATCAGATTTCATCTATCTCTTATACTTTTTGAATTACAAGCCAAAAACAGTAGTCTGACCCCCTAAGTCTATTTTTAGCCACGGCGGCAGAAATCAAAACATAACTATAGTGCAGGACACCCTAATGATCAATCATACCAAGTTTCATTGAATTCTGTTCAGTAGTTTCAGAGGAGAAGATTTTGAAAAAGTTATTGTAAGAACAAACAAAAAAGTTGCAATTTTGGCCCCTTTTGGCCCTTAATTTCTAAACGAAAAAAGGGGGGACTCCCAAAATCAATCCCATCCATCCTTTAATGGTAAGAAATATCATTGTCAAATTTCATTGCATTTGGATAACTAGAACTCAAGTTATCGTGTATACACTAAAGTTAACAGACGACGACAACGACAGCATCATACCATTATATGTCCGCAAATTTTAAAATTTGCGGTCGTATAAAAATAACAAAGAATACAAAAGATTAAAATATAATCTAAGAATAATCAACATAGACCCCTTTCCCTTTAACATGTTTACGCTTACAATGATATCTATAAGTGCTTCATTAATTTATATGATTTCCTTAACAGGAAAGTGACAATGGTTTGTTTTTTCTATTTCAATATTTGCACATTTTGACAAGAGGAATCAAGAAAAGAAGACCGCAAAAAACCACAAACATTGGTACTTACTGAAAAATAATGCAACCACAGTTTAAGCAATGGCATTTTTGTCTCCCTACCTTTAACTCTGTCATCTTGGTAATTTCTGGTAATGGTATTTTGAATGAGTTTGTCTTTCCATCTCTCATCTCTGTTGGAACATTTTCTGGTGATAACAATCTGTACCTCTTGAATATTCTTAACAATAGATGAATTTGCTATTCAGGAATTATTATTATTACCTCTGGTAATTTGTAACTCAAAAACAGTTCATAACCATTCAACAAATATTTGTAAGTGCATGATGGCATTCCTTTCTTATAAAATGTATTATTTAAATAATTTTGAAAATGTGAGAACTTATTTCATTTTACAAGGTACATGTACATGTACATAATACTAGGAAAGAAGAATTCAATTTGTTGGAAACTCCAAATAATATAGATTTGCAATAACATGTTTGTTCAACCAATTGCAAACATGTACAATGTACTGTAAGTACAATGTAAGGTACAATATATACATTCTATTTAAATGACTAAACCTGATCATGAATGGTTTTAATCACAAACCTTAAAATTTCCTTCCTTGTAAAAAATGTACAATCCTGCAAAAATAAAATAAAAAATATCAAACAAAAGCCTGCTTACAGGCACAAAATGCATGTTTTGATTAGTACATAATCATGATAAAATTGTAACAAGGGGTTGCACTTAGTCGTGCTAAGCATACCCCCACTCGGCCATTCAGAAAACAGGAAGTAGAAAACCGACTGACCTGGAAAGGGGAGGCACGGTACAACTCATCATGCTAAAGCTGTATACCAAATTTGAAATAAATCCCTTCTCTAGAAGCCGAGAAATCTGTTACGAAAAATTGTCTATTTTTGACCCATAAAAAGTCTAAGTCAGCTCGGAAAACAGGAAGTAGATGATGGACTGACCTGGAAAGGGGAGGCACAGAATAACTAATCATGCTGAAGCTGTGTACCAAATTTGAAACCAATCCATCCAGTAGAAGCCGAGAAATCTGTTACGAAAAATTTCACTTTTCAAATTTTTTACCCTTGAAAATCTAAGTCGGCTCGGAAAACAGGAAGTAGATGATGGACTGACCTGGAAAGGGGAGGCACTGTATAACTCATCATGCTGAAGCTGTGTACCAAATTTGAAACCAATCCATCCAGTAGAAGCCGAGAAATCTGTTACGAAAAATTCACATTTCAAATTTTTTTTTCCCTAAAAAAGTCTAAGTTGGCTTGGAAAACAGGAAGTAGATGATGGACTGACCTGGAAAGGGTAGGCATAGTATAACTCATCATGCTGAAGCTGTGTACCAAATTTGAAACCAATCCATCCAGTAGAAGCAGAGAAATTGAACCGGACGGACAGACGGACGGACAAGGTGATTGCAATATAGCCCCCTCTCTTACGAGTGGGGGTATAAAAATTATCAAATTATGAGATTTACAGGGCAGATTTTAAGAACAGACAACACCAGGCACATAACTATACAAGACCACTTAATTTCACCAGGTGACAAGAGGAAGGTCAAAAGGTACATAGGAGAAGACCCTAAAACACTACTTGGCTGTCCACAAAAAGGATGTTTTACGTGCATGAAGCGTAACACTCTCCACACACGTTGGCCCACTATGGTTTGTGGTAAGGCTTTCTGCATTATAGCCTTGACAACCCCGCACCAGCATTCATTATGACAGGGCTGCCCATTGAACCACCTGAGGCACACATTCCAGTCGCTTTATGGGCGCTGGCAAGAGATCAATCACAAAATATTTTACAAATCTACATTTTCAAACTGACTGAAGTGTCTAACAGACCCTTCCACGGTTACCTGGCTGTGTGCCATTATAGACCTGTATATTATAAAAATATATGTGTTGCTAAGCCAAATAGCTATTTTTAAGACATTTTCCCGTATAATTTTGCCCCCTACCCAAATTATATGGCTCTTATAACCGTGAAAAGCCCTAAATGTGAAAAAGGTATAGAACGACCAAAATTAGGGTGGTGACTAAAACGAGTAACCCGGGCCCGGGCCCGGGCCAACATCCGCTAACCCAAATATTTCAAAATGCTCTAAAATCTTTATTTCTGAATATTTTTCGATGAAAATCGGAAATAATGTGTAAAAGTATAAAATCTTATTGTTTATTTTCGATTTTCCAAATAAAGATTCGTAAAATCTAATTTCGAGACAATTTTCGATTTTTAGGTGACTAAAATGTGTAACCCAACGAAAAGTGGAAAATTCATATTTTCTCCTATAAAACACCTTTTGAATATAACAAGAACTTTTTAACCATGATTTGATATTCATTGGTGACGGATAAGTACATGTTTTAATTAAAATTACGGTAAAATATTGCGTTAAAAGCGATTTTTAATTTTTTTTTATCGACCCGGGCCGCTGATTGTCGAAATGGTATGACACGGGTGTTGCTAAAATATGTCCTGCGTAACCGATGTATTTTATGTACTAACTATCGAAATGTGAGTATATTTTTGTTATCAACGATTTGTTTTTGAAGGGAACAATTTCAAAATGTTTTCTAGATATTTTAGTTAAATGTAATAAATCCAAAGTATTATAAATCAAATTGTTTTATGTCGGTACTGTATTACTTCTTTTAGCTCTACCTGGGCCACCGGTCGGCGGCCCGGGTCCGTAAAAATGAATGAAAATAGCTTTAAAACGAAAATTCGAATACATTTTAGACCAACTCATGGTCTAATATATCATTTTTATCCATATCTTCAATTAATATCTCCACTTTTTCGTATTATAAGTGTTTTGGATGTGCAAATCGAGTATTTCCACTTTTCATCGGGTTACACATTTTAGTCACCTAAAAATCGATAATTGGCCTGAAATTAAATTTTACGATTTTTTTTTTTTGGAAAATCGAAAATAAATAATAAAATATTATACTTTTACACATTATATCTAATTTTCATCGAAAAATATTAAGAAATAAACTTATAAGAGCATTTTGAAATTTTTGGGTTAGCGTATGTTGGCCCGGGCCCGGGCCCGGGTTACTCGTTTTAGTCACCACCCAAAATTAGCTTGTTTAAGTTGTACGTGACCACTCAATTATTACCTGGTATGCATCAAGCTGATCTTCTGTAAATGGTGCTAATGTATTGCCCATCTTTCATAATAAATTGGGTTTAGTTTGATGTCAAAATGCGTTTCAAATGAGGCGATAAGATTTCTAAAATAAAATAATCTTTTTGAGGAGTAAATTTGCAAGGGATGTAAATGTAGTTTTTGATGTAATTTGGACGCACTAAAAACCAAATCCAACTATTTTGGAACCGAATTACAAAAACAAATTTACAGTAGCAGTACTTAGTCCATATAAAATTGAGACATTTTTTGTATCAAACTAAGGGAGTACAAGCCTGAGATTTTTTTAATTAAAAGTTTTTTAGAATAAAAAAATTGGAAAGAATAGCTCAAAATAGTTAGACTTTATGAAAACAGTTTTCAAAAACATGGAGCCGTTTCCAAGATATAAGCACCTAAAAATATGGCGGGAAAAAAACTTCTCTAGATTTTTCATAGGAAATACATTGAAAGTTCGTCTTCTGTTTTAACATAGAAATTGTAATTAGAATTGAATGAAATTGTTATAGGGTTTTTATTATGACCTTCTCTTAATAGTTCTGAACAAATATTAAGAAAACATGTTGATTTTTTTTTAATGCATTTGAATGGATAAAAGCCGAGGATCTCGAAAATGTTCAATTTCTGAAGCTCGTACTCCCTTAATAATTTCTTTACAAAAAATTTCAGTAACTTTCATGATATAAAACTTTGGATCCACCTCTGGTGTAATAGTAAATCTATCCAAATTTTAGTGTAACCAAAAACAAATTGGTACAAAGCAAATTAGTGAAAGCTTTTTGTGTATACCAATAACATATTAAAACTATAAAAAATATATTTTGCAGAACATGCCACATTTTTGGGTAAAAAAACCTGGGTTTTTAGTGAAAAATCACTGAAAACTGGAAAAATAGGAATTCGGTCATTCACAATTCAATTTTAAGTTTATCTATTGTATTAAAGCTATTTGTGTATACCAATTACATATTACCATGTATACCATGCAGGAACATATTTCAACTTTACAAAAATATATTTTCCGAAACATGCCATATTTTGGGGTAAAAAACGGGTTTTTAGTGAATAATCAGTGAAAACTGAAAAAAAAGTTTTAAACTTGGCCCTTATTTATAATTTGATTTTAGTTGTTTATATATAAATGTACTTCACAATATAGAACCATTTGTGGCTACCAATGACATTTTTGACTAGGGACAGGCATTTCCTAAGAAATGGTGGGCTGAACCAGGTTTCATGGCACCGAACCCCCCCCCCCCCTCCTTTGCAACTTTAGGGTCTGGTAATACAAAACACGACACAATTGTTAGACATAATAGGGATAACAAGGTGGTGATCTCAGTACAACAAACTGCAACAAAGTAATTGGAACAATCAAGAATCATTTCAAATGACATAATTTCGAGTTTTGCTACCAGTGGCTGATATCAAATGATAAACAGTATGAGACAATTTTTCTTATAACCTGGTTATTAAAATTCCATCACAGAGACAACGGTGTCGGGAAAAACAATCTGAAAATGTGTCTATGAGCCACAGGATGGCCCTCCCGTTCTTGAAATATCATTGACTCTCAAAGTATTACCTAGGATATAGACCTTTAGCAAGAAATTAATCAAAAGTGTTCATGCGTAAATATAGGCCACTGTGACCTTATTTCTGGTTCGTGGTGCCGTGTTACAACGACTCATCAAGTAATGAAATAATATTGACCCCTAACATGTAGTATTTAAGATATGGACCTTAACCAAAAACTTACTGAAGTCACTCATGTGTTAAATATTGGTCACAGTGACCTCATTTCTAGTGGATGGCACCTTACTCAAGACACTTCTAAAGGTGAAATATCATTGACCCCCAAACATCTAGTATCCAAGTTATGGACCTTAACCAAGAACTTAACCATTAACCAAGAACTTAACCAAAGTTATTCATGCATAAAATATAGGTCATAGTGACCTAATTTCTTTTGGGTGGTGTCATGTTACACAAGACACATCTAGTTGTAAAATACCATTGACCCTCAACATGTAGTATCTGAGATATGGACCTTAACCAAAGTCGTTCATGCATGAAATAAAGGTCACAGTGACCTAATTTCAAGTGGGTGGTATCACCTTACCTAAGAGACATCTAGTGGTGAAATATCATCGACCCCCCACATCTAGTTTCCAAGTTATGGACCTTAACCAAGAACTTAACCGAAGTCGTTCATGCATGAAATATAGGTCACAGTGACCTAATTTCTAGTGGGTGGTGTAGCCCTTACCAAGACCCATCTGGTGGTGAAATATCATTGACCCCCAACATCTATTATCTGAGTAATGGACCTTAACCAAGAATTTAACCAAAGTGTTACGGACAGACGGACGGACGGACGGACAAGGGTAAAAATATATGGCCGATCCACATACGTGGTCGGGCCATAAAAATGTAATAACGTTTCAACCAAGTATTTCTCTAAGGTTCATTCATTTCTTTCATCAGACAACTTCAGGAAATTGTGAATTATCTCCCCCTTGTTGTGAATTAAGAAATTGTTAGCTTTAAGAAAGTAGATTTGCATCATAAAATTGTTTTCATTGAAACAGAAACCAAAATGTTCGTTCAAATCACTAACCATTTATTGAAATAATCATACCCATGGGGGATAATTATTTGCAAATGTAACGAAATTTTAAGAGAAGAATTGCAAGCCAAAACAATTTCATTCCCCTACACACTTTTTACCACGGAATATAAACAAACACAAATTATCGGTACGTTAATATTACATCTTTATTAACATGATTAAGGGTTTTAAACTATGATGGTTAAGTTTATTAAAGTCTAATTTATATTTGCATAAAGAAGGAATCATAAGGAAAGTGCGCATTGTTTTAATTACGTTAATCGCTAAGTAAATAACTTCCCTGTTTACATTGTTTATATAATTCTATTTATATACATTTGTAATGCACACATTCGGAACTAAATTATCTAGAGTTTTCCTGAGTTGAGACGATAACCATATTTTCTATTACTTCAAAACACATTAATGATTAAGATTTTTGGTATCGCCCATCAAACTTGGTATCGTCCAAAGCCTACGTCATCATGTCATATATAAACGCGAAACACTGGTTATTCTTGGTCATTCTATTGTTGATCGTGAACGGTTTAATAGGTAATTATAAATACGGGTAAATACTTATAAGAGAAATACTGAGCGCAATCGCCCAGCCTGAATAAGGCTTAGGATTAGCTTGGTATAATTAAAGTATAACGTTCACAAGCGGATGCGCTATATTGAGATTGCGCATTACCGAGGTTAGTTTGACCAGGAGCGGATCCGCCGATAGCGGATGCGCATTACCATAATACAGTTGCGGATTCGTCTGTAGATTCCAAGTCATTAAACTTCATCACACAAATACATCCCTATTCAAGATACCTCAAAGTCTTGATACGAACCTAGTCAACACGTTACCACGTTACACAATTTGGTGGCAGCGGTGGGATAGGGATTCACAATGCAAAGTCGATTTGATGAAGATTTACAAAGACTCATAGATGGAGTAGAATATTTGCGCATGGACGAAGATTTTCAAAGACTGCTCGATGGAGTAAATTCATTACGTGCCACTGTTAATGAAATTGCTGAGCATGAGGCAGATCCAATTTGTACAGAAGAAGCACAGCAAACTACACCAAAGCATGCGCCACAGAACAGTCGACTGTACGACTTTTCCACCATCAAACAGGAGAAAGAGTGTGACACAAGAGGCAGGCGCACAACATCCACGCCAAGTACAGAGTATAGGAATCCGTCTGAAGATAGAAAACCTATTCAGAAAGAATTACGCTTTTCTGATGAACAAGATAGAAGCGCTTCCGCATCTAGTAGAGAAACGAGACAGACTACAATGAGCAAGAGACCTGACAAGGAAGGGAAAGAAATGTCAATGAAATCTGCAACCTATGATGGAAGCACACCATGGATAGACTTCAAGGCTCACTTTGAAGCAGTTTCTGAGATCAACAACTGGTCCCGAAGACAAAAGGGATTGTACTTAGCGGCAACGTTAAGAGGAGCTGCTCAGGGCGTGCTCGGTAATTTAGAAGGTGTAGATAAGAATGATTACACAAAGCTTGTCAAAGCGCTCGAAAGTCGTTTTTCACCTGTTAATCAAACAGAGTTATATCGGGCAACGTTACGAGACAGAAGATTGAAAGCGTCAGAAACAATACCAGAGTTGGGTGAGAGCATTCGTCGTCTTACACACTTAGCATATCCGTCGGCACCTAGAGATGTAACTGAAACTCTGGCTAAAGATTATTTCATTGACGCATTGCCTGAATTTGACATGAGATTAAGGATACAACAGTCAAGACCAACATATCTAAATGATGCTATAAGACTAGCTGTTGAAATTGAAGCATTTACTAGAGCTGAGAAACAAAAGTCGCATGACAGAGGATTTGCTCGAACCAGTCGAGCAGTAGACAGGGTAGATGCGGTAAAACCAGAAAATGAGGTTGAAAGCAACATGAAAGAGTTCATGGAAAGAGTGACAAAATCATTAGAAAATTTCCATGTGGAAATGAAAGCGATGCAAGATGCGACCGCCCGAGCTAAGCGCAAGTTTCAATTCAGAAAAACATCTACTTGCTATAATTGTGGGAAAAAGGGTCATTTCCGCCGAGAATGCAGACAGCCACCAAAAGACAAGAGCAACCAGTCAGAAAGTAGAAAAACAGACCAGGCCAAGTCAGACAGTGTACATCCTTCTGTCAGAGTATGGTCAAATAAAGAGGCTGGACTCTATATGCAGGCGAAGATAAATGGGTCGCCCCAGAAAATGTTAATTGATACAGGCGCTACTGTGACACTGATTTCAGAGGAAACCTACGCGAGCATAGAGGATGCGAGCAGACCAAACTTGAGAAAAGTCTTTAAAGAAATACTAGCAGCGGATGGAACACCTTTAAAAATAAGCGGAATGATAAATTGTATTATAACAGTAGGAGCCATGCATTTCTCTTATGAAGCAGTTGTAGCTAACATATGCCTAGATGGAATAATAGGGCTAGATTTCCTGAGAAATTATCACGGAATCGTAGATATACACAAGAAAGAAGTTCAACTGAGAAATAGATCTTTGCCATTGAAACTAGAGGGAAGACTTGGATGTTATCATACGACAGCAGCGGATTACAAATATATTCCGCCAAGATCCGAGATGATACAAAATGAAGACTCCTTAGGAAAGGACGAGTTACAATGCGCAATGTGCAACTCAATGCTTCAAGACGAGTTAAATTGGCAAGAGCATACACTAGAGTGCGCAAAGCAAAGGAGAGTGAAGAAATTCAAGTGTACGGATTGCAACTACGCAACCAACAAATCATGTGATCTAAAAAGGCATGTCGCCAGGATGCACAACAAGACAACGGATAAAGACCAAAGTGAGGAGGAATGGGAAAGGCAAGATCCCGGAACGATGGAGGAAATAATTGGTTTAGAGTCTGATGACGAAGATAGTGACAAGGAAAGTATGCACACCGACAAGAAAGATACGGAAGATTCAAATAATAATACGACCGTCGATGTTCCTAAGGTTTCGCCTGTAAAGAGCGCCATATCTGATATTGAGATAGGAAGAACAATAAGAAAACCAACAACGCCTAAATTACCGTCGGTTGCACTAAAGAGAAAGTTCTCTCTCTCACCTAAGAAATTGGGAGAAATTAAGAAACGCATGGTCGCACCTGTGTCAAAACCAAAACCAACCGCCACCATAACCAAACCAGCAGAAAAGGATGTGATCGCAAACACATCTACAGTGCCCATGTTGCAAAAGAAAGAAGAGATAGTAGGAGAATCTGTGTCTTGTGGGAGATTAGTGAAACGTCTCAAAAAGATCACGAAATCTTATGTCGAAGATGGAAAGAATGTTGTTGAAGTCGTAGAAGAGGAATACGTCTTTGATTAGGGACTGATAACTTTACATTGTTTCATTGTTGTTAATCTCAGGGAGAGACTGTAAATAGAACATTATTGTGTTTTAACTTTGTTACATTTTTTACTTTGTTCAATTCCAAAGATGAAATTAAAATGATATGCTGTTCGATTATTTCCTGTTGTAAAGTCTGCCCGGTGTGTCCCTAAATGTTTCATGTGTCCTTCGGATGAGACGTAAAACCGATGCCCCGTGTTGTAGCAGATCCCACGGCTACCGCACGTTAAAGAACCCTTATAACAAGCTAACTTGTTAGTGGTCCGTATGTGACCGGTTGTAAGGCAAAATTTTTCAATACCGGATTTTCGGCAAATTACTATTTTAAGTGGCTTTTAAATTAAATTTTTGAGTAAGGTTTACATGGTCTTAATTTATGTCTAATTTCCCGACTTCATTCTACCCACATTCACAAACATAGATTTCACTGATAGGAGTTTTACATGCAATTCTGAAGTTTTAACGTAGATGCACCGTTCCCTCAAGCTTCATGTTTTCAATTTCACAAGTTTGTTTTTGATGTTAGTGAAGGTTTTGGACTTTGGAAGCTTTGTGCTTTTGTTCCCAGCAAACAGTGACTGAGGAAAATGCTACAGTACAAGTAGCGGTATTTTATTGTGAAAGTCCATGAAAGAGAATAGTAGTGGGTTCTCTATTGTTATGGTGTATTCATTTTATTCATTGGCATCAGAACAGATAAGTGAATGCGAGGACGCATTCTTCGGAGGCGTGGGTAATGTAACGAAATTTTAAGAGAAGAATTGCAAGCCAAAACAATTTCATTCCCCTACACACTTTTTACCACGGAATATAAACAAACACAAATTATCGGTACGTTAATATTACATCTTTATTAACATGATTAAGGGTTTTAAACTATGATGGTTAAGTTTATTAAAGTCTAATTTATATTTGCATAAAGAAGGAATCATAAGGAAAGTGCGCATTGTTTTAATTACGTTAATCGCTAAGTAAATAACTTCCCTGTTTACATTGTTTATATAATTCTATTTATATACATTTGTAATGCACACATTCGGAACTAAATTATCTAGAGTTTTCCTGAGTTGAGACGATAACCATATTTTCTATTACTTCAAAACACATTAATGATTAAGATTTTTGGTATCGCCCATCAAACTTGGTATCGTCCAAAGCCTACGTCATCATGTCATATATAAACGCGAAACACTGGTTATTCTTGGTCATTCTATTGTTGATCGTGAACGGTTTAATAGGTAATTATAAATACGGGTAAATACTTATAAGAGAAATACTGAGCGCAATCGCCCAGCCTGAATAAGGCTTAGGATTAGCTTGGTATAATTAAAGTATAACGTTCACAAGCGGATGCGCTATATTGAGATTGCGCATTACCGAGGTTAGTTTGACCAGGAGCGGATCCGCCGATAGCGGATGCGCATTACCATAATACAGTTGCGGATTCGTCTGTAGATTCCAAGTCATTAAACTTCATCACACAAATACATCCCTATTCAAGATACCTCAAAGTCTTGATACGAACCTAGTCAACACGTTACCACGTTACACAATGCACAATTTCGAACGACGGAAAGCGCCTGGATCCACTAACTAAGGCTATGAAAACAATTAAAGGTCCTGTCAAACTCATCTCTTAATAATCGGTTCGTGTCATCTTGACTTCTGATAATCCAGTATATCAACTACTTAACCATTTAGGAAAAGAATTATTTTAACTTGAATACGCAAAAGAATAACACAAACTCTAGCTGCTTTACGGGAGAATGGAATCATCGTTTTATGCCAAGCCTCAAAACGCAGAGAACAGAACCCAGAAAGCATGTCAACATGCAGTCGTTGCTTCTGATGAGTGACCGTGAAACTGGAATATCTGAAGAACAAGTACGAAAAGGCCGTCAGAGACAACATTGAAAGTTTAAGATATCCACTTCGAATGAGAATCGTCGTGCTTGAAGTGGTCGTCAACATGTACTACCAATATACAGCAGAAAAATACAATGCAGCTGAGATGCTGAGATTTAAACTATTCGAACAACAGCCAGAATGCAGCCCATTGGAAGAAGAATAAAGACCCAAGTATTCCAACACGGCACATCCAAATACCAAAGACCCAGTCCTTGATGTGAATGTGAAAAGGGCTCTTTTTAGAGCCGCTAATCTTTTTCAAAAAGAATCTTAGTATATTGTGTAGAAAAATGACATTTTACCGAAACTATCCAACATCCCTCCATTTTTTTTTTACAAGAATTAACCTCAATGAGTTTAATATTCACCGCCGTCAACTTCATCAAATTTATAAGAAACAAAAGCACATTCATGTACTCAGTTGTGGCCGAATCACGCAGATTTCACTATCCATTTTAAAATCCTCGTGTACAGTGGAACCTCTACTTTTAAAATAATTAAAAACATAATAAAAACACCACAACAAGAACAAATTTAAATAAGCAATGAAACAAGCTTTTCATTAAAAAAAAGTGACTCACCCTTCGCATCAGAGAAGCTTTCGATAGTTTTCAGATGGAAAAAAAAATCAGATCAAAGTTGGATGCTGCGTTGCTTTACTTTGCAAAGAAAATGTGAAGCCCGTGCAAACCATGCGAGCCGATTTACTCTTAACACTCTTCTAAAACCGAACAGATCTAAAACCAAATATTCGTCCGCTGCAGTCTATTTAGTTATACGCATCAAGCCTCGCGGGCAAATTCAAGAATTTGGGGTCATTTCGCAAGAAATCCATTGAAGTAAATATCAAAGAAACCTGCAAGAAATACACAGCAAACGAAAGTTTGAAGACCAATGTGCATATCAAAAGGGCACTATATTAAACCACAACGACTGTCTGTTATCCCGTTCCCCCAAACATAAAAAAAAACTATTTCCTGCAACCCCCCCCACTTTTCCCTTCCAAATTGTATTGTAATTTTATAGCTGCTTATATTTCTTTTTCTATTTTTTTTTAAACTTTCTTAAAAACAAAATGTAATAACGTTTCAATCAAGTATTTCTCTAAGGTTCATTCATTTCTTTCATCAGACAACTTCAGGAAATTGTGAATTATCTCCCCCTTGTTGTGAATTAAGAAATTGCTTAGCTTTAAGAAAGTAGATTTGCATCATAAAATTGTTTTCATTGAAACAGAAACCAAAATGTTCGTTCAAATCACTAACCATTTATTGAAATAATCATACCCATGGGGGATAATTATTTGCAATGCACAATTTCGAACGACGGAAAGCGCCTGGATCCACTAACTAAGGCTATGAAAACAAAGGTCCTGTCAAACTCATCTCTTAATAATCGGTTCGTGTCATCTTGACTTCTGATAATCCAGTATATCAACTACTTAACCATTTAGGAAAAGAATTATTTTAACTTGAATACGCAAAAGAATAACACAAACTCTAGCTGCTTTACGGGAGAATGGAATCATCGTTGTATGCCTAGCCTCAAGACGCAGAAAACAGAATTCAGAAAGCATGTCAACATGCATTCGTTGCTTCTGATGAGTGACCGTGAAACTGGAATATCTGAAGAACAAATACGGAAAGGCCGTCAGAGTCAACATTGAAAATTTAAGATATCCACTTCGAATGAGAATTGTCGTGCTTGAAGTGGTCGTCAACATGTACTACCAATATACAGCAGAAAAATACAATGAAGCCGAGATGCTGAGATTTAAACTATTCGGACAAACAGCCAGAATGCAGCCCATTGGAAGAAGAATAAAGACCCAAGTATTCCAACACGGCACATCCAAATACCAAAGACCCAGTCCTTGATGTGAATGTGAAAAGGGCTCTTTTTAGAGCCGCTAATCTTTTTCAAAAAGAATCTTAGTATATTGTGTAGAAAAATGACATTTTACCGAAACTATCCAACATCCCTCCATTTTTTTTTTACAAGAATTAACCTCAATGAGTTTAATATTCACCGCCGTCAACTTCATCAAATTTATAAGAAACAAAAGCACATTCATGTACTCAGTTGTGGCCGAATCACGCAGATTTCACTATCCATTTTAAAATCCTCGTGTACAGTGGAACCTCTACTTTTAAAATAATTAAAAACATAATAAAAACACCACAACAAGAACAAATTTAAATAAGCAATGAAACAAGCTTTTCATTAAAAAAAAGTGACTCACCCTTCGCATCAGAGAAGCTTTCGATAGTTTTCAGATGGAAAAAAAACCCAGATCAAAGTTGGATGCTGCGTTGCTTTACTTTGCAAGAAAATGTGAAGCCCGTGCAAACCATGCGAGCCGATTTACTCTTAACACTCTTTCAAAACCGAACAGATCTAAAACCAAATATTCGTCCGCTGCAGTCCATTTAGTTATACGCATCAAGCCTCGCAGGCAAATTCAAGAATTTTGGGTCATTTCGAAAGAAATCAATTGAAGTTAATATCAAAGAAACCTGCAAGAAATACACAGCAAACGAAAGTTTGAAGACCAATGTGCATATCAAAAGGGCACTATATTAAACCACAACGACTGTCTGTTATCCCGTTCCCCCAAACATAAAAAAACTGTTTCCTGCAACCCCCCCCCCCCACTTTTCCCTTCCAAATTGTATTGTAATGTTACAGCTGCTTAGATTTCTTTTTCTATTTTTTTTACACTTTCTTAAAAACAAAATGTAATAACGTTTCAATCAAGTATTTCTCTAAGGTTCATTCATTTCTTTCGTCAGACAACTTCATGAAACTGTGAATTATCTCCCCCTTGTTGTGAATTAAGAAATTGCTTAGCTTTAAGAAAGTAGATTTACATCAAAAAACTGTTTTCATTGAAATAGAAACCAAAATGTTCGTTCAAATCACTAACCATTTATTGAAATAATCATACCAATGGGGGATAATTATTTGCAATGCACAATTTCGAACGACGGAAAGCGCCTGGATCCACTAACAAAGGCTATGAAAACAAAGGTCCTGTCAAACTCATCTCTTAATAATCGGTTCGTGTCATCTTGACTTCTGATAATCCAGTATATCAACTACTTAACCATTTAGGAGAAGAATTATTTTAACTTGAATACGCAAAAGAATAACACAAACTCTAACTGCTTTACGGGAGAATGGAATCATCGTTGTACTATGCCAAGCCTCAAGACGCAGAGAACAGAACCCAGAAAGCATGTCAACATGCAGTCGTTGCTTCTGATGAGTGACCGTGAAACTGGAATATCTGAAGAACAAGTACGAAAAGGCCGCCAGAGACAACATTGAAAGTTAAGATATCCACTTCGAATGAGAATCGTCGTGCTTGAAGTGGTCGTCAACATGTACTACCAATATACAGCAGAAAAATACAATGAAGCCGAGATGCTGAGATTTAAACTATTCGAACAACAGCCAGAATGCAGCCCATTGGAAGAAGAATAAAGACCCAAGTATTCCAACACGGCACATCCAAATACCAAAGACCCAGTCCTTGACGTGAATGTGAAAAGGGCTCTTTTTAGAGCCGCTAATCTTTTTCAAAAAGAATCTTACTATATTGTGTAGAAAAATGACATTTTACCGAAACTATCCAACATCCCTCCAATTTTTTTATAAGAATTAATCTCAATTAGTTTAATATTCACCGCCGTCAACTACATCAAATTTATAAGAAACAAAAGCACATACATGTACTCAGTTGTGGCCGAATCACGCAGATTTCACTATCCATTTTAAAATCCTCATGTACAGTGGAACCTCTACTTTTAAAATAATTAAAAACATAATAACAAACAACGACAACAACAACAAATCAAAATAAGCAATGAAACAAGCTTTTCATTAAAAAAAGTGACTCACCCTTCGCATCAGAGAAGCTTTCGATAGTTTTCAGATGGGAAAAAAAATCAGATCAAAGTTGGATGCTGCGTTGTTTTACTTTGCAAGAAAATGTGAAGCCCGTGCAAACCATGCGAGCCGATTTACTCTTAATACTCTTCTAAAACCGAACAGATCTAAAACCAAATATTCGTCCGCTGCAGTCCATTTAGTTATACGCATCAAGCCTCGCGGGCAAATTCAAGAATTTTGGATCATTTCGAAAGAAATCCATTGAAGTAAATATCAAAGAAACCTGCAAGAAATACACAGCAAACGAAAGTTTGAAGACCAATGTGCATATCAAAAGGGCACTATATTAAACCACAACGAATGTCTGTTATCCCGTTCCCCCAAACATAAAAAAACTGTTTCCTGCAACCCCCCCCCCCCCCACTTTTCCCTTCCAAATTGTATTGTAATGTTACAGCTGCTTAGATTTCTTTTTCTATTTTTTTTACACTTTCTTAAAAACAAAATGTAATAACGTTTCAATCAAGTATTTCTCTAAGGTTCATTCATTTCTTTCGTCAGACAACTTCATGAAACTGTGAATTATCTCCCCCTTGTTGTGAATTAAGAAATTGCTTAGCTTTAAGAAAGTAGATTTACATCAAAAAACTGTTTTCATTGAAATAGAAACCAAAATGTTCGTTCAAATCACTAACCATTTATTGAAATAATCATACCAATGGGGGATAATTATTTGCAATGCACAATTTCGAACGACGGAAAGCGCCTGGATCCACTAACAAAGGCTATGAAAACAAAGGTCCTGTCAAACTCATATCTTAATAATCGGTTCGTGTCATCTTGACTTCTGATAATCCAGTATATCAACTACTTAACCATTTAGGAGAAGAATTATTTTAACTTGAATACGCAAAAGAATAACACAAACTCTAACTGCTTTACGGGAGAATGGAATCATCGTTGTACTATGCCAAGCCTCAAGACGCAGAGAACAGAACCCAGAAAGCATGTCAACATGCAGTCGTTGCTTCTGATGAGTGACCGTGAAACTGGAATATCTGAAGAACAAGTACGAAAAGGCCGCCAGAGACAACATTGAAAGTTAAGATATCCACTTCGAATGAGAATCGTCGTGCTTGAAGTGGTCGTCAACATGTACTACCAATATACAGCAGAAAAATACAATGAAGCCGAGATGCTGAGATTTAAACTATTCGAACAACAGCCAGAATGCAGCCCATTGGAAGAAGAATAAAGACCCAAGTATTCCAACACGGCACATCCAAATACCAAAGACCCAGTCCTTGACGTGAATGTGAAAAGGGCTCTTTTTAGAGCCGCTAATCTTTTTCAAAAAGAATCTTACTATATTGTGTAGAAAAATGACATTTTACCGAAACTATCCAACATCCCTCCAATTTTTTTATAAGAATTAATCTCAATTAGTTTAATATTCACCGCCGTCAACTACATCAAATTTATAAGAAACAAAAGCACATACATGTACTCAGTTGTGGCCGAATCACGCAGATTTCACTATCCATTTTAAAATCCTCATGTACAGTGGAACCTCTACTTTTAAAATAATTAAAAATATAATAACAAACAACGACAACAACAACAAATCAAAATAAGCAATGAAACAAGCTTTTCATTAAAAAAAGTGACTCACCCTTCGCATCAGAGAAGCTTTCGATAGTTTTCAGATGGGAAAAAAAATCAGATCAAAGTTGGATGCTGCGTTGTTTTACTTTGCAAGAAAATGTGAAGCCCGTGCAAACCATGCGAGCCGATTTACTCTTAATACTCTTCTAAAACCGAACAGATCTAAAACCAAATATTCGTCCGCTGCAGTCCATTTAGTTATACGCATCAAGCCTCGCGGGCAAATTCAAGAATTTTGGATCATTTCGAAAGAAATCCATTGAAGTAAATATCAAAGAAACCTGCAAGAAATACACAGCAAACGAAAGTTTGAAGACCAATGTGCATATCAAAAGGGCACTATATTAAACCACAACGAATGTCTGTTATCCCGTTCCCCCAAACATAAAAAAAAACTATTTCCTGCAATCCCCCCCCCCCACTTTTCCCTTCCAAATTATATTGTAATTTTATAGCTGCTTAGATTTCTTTTTCTATTTTTTTAACACTTTCTTAAAAAACAAAATAACATTTCAATCAAGTATTTCGTATTTCTCTAAGGTTCATTCATTTCTTTCGTCAGACAACTTCATGAAATTGTGAATTATCTCCCCCTTGTTATGAATTAAGAAATTGCTTAGCTTTAAGAAAGTAGATTTACATCAAAAAATTGTTTTCATTGAAACAGAAACCAAAATGTTTGTTCAAATCACTAACCATTTATTGAAATAATCATACCAATGGGGGATAATTATTTGCAATGCACAATTTCGAACGACGGAAAGCGCCTGGATCCACTAACTAAGGCTATGAAAACAAAGGTCCTGTCAAACTCATCTCTTTATAATCGGTTCGTGTCATCTTGACTTCTGATAATCCAGTATATCAACTACTTAAACATTTAGTAAAAGAATTATTTTAACTTGAATACGCAAAAGAATAACACAAACTCTAGCTGCTTTACGGGAGAATGGAATCATCGTTGTATGCCTAGCCTCAAGACGCAGAGAACAGAACCCAGAAAGCATGTCAACATGCAGTCGTTGCTTCTGATGAGTGACCGTGAAACTGGAATATCTGAAGAACAAATACGGAAAGGCCGTCAGAGTCAACATTGAAAATTTAAGATATCCACTTCGAATGAGAATCGTCGTGCTTGAAGTGGTCGTCAACATGTACTACCAATATACAGCAGGAAAATACAATGCAGCTGAGATGCTGAGATTTAAACTATTCGAACAACAGCCAGAATGCAGCCCATTGGAAGAAGAATAAAGACCAAAGTATTCCAACACGGCACATCCAAATACCAAAGACCCAGTCCTTGATGTGAATGTGAAAAGGGCTCTTTTTAGAGCCGCTAATCTTTTTCAAAAAGAATCTTACTATATTGTGTAGAAAAATGACATTTTACCGAAACTATCCAACATCCCTCCAATTTTTTTATAAGAATTAATCTCAATTAGTTTAATATTCACCGCCGTCAACTACATCAAATTTATAAGAAACAAAAGCACATACATGTACTCAGTTGTGGCCGAATCACGCAGATTTCACTATCCATTTTAAAATCCTCATGTACAGTGGAACCTCTACTTTTAAAATAATTAAAAATATAATAACAAACAACGACAACAACAACAAATCAAAATAAGCAATGAAACAAGCTTTTCATTAAAAAAAGTGACTCACCCTTCGCATCAGAGAAGCTTTCGATAGTTTTCAGATGGGAAAAAAAATCAGATCAAAGTTGGATGCTGCGTTGTTTTACTTTGCAAGAAAATGTGAAGCCCGTGCAAACCATGCGAGCCGATTTACTCTTAATACTCTTCTAAAACCGAACAGATCTAAAACCAAATATTCGTCCGCTGCAGTCCATTTAGTTATACGCATCAAGCCTCGCGGGCAAATTCAAGAATTTTGGATCATTTCGAAAGAAATCCATTGAAGTAAATATCAAAGAAACCTGCAAGAAATACACAGCAAACGAAAGTTTGAAGACCAATGTGCATATCAAAAGGGCACTATATTAAACCACAACGACTGTCTGTTATCCCGTTCCCCCAAACATAAAAAAAACTGTTTCCTGCAACCCCCCCCCCACTTTTCCCTTCCAAATTGTATTGTAATGTTACAGCTGCTTAGATTTCTTTTTCTATTTTTTTTACACTTTCTTAAAAACAAAATGTAATAACGTTTCAATCAAGTATTTCTCTAAGGTTCATTCATTTCTTTCGTCAGACAACTTCATGAAACTGTGAATTATCTCCCCCTTGTTGTGAATTAAGAAATTGCTTAGCTTTAAGAAAGTAGATTTACATCAAAAAACTGTTTTCATTGAAATAGAAACCAAAATGTTCGTTCAAATCACTAACCATTTATTGAAATAATCATACCAATGGGGGATAATTATTTGCAATGCACAATTTCGAACGACGGAAAGCGCCTGGATCCACTAACAAAGGCTATGAAAACAAAGGTCCTGTCAAACTCATCTCTTAATAATCGGTTCGTGTCATCTTGACTTCTGATAATCCAGTATATCAACTACTTAACCATTTAGGAGAAGAATTATTTTAACTTGAATACGCAAAAGAATAACACAAACTCTAACTGCTTTACGGGAGAATGGAATCATCGTTGTACTATGCCAAGCCTCAAGACGCAGAGAACAGAACCCAGAAAGCATGTCAACATGCAGTCGTTGCTTCTGATGAGTGACCGTGAAACTGGAATATCTGAAGAACAAATACGGAAAGGCCGTCAGAGACAACATTGAAAGTTTAAGATATCCACTTCGAATGAGAATCGTCGTGCTTGAAGTGGTCGTCAACATGTACTACCAATATACAGCAGGAAAATACAATGCAGCTGAGATGCTGAGATTTAAACTATTCGAACAACAGCCAGAATGCAGCCCATTGGAAGAAGAATAAAGACCCAAGTATTCCAACACGGCACATCCAAATACCAAAGACCCAGTCCTTGATGTGAATGTGAAAAGGGCTCTTTTTAGAGCCGCTAATCTTTTTCAAAAAGAATCTTACTATATTGTGTAGAAAAATGACATTTTACCGAAACTATCCAACATCCCTCCATTTTTTTTTATAAGAATTAACCTCAATTAGTTTAATATTCACCGCCGTCAACTACATCAAATTTATAAGAAACAAAAGCACATACATGTACTCAGTTGTGGCCGAATCACGCAGATTTCACTATCCATTTTAAAATCCTCTTGTACAGTGGAACCTCTACTTTTAAAATAATTAAAAACATAATAACAAACAACGACAACAACAACAAATCAAAATAAGCAATGAAACAAGCTTTTCATTAAAAAAGTGACTCACCCTTCGCATCAGAGAAGCTTTCGATAGTTTTCAGATGGGAAAAAAATCAGATCAAAGTTGGATGCTGCGTTGCTTTACTTTGCAAGAAAATGTGAAGCCCGTGCAAACCATGCGAGCCGATTTACTCTTAACACTCTTTCAAAACCGAACAGATCTAAAACCAAATATTCGTCCGCTGCAGTCCATTTAGTTATACGCATCACCGAAGCCTCGCAGGCAAATTCAAGAATTTTGGGTCATTTCAAAAGAAATCAATTGAAGTTAATATCAAAGAAACCTGCAAGAAATACACAGCAAACGAAAGTTTGAAGACCAATGTGCATATCAAAAGGGCACTATATTAAACAACAACGACTGTCTGTTATCCCGTTCCCCCAAACATAAAAAAAAATATTTCCTGCACCCCCCCCCCCACTTTTCCCTTCCAAATTGTATTGTAATTTTATAGCTGCTTAGATTTCTTTTTCTATTTTTTTTTACACTTTCTTAAAAAAACAAAATAACGTTTCAATCAAGTATTTCGTATTTCTCTAAGGTTCATTCATTTTTTCGTCATGCAGACAACTTCATGAAATTGTGAATTATCTCCCCCTTGTTATGAATTAAGAAATTGCTTAGCTTTAAGAAAGTAGATTTACATCAAAAAATTGTTTTCATTGAAACAGAAACCAAAATGTTCGTTCAAATCACTAACCATTTATTGAAATAATCATACCAATGGGGGATAATTATTTGCAATGCACAATTTCGAACGACGGAAAGCGCCTGGATCCACTTACTAAGGCTATGAAAACAAAGGTCCTGTCAAACTCATCTCTTTATAATCGGTTCGTGTCATCTTGACTTCTGATAATCCAGTATATCAACTACTTAAACATTTAGTAAAAGAATTATTTTAACTTGAATACGCAAAAGAATAACACAAACTCTAGCTGCTTTACGGGAGAATGGAATCATCGTTGTATGCCAAGCCTCAAGACGCAGAGAACAGAACCCAGAAAGCATGTCAACATGCAGTCGTTGCTTCTGATGAGTGACCGTGAAACTGGAATATCTGAAGAACAAATACGGAAAGGCCGTCAGAGTCAACATTGAAAATTTAAGATATCCACTTCGAATGAGAATCGTCGTGCTTGAAGTGGTCGTCAACATGTACTACCAATATACAGCAGGAAAATACAATGCAGCTGAGATGCTGAGATTTAAACTATTCGAACAACAGCCAGAATGCAGCCCATTGGAAGAAGAATAAAGACCAAAGTATTCCAACACGGCACATCCAAATACCAAAGACCCAGTCCTTGATGTGAATGTGAAAAGGGCTCTTTTTAGAGCCGCTAATCTTTTTCAAAAAGAATCTTACTATATTGTGTAGAAAAATGACATTTTACCGAAACTATCCAACATCCCTCCATTTTTTTTTATAAGAATTAACCTCAATTAGTTTAATATTCACCGCCGTCAACTACATCAAATTTATAAGAAACAAAAGCACATACATGTACTCAGTTGTGGCCGAATCACGCAGATTTCACTATCCATTTTAAAATCCTCTTGTACAGTGGAACCTCTACTTTTAAAATAATTAAAAACATAATAACAAACAACGACAACAACAACAAATCAAAATAAGCAATGAAACAAGCTTTTCATTAAAAAAGTGACTCACCCTTCGCATCAGAGAAGCTTTCGATAGTTTTCAGATGGGAAAAAAATCAGATCAAAGTTGGATGCTGCGTTGCTTTACTTTGCAAGAAAATGTGAAGCCCGTGCAAACCATGCGAGCCGATTTACTCTTAACACTCTTTCAAAACCGAACAGATCTAAAACCAAATATTCGTCCGCTGCAGTCCATTTAGTTATACGCATCACCGAAGCCTCGCAGGCAAATTCAAGAATTTTGGGTCATTTCAAAAGAAATCAATTGAAGTTAATATCAAAGAAACCTGCAAGAAATACACAGCAAACGAAAGTTTGAAGACCAATGTGCATATCAAAAGGGCACTATATTAAACAACAACGACTGTCTGTTATCCCGTTCCCCCAAACATAAAAAAAAATATTTCCTGCACCCCCCCCCCCACTTTTCCCTTCCAAATTGTATTGTAATTTTATAGCTGCTTAGATTTCTTTTTCTATTTTTTTTTACACTTTCTTAAAAAAACAAAATAACGTTTCAATCAAGTATTTCGTATTTCTCTAAGGTTCATTCATTTTTTCGTCATGCAGACAACTTCATGAAATTGTGAATTATCTCCCCCTTGTTATGAATTAAGAAATTGCTTAGCTTTAAGAAAGTAGATTTACATCAAAAAATTGTTTTCATTGAAACAGAAACCAAAATGTTCGTTCAAATCACTAACCATTTATTGAAATAATCATACCAATGGGGGATAATTATTTGCAATGCACAATTTCGAACGACGGAAAGCGCCTGGATCCACTTACTAAGGCTATGAAAACAAAGGTCCTGTCAAACTCATCTCTTTATAATCGGTTCGTGTCATCTTGACTTCTGATAATCCAGTATATCAACTACTTAAACATTTAGTAAAAGAATTATTTTAACTTGAATACGCAAAAGAATAACACAAACTCTAGCTGCTTTACGGGAGAATGGAATCATCGTTGTATGCCAAGCCTCAAGACGCAGAGAACAGAACCCAGAAAGCATGTCAACATGCAGTCGTTGCTTCTGATGAGTGACCGTGAAACTGGAATATCTGAAGAACAAATACGGAAAGGCCGTCAGAGTCAACATTGAAAATTTAAGATATCCACTTCGAATGAGAATTGTCGTGCTTGAAGTGGTCGTCAACATGTACTACCAATATACAGCAGGAAAATACAATGCAGCTGAGATGCTGAGATTTAAACTATTCGAACAACAGCCAGAATGCAGCCCATTGGAAGAAGAATAAAGACCAAAGTATTCCAACACGGCACATCCAAATACCAAAGACCCAGTCCTTGATGTGAATGTGAAAAGGGCTCTTTTTAGAGCCGCTAATCTTTTTCAAAAAGAATCTTACTATATTGTGTAGAAAAATGACATTTTACCGAAACTATCCAACATCCCTCCATTTTTTTTTATAAGAATTAACCTCAATTAGTTTAATATTCACCGCCGTCAACTACATCAAATTTATAAGAAACAAAAGCACATACATGTACTCAGTTGTGGCCGAATCACGCAGATTTCACTATCCATTTTAAAATCCTCTTGTACAGTGGAACCTCTACTTTTAAAATAATTAAAAACATAATAACAAACAACGACAACAACAACAAATCAAAATAAGCAATGAAACAAGCTTTTCATTAAAAAAGTGACTCACCCTTCGCATCAGAGAAGCTTTCGATAGTTTTCAGATGGGAAAAAAATCAGATCAAAGTTGGATGCTGCGTTGCTTTACTTTGCAAGAAAATGTGAAGCCCGTGCAAACCATGCGAGCCGATTTACTCTTAACACTCTTTCAAAACCGAACAGATCTAAAACCAAATATTCGTCCGCTGCAGTCCATTTAGTTATACGCATCACCGAAGCCTCGCAGGCAAATTCAAGAATTTTGGGTCATTTCAAAAGAAATCAATTGAAGTTAATATCAAAGAAACCTGCAAGAAATACACAGCAAACGAAAGTTTGAAGACCAATGTGCATATCAAAAGGGCACTATATTAAACAACAACGACTGTCTGTTATCCCGTTCCCCCAAACATAAAAAAAAATATTTCCTGCACCCCCCCCCCCCCCCCACTTTTCCCTTCCAAATTGTATTGTAATTTTATAGCTGCTTAGATTTCTTTTTCTATTTTTTTTTACACTTTCTTAAAAAAACAAAATAACGTTTCAATCAAGTATTTCGTATTTCTCTAAGGTTCATTCATTTTTTCGTCATGCAGACAACTTCATGAAATTGTGAATTATCTCCCCCTTGTTATGAATTAAGAAATTGCTTAGCTTTAAGAAAGTAGATTTACATCAAAAAATTGTTTTCATTGAAACAGAAACCAAAATGTTCGTTCAAATCACTAACCATTTATTGAAATAATCATACCAATGGGGGATAATTATTTGCAATGCACAATTTCGAACGACGGAAAGCGCCTGGATCCACTTACTAAGGCTATGAAAACAAAGGTCCTGTCAAACTCATCTCTTTATAATCGGTTCGTGTCATCTTGACTTCTGATAATCCAGTATATCAACTACTTAAACATTTAGTAAAAGAATTATTTTAACTTGAATACGCAAAAGAATAACACAAACTCTAGCTGCTTTACGGGAGAATGGAATCATCGTTGTATGCCAAGCCTCAAGACGCAGAGAACAGAACCCAGAAAGCATGTCAACATGCAGTCGTTGCTTCTGATGAGTGACCGTGAAACTGGAATATCTGAAGAACAAATACGGAAAGGCCGTCAGAGTCAACATTGAAAATTTAAGATATCCACTTCGAATGAGAATTGTCGTGCTTGAAGTGGTCGTCAACATGTACTACCAATATACAGCAGGAAAATACAATGCAGCTGAGATGCTGAGATTTAAACTATTCGAACAACAGCCAGAATGCAGCCCATTGGAAGAAGAATAAAGACCAAAGTATTCCAACACGGCACATCCAAATACCAAAGACCCAGTCCTTGATGTGAATGTGAAAAGGGCTCTTTTTAGAGCCGCTAATCTTTTTCAAAAAGAATCTTACTATATTGTGTAGAAAAATGACATTTTACCGAAACTATCCAACATCCCTCCATTTTTTTTTTATAAGAATTAACCTCAATTAGTTTAATATTCACCGCCGTCAACTACATCAAATTTATAAGAAACAAAAGCACATACATGTACTCAGTTGTGGCCGAATCACGCAGATTTCACTATCCATTTTAAAATCCTCTTGTACAGTGGAACCTCTACTTTTAAAATAATTAAAAACATAATAACAAACAACGACAACAACAACAAATCAAAATAAGCAATGAAACAAGCTTTTCATTAAAAAAGTGACTCACCCTTCGCATCAGAGAAGCTTTCGATAGTTTTCAGATGGGAAAAAAATCAGATCAAAGTTGGATGCTGCGTTGCTTTACTTTGCAAGAAAATGTGAAGCCCGTGCAAACCATGCGAGCCGATTTACTCTTAACACTCTTTCAAAACCGAACAGATCTAAAACCAAATATTCGTCCGCTGCAGTCCATTTAGTTATACGCATCACCGAAGCCTCGCAGGCAAATTCAAGAATTTTGGGTCATTTCAAAAGAAATCAATTGAAGTTAATATCAAAGAAACCTGCAAGAAATACACAGCAAACGAAAGTTTGAAGACCAATGTGCATATCAAAAGGGCACTATATTAAACAACAACGACTGTCTGTTATCCCGTTCCCCCAAACATAAAAAAAAATATTTCCTGCACCCCCCCCCCCCCCCCCCACTTTTCTCTTCCAAATTGTATTGTAATTTTATAGCTGCTTAGATTTCTTTTTCTATTTTTTTTTACACTTTCTTAAAAAAACAAAATAACGTTTCAATCAAGTATTTCGTATTTCTCTAAGGTTCATTCATTTTTTCGTCATGCAGACAACTTCATGAAATTGTGAATTATCTCCCCCTTGTTATGAATTAAGAAATTGCTTAGCTTTAAGAAAGTAGATTTACATCAAAAAACTGTTTTCATTGAAACAGAAACCAAAATGTTCGTTCAAATCACTAACCATTTATTGAAATAATCATACCAATGGGGGATAATTATTTGCAATGCACAATTTCGAACGACGGAAAGCGCCTGGATCCACTTACTAAGGCTATGAAAACAAAGGTCCTGTCAAACTCATCTCTTTATAATCGGTTCGTGTCATCTTGACTTCTGATAATCCAGTATATCAACTACTTAAACATTTAGTAAAAGAATTATTTTAACTTGAATACGCAAAAGAATAACACAAACTCTAGCTGCTTTACGGGAGAATGGAATCATCGTTGTATGCCAAGCCTCAAGACGCAGAGAACAGAACCCAGAAAGCATGTCAACATGCAGTCGTTGCTTCTGATGAGTGACCGTGAAACTGGAATATCTGAAGAACAAATACGGAAAGGCCGTCAGAGTCAACATTGAAAATTTAAGATATCCACTTCGAATGAGAATTGTCGTGCTTGAAGTGGTCGTCAACATGTACTACCAATATACAGCAGGAAAATACAATGCAGCTGAGATGCTGAGATTTAAACTATTCGAACAACAGCCAGAATGCAGCCCATTGGAAGAAGAATAAAGACCAAAGTATTCCAACACGGCACATCCAAATACCAAAGACCCAGTCCTTGATGTGAATGTGAAAAGGGCTCTTTTTAGAGCCGCTAATCTTTTTCAAAAAGAATCTTACTATATTGTGTAGAAAAATGACATTTTACCGAAACTATCCAACATCCCTCCATTTTTTTTTATAAGAATTAACCTCAATTAGTTTAATATTCACCGCCGTCAACTACATCAAATTTATAAGAAACAAAAGCACATACATGTACTCAGTTGTGGCCGAATCACGCAGATTTCACTATCCATTTTAAAATCCTCTTGTACAGTGGAACCTCTACTTTTAAAATAATTAAAAACATAATAACAAACAACGACAACAACAACAAATCAAAATAAGCAATGAAACAAGCTTTTCATTAAAAAAGTGACTCACCCTTCGCATCAGAGAAGCTTTCGATAGTTTTCAGATGGGAAAAAAATCAGATCAAAGTTGGATGCTGCGTTGCTTTACTTTGCAAGAAAATGTGAAGCCCGTGCAAACCATGCGAGCCGATTTACTCTTAACACTCTTTCAAAACCGAACAGATCTAAAACCAAATATTCGTCCGCTGCAGTCCATTTAGTTATACGCATCACCGAAGCCTCGCAGGCAAATTCAAGAATTTTGGGTCATTTCAAAAGAAATCAATTGAAGTTAATATCAAAGAAACCTGCAAGAAATACACAGCAAACGAAAGTTTGAAGACCAATGTGCATATCAAAAGGGCACTATATTAAACAACAACGACTGTCTGTTATCCCGTTCCCCCAAACATAAAAAAAAATATTTCCTGCACCCCCCCCCCCCACTTTTCCCTTCCAAATTGTATTGTAATTTTATAGCTGCTTAGATTTCTTTTTCTATTTTTTTTTACACTTTCTTAAAAAAACAAAATAACGTTTCAATCAAGTATTTCGTATTTCTCTAAGGTTCATTCATTTTTTCGTCATGCAGACAACTTCATGAAATTGTGAATTATCTCCCCCTTGTTATGAATTAAGAAATTGCTTAGCTTTAAGAAAGTAGATTTACATCAAAAAATTGTTTTCATTGAAACAGAAACCAAAATGTTCGTTCAAATCACTAACCATTTATTGAAATAATCATACCAATGGGGGATAATTATTTGCAATGCACAATTTCGAACGACGGAAAGCGCCTGGATCCACTTACTAAGGCTATGAAAACAAAGGTCCTGTCAAACTCATCTCTTTATAATCGGTTCGTGTCATCTTGACTTCTGATAATCCAGTATATCAACTACTTAAACATTTAGTAAAAGAATTATTTTAACTTGAATACGCAAAAGAATAACACAAACTCTAGCTGCTTTACGGGAGAATGGAATCATCGTTGTATGCCAAGCCTCAAGACGCAGAGAACAGAACCCAGAAAGCATGTCAACATGCAGTCGTTGCTTCTGATGAGTGACCGTGAAACTGGAATATCTGAAGAACAAATACGGAAAGGCCGTCAGAGTCAACATTGAAAATTTAAGATATCCACTTCGAATGAGAATTGTCGTGCTTGAAGTGGTCGTCAACATGTACTACCAATATACAGCAGGAAAATACAATGCAGCTGAGATGCTGAGATTTAAACTATTCGAACAACAGCCAGAATGCAGCCCATTGGAAGAAGAATAAAGACCAAAGTATTCCAACACGGCACATCCAAATACCAAAGACCCAGTGCTTGATGTGAATGTGAAAAGGGCTCTTTTTAGAGCCGCTAATCTTTTTCAAAAAGAATCTTACTATATTGTGTAGAAAAATGACATTTTACCGAAACTATCCAACATCCCTCCATTTTTTTTTATAAGAATTAACCTCAATTAGTTTAATATTCACCGCCGTCAACTACATCAAATTTATAAGAAACAAAAGCACATACATGTACTCAGTTGTGGCCGAATCACGCAGATTTCACTATCCATTTTAAAATCCTCTTGTACAGTGGAACCTCTACTTTTAAAATAATTAAAAACATAATAACAAACAACGACAACAACAACAAATCAAAATAAGCAATGAAACAAGCTTTTCATTAAAAAAGTGACTCACCCTTCGCATCAGAGAAGCTTTCGATAGTTTTCAGATGGGAAAAAAATCAGATCAAAGTTGGATGCTGCGTTGCTTTACTTTGCAAGAAAATGTGAAGCCCGTGCAAACCATGCGAGCCGATTTACTCTTAACACTCTTTCAAAACCGAACAGATCTAAAACCAAATATTCGTCCGCTGCAGTCCATTTAGTTATACGCATCACCGAAGCCTCGCAGGCAAATTCAAGAATTTTGGGTCATTTCAAAAGAAATCAATTGAAGTTAATATCAAAGAAACCTGCAAGAAATACACAGCAAACGAAAGTTTGAAGACCAATGTGCATATCAAAAGGGCACTATATTAAACAACAACGACTGTCTGTTATCCCGTTCCCCCAAACATAAAAAAAAATATTTCCTGCACCCCCCCCCCCCCCACTTTTCCCTTCCAAATTGTATTGTAATTTTATAGCTGCTTAGATTTCTTTTTCTATTTTTTTTTACACTTTCTTAAAAAAACAAAATAACGTTTCAATCAAGTATTTCGTATTTCTCTAAGGTTCATTCATTTTTTCGTCATGCAGACAACTTCATGAAATTGTGAATTATCTCCCCCTTGTTATGAATTAAGAAATTGCTTAGCTTTAAGAAAGTAGATTTACATCAAAAAATTGTTTTCATTGAAACAGAAACCAAAATGTTCGTTCAAATCACTAACCATTTATTGAAATAATCATACCAATGGGGGATAATCATTTGCAATGCACAATTTCGAACGACGGAAAGCGCCTGGATCCACTTACTAAGGCTATGAAAACAAAGGTCCTGTCAAACTCATCTCTTTATAATCGGTTCGTGTCATCTTGACTTCTGATAATCCAGTATATCAACTACTTAAACATTTAGTAAAAGAATTATTTTAACTTGAATACGCAAAAGAATAACACAAACTCTAGCTGCTTTACGGGAGAATGGAATCATCGTTGTATGCCAAGCCTCAAGACGCAGAGAACAGAACCCAGAAAGCATGTCAACATGCAGTCGTTGCTTCTGATGAGTGACCGTGAAACTGGAATATCTGAAGAACAAATACGGAAAGGCCGTCAGAGTCAACATTGAAAATTTAAGATATCCACTTCGAATGAGAATTGTCGTGCTTGAAGTGGTCGTCAACATGTACTACCAATATACAGCAGAAAAATACAATGCAGCTGAGATGCTGAGATTTAAACTATTCGAACAACAGCCAGAATGCAGCCCATTGGAAGAAGAATAAAGACCAAAGTATTCCAACACGGCACATCCAAATACCAAAGACCCAGTCCTTGATGTGAATGTGAAAAGGGCTCTTTTTAGAGCCGCTAATCTTTTTCAAAAAGAATCTTACTATATTGTGTAGAAAAATGACATTTTACCGAAACTATCCAACATCCCTCCATTTTTTTTTATAAGAATTAACCTCAATTAGTTTAATATTCACCGCCGTCAACTACATCAAATTTATAAGAAACAAAAGCACATACATGTACTCAGTTGTGGCCGAATCACGCAGATTTCACTATCCATTTTAAAATCCTCTTGTACAGTGGAACCTCTACTTTTAAAATAATTAAAAACATAATAACAAACAACGACAACAACAACAAATCAAAATAAGCAATGAAACAAGCTTTTCATTAAAAAAGTGACTCACCCTTCGCATCAGAGAAGCTTTCGATAGTTTTCAGATGGGAAAAAAATCAGATCAAAGTTGGATGCTGCGTTGCTTTACTTTGCAAGAAAATGTGAAGCCCGTGCAAACCATGCGAGCCGATTTACTCTTAACACTCTTTCAAAACCGAACAGATCTAAAACCAAATATTCGTCCGCTGCAGTCCATTTAGTTATACGCATCACCGAAGCCTCGCAGGCAAATTCAAGAATTTTGGGTCATTTCAAAAGAAATCAATTGAAGTTAATATCAAAGAAACCTGCAAGAAATACACAGCAAACGAAAGTTTGAAGACCAATGTGCATATCAAAAGGGCACTATATTAAACAACAACGACTGTCTGTTATCCCGTTCCCCCAAACATAAAAAAAAATATTTCCTGCACCCCCCCCCCCACTTTTCCCTTCCAAATTGTATTGTAATTTTATAGCTGCTTAGATTTCTTTTTCTATTTTTTTTTACACTTTCTTAAAAAAACAAAATAACGTTTCAATCAAGTATTTCGTATTTCTCTAAGGTTCATTCATTTTTTCGTCATGCAGACAACTTCATGAAATTGTGAATTATCTCCCCCTTGTTATGAATTAAGAAATTGCTTAGCTTTAAGAAAGTAGATTTACATCAAAAAATTGTTTTCATTGAAACAGAAACCAAAATGTTCGTTCAAATCACTAACCATTTATTGAAATAATCATACCAATGGGGGATAATTATTTGCAATGCACAATTTCGAACGACGGAAAGCGCCTGGATCCACTTACTAAGGCTATGAAAACAAAGGTCCTGTCAAACTCATCTCTTTATAATCGGTTCGTGTCATCTTGACTTCTGATAATCCAGTATATCAACTACTTAAACATTTAGTAAAAGAATTATTTTAACTTGAATACGCAAAAGAATAACACAAACTCTAGCTGCTTTACGGGAGAATGGAATCATCGTTGTATGCCAAGCCTCAAGACGCAGAGAACAGAACCCAGAAAGCATGTCAACATGCAGTCGTTGCTTCTGATGAGTGACCGTGAAACTGGAATATCTGAAGAACAAATACGGAAAGGCCGTCAGAGTCAACATTGAAAATTTAAGATATCCACTTCGAATGAGAATTGTCGTGCTTGAAGTGGTCGTCAACATGTACTACCAATATACAGCAGGAAAATACAATGCAGCTGAGATGCTGAGATTTAAACTATTCGAACAACAGCCAGAATGCAGCCCATTGGAAGAAGAATAAAGACCAAAGTATTCCAACACGGCACATCCAAATACCAAAGACCCAGTGCTTGATGTGAATGTGAAAAGGGCTCTTTTTAGAGCCGCTAATCTTTTTCAAAAAGAATCTTACTATATTGTGTAGAAAAATGACATTTTACCGAAACTATCCAACATCCCTCCATTTTTTTTTATAAGAATTAACCTCAATTAGTTTAATATTCACCGCCGTCAACTACATCAAATTTATAAGAAACAAAAGCACATACATGTACTCAGTTGTGGCCGAATCACGCAGATTTCACTATCCATTTTAAAATCCTCTTGTACAGTGGAACCTCTACTTTTAAAATAATTAAAAACATAATAACAAACAACGACAACAACAACAAATCAAAATAAGCAATGAAACAAGCTTTTCATTAAAAAAGTGACTCACCCTTCGCATCAGAGAAGCTTTCGATAGTTTTCAGATGGGAAAAAAATCAGATCAAAGTTGGATGCTGCGTTGCTTTACTTTGCAAGAAAATGTGAAGCCCGTGCAAACCATGCGAGCCGATTTACTCTTAACACTCTTTCAAAACCGAACAGATCTAAAACCAAATATTCGTCCGCTGCAGTCCATTTAGTTATACGCATCACCGAAGCCTCGCAGGCAAATTCAAGAATTTTGGGTCATTTCAAAAGAAATCAATTGAAGTTAATATCAAAGAAACCTGCAAGAAATACACAGCAAACGAAAGTTTGAAGACCAATGTGCATATCAAAAGGGCACTATATTAAACAACAACGACTGTCTGTTATCCCGTTCCCCCAAACATAAAAAAAAATATTTCCTGCACCCCCCCCCCCCCACTTTTCCCTTCCAAATTGTATTGTAATTTTATAGCTGCTTAGATTTCTTTTTCTATTTTTTTTTACACTTTCTTAAAAAAACAAAATAACGTTTCAATCAAGTATTTCGTATTTCTCTAAGGTTCATTCATTTTTTCGTCATGCAGACAACTTCATGAAATTGTGAATTATCTCCCCCTTGTTATGAATTAAGAAATTGCTTAGCTTTAAGAAAGTAGATTTACATCAAAAAATTGTTTTCATTGAAACAGAAACCAAAATGTTCGTTCAAATCACTAACCATTTATTGAAATAATCATACCAATGGGGGATAATTATTTGCAATGCACAATTTCGAACGACGGAAAGCGCCTGGATCCACTTACTAAGGCTATGAAAACAAAGGTCCTGTCAAACTCATCTCTTTATAATCGGTTCGTGTCATCTTGACTTCTGATAATCCAGTATATCAACTACTTAAACATTTAGTAAAAGAATTATTTTAACTTGAATACGCAAAAGAATAACACAAACTCTAGCTGCTTTACGGGAGAATGGAATCATCGTTGTATGCCAAGCCTCAAGACGCAGAGAACAGAACCCAGAAAGCATGTCAACATGCAGTCGTTGCTTCTGATGAGTGACCGTGAAACTGGAATATCTGAAGAACAAATACGGAAAGGCCGTCAGAGTCAACATTGAAAATTTAAGATATCCACTTCGAATGAGAATTGTCGTGCTTGAAGTGGTCGTCAACATGTACTACCAATATACAGCAGGAAAATACAATGCAGCTGAGATGCTGAGATTTAAACTATTCGAACAACAGCCAGAATGCAGCCCATTGGAAGAAGAATAAAGACCAAAGTATTCCAACACGGCACATCCAAATACCAAAGACCCAGTCCTTGATGTGAATGTGAAAAGGGCTCTTTTTAGAGCCGCTAATCTTTTTCAAAAAGAATCTTACTATATTGTGTAGAAAAATGACATTTTACCGAAACTATCCAACATCCCTCCATTTTTTTTTATAAGAATTAACCTCAATTAGTTTAATATTCACCGCCGTCAACTACATCAAATTTATAAGAAACAAAAGCACATACATGTACTCAGTTGTGGCCGAATCACGCAGATTTCACTATCCATTTTAAAATCCTCTTGTACAGTGGAACCTCTACTTTTAAAATAATTAAAAACATAATAACAAACAACGACAACAACAACAAATCAAAATAAGCAATGAAACAAGCTTTTCATTAAAAAAGTGACTCACCCTTCGCATCAGAGAAGCTTTCGATAGTTTTCAGATGGGAAAAAAATCAGATCAAAGTTGGATGCTGCGTTGCTTTACTTTGCAAGAAAATGTGAAGCCCGTGCAAACCATGCGAGCCGATTTACTCTTAACACTCTTTCAAAACCGAACAGATCTAAAACCAAATATTCGTCCGCTGCAGTCCATTTAGTTATACGCATCACCGAAGCCTCGCAGGCAAATTCAAGAATTTTGGGTCATTTCAAAAGAAATCAATTGAAGTTAATATCAAAGAAACCTGCAAGAAATACACAGCAAACGAAAGTTTGAAGACCAATGTGCATATCAAAAGGGCACTATATTAAACAACAACGACTGTCTGTTATCCCGTTCCCCCAAACATAAAAAAAAATATTTCCTGCACCCCCCCCCCCCACTTTTCCCTTCCAAATTGTATTGTAATTTTATAGCTGCTTAGATTTCTTTTTCTATTTTTTTTTACACTTTCTTAAAAAAACAAAATAACGTTTCAATCAAGTATTTCGTATTTCTCTAAGGTTCATTCATTTTTTCGTCATGCAGACAACTTCATGAAATTGTGAATTATCTCCCCCTTGTTATGAATTAAGAAATTGCTTAGCTTTAAGAAAGTAGATTTACATCAAAAAATTGTTTTCATTGAAACAGAAACCAAAATGTTCGTTCAAATCACTAACCATTTATTGAAATAATCATACCAATGGGGGATAATTATTTGCAATGCACAATTTCGAACGACGGAAAGCGCCTGGATCCACTTACTAAGGCTATGAAAACAAAGGTCCTGTCAAACTCATCTCTTTATAATCGGTTCGTGTCATCTTGACTTCTGATAATCCAGTATATCAACTACTTAAACATTTAGTAAAAGAATTATTTTAACTTGAATACGCAAAAGAATAACACAAACTCTAGCTGCTTTACGGGAGAATGGAATCATCGTTGTATGCCAAGCCTCAAGACGCAGAGAACAGAACCCAGAAAGCATGTCAACATGCAGTCGTTGCTTCTGATGAGTGACCGTGAAACTGGAATATCTGAAGAACAAATACGGAAAGGCCGTCAGAGTCAACATTGAAAATTTAAGATATCCACTTCGAATGAGAATTGTCGTGCTTGAAGTGGTCGTCAACATGTACTACCAATATACAGCAGAAAAATACAATGCAGCTGAGATGCTGAGATTTAAACTATTCGAACAACAGCCAGAATGCAGCCCATTGGAAGAAGAATAAAGACCAAAGTATTCCAACACGGCACATCCAAATACCAAAGACCCAGTCCTTGATGTGAATGTGAAAAGGGCTCTTTTTAGAGCCGCTAATCTTTTTCAAAAAGAATCTTACTATATTGTGTAGAAAAATGACATTTTACCGAAACTATCCAACATCCCTCCATTTTTTTTTATAAGAATTAACCTCAATTAGTTTAATATTCACCGCCGTCAACTACATCAAATTTATAAGAAACAAAAGCACATACATGTACTCAGTTGTGGCCGAATCACGCAGATTTCACTATCCATTTTAAAATCCTCTTGTACAGTGGAACCTCTACTTTTAAAATAATTAAAAACATAATAACAAACAACGACAACAACAACAAATCAAAATAAGCAATGAAACAAGCTTTTCATTAAAAAAGTGACTCACCCTTCGCATCAGAGAAGCTTTCGATAGTTTTCAGATGGGAAAAAAATCAGATCAAAGTTGGATGCTGCGTTGCTTTACTTTGCAAGAAAATGTGAAGCCCGTGCAAACCATGCGAGCCGATTTACTCTTAACACTCTTTCAAAACCGAACAGATCTAAAACCAAATATTCGTCCGCTGCAGTCCATTTAGTTATACGCATCACCGAAGCCTCGCAGGCAAATTCAAGAATTTTGGGTCATTTCAAAAGAAATCAATTGAAGTTAATATCAAAGAAACCTGCAAGAAATACACAGCAAACGAAAGTTTGAAGACCAATGTGCATATCAAAAGGGCACTATATTAAACAACAACGACTGTCTGTTATCCCGTTCCCCCAAACATAAAAAAAAATATTTCCTGCACCCCCCCCCCCCACTTTTCCCTTCCAAATTGTATTGTAATTTTATAGCTGCTTAGATTTCTTTTTCTATTTTTTTTTACACTTTCTTAAAAAAACAAAATAACGTTTCAATCAAGTATTTCGTATTTCTCTAAGGTTCATTCATTTTTTCGTCATGCAGACAACTTCATGAAATTGTGAATTATCTCCCCCTTGTTATGAATTAAGAAATTGCTTAGCTTTAAGAAAGTAGATTTACATCAAAAAATTGTTTTCATTGAAACAGAAACCAAAATGTTCGTTCAAATCACTAACCATTTATTGAAATAATCATACCAATGGGGGATAATTATTTGCAATGCACAATTTCGAACGACGGAAAGCGCCTGGATCCACTTACTAAGGCTATGAAAACAAAGGTCCTGTCAAACTCATCTCTTTATAATCGGTTCGTGTCATCTTGACTTCTGATAATCCAGTATATCAACTACTTAAACATTTAGTAAAAGAATTATTTTAACTTGAATACGCAAAAGAATAACACAAACTCTAGCTGCTTTACGGGAGAATGGAATCATCGTTGTATGCCAAGCCTCAAGACGCAGAGAACAGAACCCAGAAAGCATGTCAACATGCAGTCGTTGCTTCTGATGAGTGACCGTGAAACTGGAATATCTGAAGAACAAATACGGAAAGGCCGTCAGAGTCAACATTGAAAATTTAAGATATCCACTTCGAATGAGAATTGTCGTGCTTGAAGTGGTCGTCAACATGTACTACCAATATACAGCAGGAAAATACAATGCAGCTGAGATGCTGAGATTTAAACTATTCGAACAACAGCCAGAATGCAGCCCATTGGAAGAAGAATAAAGACCAAAGTATTCCAACACGGCACATCCAAATACCAAAGACCCAGTCCTTGATGTGAATGTGAAAAGGGCTCTTTTTAGAGCCGCTAATCTTTTTCAAAAAGAATCTTACTATATTGTGTAGAAAAATGACATTTTACCGAAACTATCCAACATCCCTCCATTTTTTTTTATAAGAATTAACCTCAATTAGTTTAATATTCACCGCCGTCAACTACATCAAATTTATAAGAAACAAAAGCACATACATGTACTCAGTTGTGGCCGAATCACGCAGATTTCACTATCCATTTTAAAATCCTCTTGTACAGTGGAACCTCTACTTTTAAAATAATTAAAAACATAATAACAAACAACGACAACAACAACAAATCAAAATAAGCAATGAAACAAGCTTTTCATTAAAAAAGTGACTCACCCTTCGCATCAGAGAAGCTTTCGATAGTTTTCAGATGGGAAAAAAATCAGATCAAAGTTGGATGCTGCGTTGCTTTACTTTGCAAGAAAATGTGAAGCCCGTGCAAACCATGCGAGCCGATTTACTCTTAACACTCTTTCAAAACCGAACAGATCTAAAACCAAATATTCGTCCGCTGCAGTCCATTTAGTTATACGCATCACCGAAGCCTCGCAGGCAAATTCAAGAATTTTGGGTCATTTCAAAAGAAATCAATTGAAGTTAATATCAAAGAAACCTGCAAGAAATACACAGCAAACGAAAGTTTGAAGACCAATGTGCATATCAAAAGGGCACTATATTAAACAACAACGACTGTCTGTTATCCCGTTCCCCCAAACATAAAAAAAAATATTTCCTGCACCCCCCCCCCACTTTTCCCTTCCAAATTGTATTGTAATTTTATAGCTGCTTAGATTTCTTTTTCTATTTTTTTTTACACTTTCTTAAAAAAACAAAATAACGTTTCAATCAAGTATTTCGTATTTCTCTAAGGTTCATTCATTTTTTCGTCATGCAGACAACTTCATGAAATTGTGAATTATCTCCCCCTTGTTATGAATTAAGAAATTGCTTAGCTTTAAGAAAGTAGATTTACATCAAAAAATTGTTTTCATTGAAACAGAAACCAAAATGTTCGTTCAAATCACTAACCATTTATTGAAATAATCATACCAATGGGGGATAATTATTTGCAATGCACAATTTCGAACGACGGAAAGCGCCTGGATCCACTTACTAAGGCTATGAAAACAAAGGTCCTGTCAAACTCATCTCTTTATAATCGGTTCGTGTCATCTTGACTTCTGATAATCCAGTATATCAACTACTTAAACATTTAGTAAAAGAATTATTTTAACTTGAATACGCAAAAGAATAACACAAACTCTAGCTGCTTTACGGGAGAATGGAATCATCGTTGTATGCCAAGCCTCAAGACGCAGAGAACAGAACCCAGAAAGCATGTCAACATGCAGTCGTTGCTTCTGATGAGTGACCGTGAAACTGGAATATCTGAAGAACAAATACGGAAAGGCCGTCAGAGTCAACATTGAAAATTTAAGATATCCACTTCGAATGAGAATTGTCGTGCTTGAAGTGGTCGTCAACATGTACTACCAATATACAGCAGGAAAATACAATGCAGCTGAGATGCTGAGATTTAAACTATTCGAACAACAGCCAGAATGCAGCCCATTGGAAGAAGAATAAAGACCAAAGTATTCCAACACGGCACATCCAAATACCAAAGACCCAGTCCTTGATGTGAATGTGAAAAGGGCTCTTTTTAGAGCCGCTAATCTTTTTCAAAAAGAATCTTACTATATTGTGTAGAAAAATGACATTTTACCGAAACTATCCAACATCCCTCCATTTTTTTTTATAAGAATTAACCTCAATTAGTTTAATATTCACCGCCGTCAACTACATCAAATTTATAAGAAACAAAAGCACATACATGTACTCAGTTGTGGCCGAATCACGCAGATTTCACTATCCATTTTAAAATCCTCTTGTACAGTGGAACCTCTACTTTTAAAATAATTAAAAACATAATAACAAACAACGACAACAACAACAAATCAAAATAAGCAATGAAACAAGCTTTTCATTAAAAAAGTGACTCACCCTTCGCATCAGAGAAGCTTTCGATAGTTTTCAGATGGGAAAAAAATCAGATCAAAGTTGGATGCTGCGTTGCTTTACTTTGCAAGAAAATGTGAAGCCCGTGCAAACCATGCGAGCCGATTTACTCTTAACACTCTTTCAAAACCGAACAGATCTAAAACCAAATATTCGTCCGCTGCAGTCCATTTAGTTATACGCATCACCGAAGCCTCGCAGGCAAATTCAAGAATTTTGGGTCATTTCAAAAGAAATCAATTGAAGTTAATATCAAAGAAACCTGCAAGAAATACACAGCAAACGAAAGTTTGAAGACCAATGTGCATATCAAAAGGGCACTATATTAAACAACAACGACTGTCTGTTATCCCGTTCCCCCAAACATAAAAAAAAATATTTCCTGCACCCCCCCCCCACTTTTCCCTTCCAAATTGTATTGTAATTTTATAGCTGCTTAGATTTCTTTTTCTATTTTTTTTTACACTTTCTTAAAAAAACAAAATAACGTTTCAATCAAGTATTTCGTATTTCTCTAAGGTTCATTCATTTTTTCGTCATGCAGACAACTTCATGAAATTGTGAATTATCTCCCCCTTGTTATGAATTAAGAAATTGCTTAGCTTTAAGAAAGTAGATTTACATCAAAAAATTGTTTTCATTGAAACAGAAACCAAAATGTTCGTTCAAATCACTAACCATTTATTGAAATAATCATACCAATGGGGGATAATTATTTGCAATGCACAATTTCGAACGACGGAAAGCGCCTGGATCCACTTACTAAGGCTATGAAAACAAAGGTCCTGTCAAACTCATCTCTTTATAATCGGTTCGTGTCATCTTGACTTCTGATAATCCAGTATATCAACTACTTAAACATTTAGTAAAAGAATTATTTTAACTTGAATACGCAAAAGAATAACACAAACTCTAGCTGCTTTACGGGAGAATGGAATCATCGTTGTATGCCAAGCCTCAAGACGCAGAGAACAGAACCCAGAAAGCATGTCAACATGCAGTCGTTGCTTCTGATGAGTGACCGTGAAACTGGAATATCTGAAGAACAAATACGGAAAGGCCGTCAGAGTCAACATTGAAAATTTAAGATATCCACTTCGAATGAGAATTGTCGTGCTTGAAGTGGTCGTCAACATGTACTACCAATATACAGCAGGAAAATACAATGCAGCTGAGATGCTGAGATTTAAACTATTCGAACAACAGCCAGAATGCAGCCCATTGGAAGAAGAATAAAGACCCAAGTATTCCAACACGGCACATCCAAATACCAAAGACCCAGTCCTTTATGTGAATGTGAAAAGGGCTCTTTTTAGAGCCGCTAATCTTTTTCAAAAAGAATCTTACTATATTGTGTAGAAAAATGACTTTTTACCGAAACTATCCAACGTCCCTCCATTTTTTTTTATAAGAATTAACCTCAATTAGTTTTAAATTCATCGCCGTCAACTACATCAAATTTATAAGAAACAAAAGCACATACATGTACTCAGTTGTGGCTGAATCACGCAGATTTCACTATCCATTTAAAAATCCTCGTGTACAGTGGAACCTCTACTTTTAAAATAATTAAAAACATAATAACAAACAACGACAACAACAACAAATCAAAATAAGCAATGAAACAAGCTTTTCATTAAAAAAAAGTGACTCACCTCTCGCATCAGAGAAGCTTTCGATAGTTTTCAGATGGGACAAAAATCAGATCAAAGTGTGGATGCTGCGTTGCTTTACCGTTTGCAAAGAAAATGTGAAGCCCGTGCAAACCATGCGAACCGATTTACTCTTAACACTCTTCTAAAACCGAACAGATCTAAAACCAAATATTCGTCCGCTGCAGTCCATTTAGTTATACGCATCAAGCCTCGTGGGCAAATTCAAGAATTTTGGGTCATTTCGAAAGAAATCCATTAAAGTAAATATCAAAGAAACCTGCAAGAAATACACAGCAAACGAAAGTTTGAAGACTAATGTGCATATCAAAAGGGCACTATATTAAACCACAACGACTGTCTGTTATCCCGTTCCCCCAAACATATAAAAAAAAACTTTTTCCTGCAACCCCCCCCCCCAATTTTCCCTTCCAAATTATATTTTAATTTAACAGCTGCTTAGATTTCTTTTTCTTTTTTTTTTTACACTTTCTTAAAAACAAAATGTAATAACGTTTCAATCAAGTATTTCTCTAAGGTTCATTCATTTCTTTCATCAGACACCTTCATGAAATTGTGAATTATCTCCCCCTTGTTGTGAATTAAAAAATTGCTTAGCTTTAAGAAAGTAGATTTGCATCATAAAAATTGTTTTCATTAAATCAGAAATCAAAATGTTCGTTCAAATCACTAACCATTTATTGAAATAATCATACCAATGGGGGATAATTATTTGCAATGCACAATTTCGAACGACGAAAAGCGCCTGGATCCACTAACTAAGGCTATGAAAACAAAGGTCCTGTCAATATCATCTCTTAATAATCGGTTCGTGTCATCTTGACTTCTGATAATCCAGTATATCAACTACTTAACCATTTAGGAAAAGAATTATTTTATCTTGAATACGCAAAAGAATAACACAAACTCTAGCTGCTTTACGGGAGAATGAAATTATCGTTGTATGCCAAGCCTCAAGACGCAGAGAACAGAACCCAGAATCAACATGCAGTCGTTGCTTCTGATGAGTGACCGTGAAACTGGAATATCTGAAGAAACAGTACGGAAAGGCCGTCAGAGACAACATTGAAAGTTTAAGATATCCACTTCGAATGAGATTCGTCGTGCTTGAAGTGGTCGTCAACATGTACTACCAATATACAGCAGAAAAATACAATGAAGCCGAGATGCTGAGATTTAAACTATTCGGACAACAGCCAGAATGCAGCCCATTGGAAAAAGAATAAAGACCCAAGTATTCCAACACGGCACATCCAAATACCAAAGACCCAGTCCTTTATGTGAATGTGAAAAGGGCTCTTTTTAGAGCCGCTAATCTTTTTCAAAAAGAATCTTACTATATTGTGTAGAAAAATGACTTTTTACCGAAACTATCCAACGTCCCTCCATTTTTTTTTATAAGAATTAACCTCAATTAGTTTTAAATTCATCGCCGTCAACTACATCAAATTTATAAGAAACAAAAGCACATACATGTACTCAGTTGTGGCTGAATCACGCAGATTTCACTATCCATTTAAAAATCCTCGTGTACAGTGGAACCTCTACTTTTAAAATAATTAAAAACATAATAACAAACAACGACAACAACAACAAATCAAAATAAGCAATGAAACAAGCTTTTCATTAAAAAAAAGTGACTCACCTCTCGCATCAGAGAAGCTTTCGATAGTTTTCAGATGGGACAAAAATCAGATCAAAGTGTGGATGCTGCGTTGCTTTACCGTTTGCAAAGAAAATGTGAAGCCCGTGCAAACCATGCGAACCGATTTACTCTTAACACTCTTCTAAAACCGAACAGATCTAAAACCAAATATTCGTCCGCTGCAGTCCATTTAGTTATACGCATCAAGCCTCGTGGGCAAATTCAAGAATTTTGGGTCATTTCGAAAGAAATCCATTAAAGTAAATATCAAAGAAACCTGCAAGAAATACACAGCAAACGAAAGTTTGAAGACTAATGTGCATATCAAAAGGGCACTATATTAAACCACAACGACTGTCTGTTATCCCGTTCCCCCAAACATATAAAAAAAAACTTTTTCCTGCAACCCCCCCCCCCCCAATTTTCCCTTCCAAATTATATTTTAATTTAACAGCTGCTTAGATTTCTTTTTCTTTTTTTTTTTTACACTTTCTTAAAAACAAAATGTAATAACGTTTCAATCAAGTATTTCTCTAAGGTTCATTCATTTCTTTCATCAGACACCTTCATGAAATTGTGAATTATCTCCCCCTTGTTGTGAATTAAAAAATTGCTTAGCTTTAAGAAAGTAGATTTGCATCATAAAAATTGTTTTCATTAAATCAGAAATCAAAATGTTCGTTCAAATCACTAACCATTTATTGAAATAATCATACCAATGGGGGATAATTATTTGCAATGCACAATTTCGAACGACGAAAAGCGCCTGGATCCACTAACTAAGGCTATGAAAACAAAGGTCCTGTCAATATCATCTCTTAATAATCGGTTCGTGTCATCTTGACTTCTGATAATCCAGTATATCAACTACTTAACCATTTAGGAAAAGAATTATTTTATCTTGAATACGCAAAAGAATAACACAAACTCTAGCTGCTTTACGGGAGAATGAAATTATCGTTGTATGCCAAGCCTCAAGACGCAGAGAACAGAACCCAGAATCAACATGCAGTCGTTGCTTCTGATGAGTGACCGTGAAACTGGAATATCTGAAGAAACAGTACGGAAAGGCCGTCAGAGACAACATTGAAAGTTTAAGATATCCACTTCGAATGAGATTCGTCGTGCTTGAAGTGGTCGTCAACATGTACTACCAATATACAGCAGAAAAATACAATGAAGCCGAGATGCTGAGATTTAAACTATTCGGACAACAGCCAGAATGCAGCCCATTGGAAAAAGAATAAAGACCCAAGTATTCCAACACGGCACATCCAAATACCAAAGACCCAGTCCTTTATGTGAATGTGAAAAGGGCTCTTTTTAGAGCCGCTAATCTTTTTCAAAAAGAATCTTACTATATTGTGTAGAAAAATGACTTTTTACCGAAACTATCCAACGTCCCTCCATTTTTTTTTATAAGAATTAACCTCAATTAGTTTTAAATTCATCGCCGTCAACTACATCAAATTTATAAGAAACAAAAGCACATACATGTACTCAGTTGTGGCTGAATCACGCAGATTTCACTATCCATTTAAAAATCCTCGTGTACAGTGGAACCTCTACTTTTAAAATAATTAAAAACATAATAACAAACAACGACAACAACAACAAATCAAAATAAGCAATGAAACAAGCTTTTCATTAAAAAAAAGTGACTCACCTCTCGCATCAGAGAAGCTTTCGATAGTTTTCAGATGGGACAAAAATCAGATCAAAGTGTGGATGCTGCGTTGCTTTACCGTTTGCAAAGAAAATGTGAAGCCCGTGCAAACCATGCGAACCGATTTACTCTTAACACTCTTCTAAAACCGAACAGATCTAAAACCAAATATTCGTCCGCTGCAGTCCATTTAGTTATACGCATCAAGCCTCGTGGGCAAATTCAAGAATTTTGGGTCATTTCGAAAGAAATCCATTAAAGTAAATATCAAAGAAACCTGCAAGAAATACACAGCAAACGAAAGTTTGAAGACTAATGTGCATATCAAAAGGGCACTATATTAAACCACAACGACTGTCTGTTATCCCGTTCCCCCAAACATATAAAAAAAAACTTTTTCCTGCAACCCCCCCCCCCCCAATTTTCCCTTCCAAATTATATTTTAATTTAACAGCTGCTTAGATTTCTTTTTCTTTTTTTTTTTACACTTTCTTAAAAACAAAATGTAATAACGTTTCAATCAAGTATTTCTCTAAGGTTCATTCATTTCTTTCATCAGACACCTTCATGAAATTGTGAATTATCTCCCCCTTGTTGTGAATTAAAAAATTGCTTAGCTTTAAGAAAGTAGATTTGCATCATAAAAATTGTTTTCATTAAATCAGAAATCAAAATGTTCGTTCAAATCACTAACCATTTATTGAAATAATCATACCAATGGGGGATAATTATTTGCAATGCACAATTTCGAACGACGAAAAGCGCCTGGATCCACTAACTAAGGCTATGAAAACAAAGGTCCTGTCAATATCATCTCTTAATAATCGGTTCGTGTCATCTTGACTTCTGATAATCCAGTATATCAACTACTTAACCATTTAGGAAAAGAATTATTTTATCTTGAATACGCAAAAGAATAACACAAACTCTAGCTGCTTTACGGGAGAATGAAATTATCGTTGTATGCCAAGCCTCAAGACGCAGAGAACAGAACCCAGAATCAACATGCAGTCGTTGCTTCTGATGAGTGACCGTGAAACTGGAATATCTGAAGAAACAGTACGGAAAGGCCGTCAGAGACAACATTGAAAGTTTAAGATATCCACTTCGAATGAGATTCGTCGTGCTTGAAGTGGTCGTCAACATGTACTACCAATATACAGCAGAAAAATACAATGAAGCCGAGATGCTGAGATTTAAACTATTCGGACAACAGCCAGAATGCAGCCCATTGGAAAAAGAATAAAGACCCAAGTATTCCAACACGGCACATCCAAATACCAAAGACCCAGTCCTTTATGTGAATGTGAAAAGGGCTCTTTTTAGAGCCGCTAATCTTTTTCAAAAAGAATCTTACTATATTGTGTAGAAAAATGACTTTTTACCGAAACTATCCAACGTCCCTCCATTTTTTTTTATAAGAATTAACCTCAATTAGTTTTAAATTCATCGCCGTCAACTACATCAAATTTATAAGAAACAAAAGCACATACATGTACTCAGTTGTGGCTGAATCACGCAGATTTCACTATCCATTTAAAAATCCTCGTGTACAGTGGAACCTCTACTTTTAAAATAATTAAAAACATAATAACAAACAACGACAACAACAACAAATCAAAATAAGCAATGAAACAAGCTTTTCATTAAAAAAAAGTGACTCACCTCTCGCATCAGAGAAGCTTTCGATAGTTTTCAGATGGGACAAAAATCAGATCAAAGTGTGGATGCTGCGTTGCTTTACCGTTTGCAAAGAAAATGTGAAGCCCGTGCAAACCATGCGAACCGATTTACTCTTAACACTCTTCTAAAACCGAACAGATCTAAAACCAAATATTCGTCCGCTGCAGTCCATTTAGTTATACGCATCAAGCCTCGTGGGCAAATTCAAGAATTTTGGGTCATTTCGAAAGAAATCCATTAAAGTAAATATCAAAGAAACCTGCAAGAAATACACAGCAAACGAAAGTTTGAAGACTAATGTGCATATCAAAAGGGCACTATATTAAACCACAACGACTGTCTGTTATCCCGTTCCCCCAAACATATAAAAAAAAACTTTTTCCTGCAACCCCCCCCCCCCCAATTTTCCCTTCCAAATTATATTTTAATTTAACAGCTGCTTAGATTTCTTTTTCTTTTTTTTTTTACACTTTCTTAAAAACAAAATGTAATAACGTTTCAATCAAGTATTTCTCTAAGGTTCATTCATTTCTTTCATCAGACACCTTCATGAAATTGTGAATTATCTCCCCCTTGTTGTGAATTAAAAAATTGCTTAGCTTTAAGAAAGTAGATTTGCATCATAAAAATTGTTTTCATTAAATCAGAAATCAAAATGTTCGTTCAAATCACTAACCATTTATTGAAATAATCATACCAATGGGGGATAATTATTTGCAATGCACAATTTCGAACGACGAAAAGCGCCTGGATCCACTAACTAAGGCTATGAAAACAAAGGTCCTGTCAATATCATCTCTTAATAATCGGTTCGTGTCATCTTGACTTCTGATAATCCAGTATATCAACTACTTAACCATTTAGGAAAAGAATTATTTTATCTTGAATACGCAAAAGAATAACACAAACTCTAGCTGCTTTACGGGAGAATGAAATTATCGTTGTATGCCAAGCCTCAAGACGCAGAGAACAGAACCCAGAATCAACATGCAGTCGTTGCTTCTGATGAGTGACCGTGAAACTGGAATATCTGAAGAAACAGTACGGAAAGGCCGTCAGAGACAACATTGAAAGTTTAAGATATCCACTTCGAATGAGATTCGTCGTGCTTGAAGTGGTCGTCAACATGTACTACCAATATACAGCAGAAAAATACAATGAAGCCGAGATGCTGAGATTTAAACTATTCGGACAACAGCCAGAATGCAGCCCATTGGAAAAAGAATAAAGACCCAAGTATTCCAACACGGCACATCCAAATACCAAAGACCCAGTCCTTTATGTGAATGTGAAAAGGGCTCTTTTTAGAGCCGCTAATCTTTTTCAAAAAGAATCTTACTATATTGTGTAGAAAAATGACTTTTTACCGAAACTATCCAACGTCCCTCCATTTTTTTTTATAAGAATTAACCTCAATTAGTTTTAAATTCATCGCCGTCAACTACATCAAATTTATAAGAAACAAAAGCACATACATGTACTCAGTTGTGGCTGAATCACGCAGATTTCACTATCCATTTAAAAATCCTCGTGTACAGTGGAACCTCTACTTTTAAAATAATTAAAAACATAATAACAAACAACGACAACAACAACAAATCAAAATAAGCAATGAAACAAGCTTTTCATTAAAAAAAAGTGACTCACCTCTCGCATCAGAGAAGCTTTCGATAGTTTTCAGATGGGACAAAAATCAGATCAAAGTGTGGATGCTGCGTTGCTTTACCGTTTGCAAAGAAAATGTGAAGCCCGTGCAAACCATGCGAACCGATTTACTCTTAACACTCTTCTAAAACCGAACAGATCTAAAACCAAATATTCGTCCGCTGCAGTCCATTTAGTTATACGCATCAAGCCTCGTGGGCAAATTCAAGAATTTTGGGTCATTTCGAAAGAAATCCATTAAAGTAAATATCAAAGAAACCTGCAAGAAATACACAGCAAACGAAAGTTTGAAGACTAATGTGCATATCAAAAGGGCACTATATTAAACCACAACGACTGTCTGTTATCCCGTTCCCCCAAACATATAAAAAAAAACTTTTTCCTGCAACCCCCCCCCCCCAATTTTCCCTTCCAAATTATATTTTAATTTAACAGCTGCTTAGATTTCTTTTTCTTTTTTTTTTTACACTTTCTTAAAAACAAAATGTAATAACGTTTCAATCAAGTATTTCTCTAAGGTTCATTCATTTCTTTCATCAGACACCTTCATGAAATTGTGAATTATCTCCCCCTTGTTGTGAATTAAAAAATTGCTTAGCTTTAAGAAAGTAGATTTGCATCATAAAAATTGTTTTCATTAAATCAGAAATCAAAATGTTCGTTCAAATCACTAACCATTTATTGAAATAATCATACCAATGGGGGATAATTATTTGCAATGCACAATTTCGAACGACGAAAAGCGCCTGGATCCACTAACTAAGGCTATGAAAACAAAGGTCCTGTCAATATCATCTCTTAATAATCGGTTCGTGTCATCTTGACTTCTGATAATCCAGTATATCAACTACTTAACCATTTAGGAAAAGAATTATTTTATCTTGAATACGCAAAAGAATAACACAAACTCTAGCTGCTTTACGGGAGAATGAAATTATCGTTGTATGCCAAGCCTCAAGACGCAGAGAACAGAACCCAGAATCAACATGCAGTCGTTGCTTCTGATGAGTGACCGTGAAACTGGAATATCTGAAGAAACAGTACGGAAAGGCCGTCAGAGACAACATTGAAAGTTTAAGATATCCACTTCGAATGAGATTCGTCGTGCTTGAAGTGGTCGTCAACATGTACTACCAATATACAGCAGAAAAATACAATGAAGCCGAGATGCTGAGATTTAAACTATTCGGACAACAGCCAGAATGCAGCCCATTGGAAAAAGAATAAAGACCCAAGTATTCCAACACGGCACATCCAAATACCAAAGACCCAGTCCTTTATGTGAATGTAAAAAGGGCTCTTTTTAGAGCCGCTAATCTTTTTCAAAAAGAATCTTACTATATTGTGTAGAAAAATGACTTTTTACCGAAACTATCCAACGTCCCTCCATTTTTTTTTATAAGAATTAACCTCAATTAGTTTTAAATTCATCGCCGTCAACTACATCAAATTTATAAGAAACAAAAGCACATACATGTACTCAGTTGTGGCTGAATCACGCAGATTTCACTATCCATTTAAAAATCCTCGTGTACAGTGGAACCTCTACTTTTAAAATAATTAAAAACATAATAACAAACAACGACAACAACAACAAATCAAAATAAGCAATGAAACAAGCTTTTCATTAAAAAAAAGTGACTCACCTCTCGCATCAGAGAAGCTTTCGATAGTTTTCAGATGGGACAAAAATCAGATCAAAGTGTGGATGCTGCGTTGCTTTACCGTTTGCAAAGAAAATGTGAAGCCCGTGCAAACCATGCGAACCGATTTACTCTTAACACTCTTCTAAAACCGAACAGATCTAAAACCAAATATTCGTCCGCTGCAGTCCATTTAGTTATACGCATCAAGCCTCGTGGGCAAATTCAAGAATTTTGGGTCATTTCGAAAGAAATCCATTAAAGTAAATATCAAAGAAACCTGCAAGAAATACACAGCAAACGAAAGTTTGAAGACTAATGTGCATATCAAAAGGGCACTATATTAAACCACAACGACTGTCTGTTATCCCGTTCCCCCAAACATATAAAAAAAAACTTTTTCCTGCAACCCCCCCCCCCAATTTTCCCTTCCAAATTATATTTTAATTTAACAGCTGCTTAGATTTCTTTTTCTTTTTTTTTTACACTTTCTTAAAAACAAAATGTAATAACGTTTCAATCAAGTATTTCTCTAAGGTTCATTCATTTCTTTCATCAGACACCTTCATGAAATTGTGAATTATCTCCCCCTTGTTGTGAATTAAAAAATTGCTTAGCTTTAAGAAAGTAGATTTGCATCATAAAAATTGTTTTCATTAAATCAGAAATCAAAATGTTCGTTCAAATCACTAACCATTTATTGAAATAATCATACCAATGGGGGATAATTATTTGCAATGCACAATTTCGAACGACGAAAAGCGCCTGGATCCACTAACTAAGGCTATGAAAACAAAGGTCCTGTCAATATCATCTCTTAATAATCGGTTCGTGTCATCTTGACTTCTGATAATCCAGTATATCAACTACTTAACCATTTAGGAAAAGAATTATTTTATCTTGAATACGCAAAAGAATAACACAAACTCTAGCTGCTTTACGGGAGAATGAAATTATCGTTGTATGCCAAGCCTCAAGACGCAGAGAACAGAACCCAGAATCAACATGCAGTCGTTGCTTCTGATGAGTGACCGTGAAACTGGAATATCTGAAGAAACAGTACGGAAAGGCCGTCAGAGACAACATTGAAAGTTTAAGATATCCACTTCGAATGAGATTCGTCGTGCTTGAAGTGGTCGTCAACATGTACTACCAATATACAGCAGAAAAATACAATGAAGCCGAGATGCTGAGATTTAAACTATTCGGACAACAGCCAGAATGCAGCCCATTGGAAAAAGAATAAAGACCCAAGTATTCCAACACGGCACATCCAAATACCAAAGACCCAGTCCTTTATGTGAATGTGAAAAGGGCTCTTTTTAGAGCCGCTAATCTTTTTCAAAAAGAATCTTACTATATTGTGTAGAAAAATGACTTTTTACCGAAACTATCCAACGTCCCTCCATTTTTTTTTATAAGAATTAACCTCAATTAGTTTTAAATTCATCGCCGTCAACTACATCAAATTTATAAGAAACAAAAGCACATACATGTACTCAGTTGTGGCTGAATCACGCAGATTTCACTATCCATTTAAAAATCCTCGTGTACAGTGGAACCTCTACTTTTAAAATAATTAAAAACATAATAACAAACAACGACAACAACAACAAATCAAAATAAGCAATGAAACAAGCTTTTCATTAAAAAAAAGTGACTCACCTCTCGCATCAGAGAAGCTTTCGATAGTTTTCAGATGGGACAAAAATCAGATCAAAGTGTGGATGCTGCGTTGCTTTACCGTTTGCAAAGAAAATGTGAAGCCCGTGCAAACCATGCGAACCGATTTACTCTTAACACTCTTCTAAAACCGAACAGATCTAAAACCAAATATTCGTCCGCTGCAGTCCATTTAGTTATACGCATCAAGCCTCGTGGGCAAATTCAAGAATTTTGGGTCATTTCGAAAGAAATCCATTAAAGTAAATATCAAAGAAACCTGCAAGAAATACACAGCAAACGAAAGTTTGAAGACTAATGTGCATATCAAAAGGGCACTATATTAAACCACAACGACTGTCTGTTATCCCGTTCCCCCAAACATATAAAAAAAAACTTTTTCCTGCAACCCCCCCCCCCCAATTTTCCCTTCCAAATTATATTTTAATTTAACAGCTGCTTAGATTTCTTTTTCTTTTTTTTTTACACTTTCTTAAAAACAAAATGTAATAACGTTTCAATCAAGTATTTCTCTAAGGTTCATTCATTTCTTTCATCAGACACCTTCATGAAATTGTGAATTATCTCCCCCTTGTTGTGAATTAAAAAATTGCTTAGCTTTAAGAAAGTAGATTTGCATCATAAAAATTGTTTTCATTAAATCAGAAATCAAAATGTTCGTTCAAATCACTAACCATTTATTGAAATAATCATACCAATGGGGGATAATTATTTGCAATGCACAATTTCGAACGACGAAAAGCGCCTGGATCCACTAACTAAGGCTATGAAAACAAAGGTCCTGTCAATATCATCTCTTAATAATCGGTTCGTGTCATCTTGACTTCTGATAATCCAGTATATCAACTACTTAACCATTTAGGAAAAGAATTATTTTATCTTGAATACGCAAAAGAATAACACAAACTCTAGCTGCTTTACGGGAGAATGAAATTATCGTTGTATGCCAAGCCTCAAGACGCAGAGAACAGAACCCAGAATCAACATGCAGTCGTTGCTTCTGATGAGTGACCGTGAAACTGGAATATCTGAAGAAACAGTACGGAAAGGCCGTCAGAGACAACATTGAAAGTTTAAGATATCCACTTCGAATGAGATTCGTCGTGCTTGAAGTGGTCGTCAACATGTACTACCAATATACAGCAGAAAAATACAATGAAGCCGAGATGCTGAGATTTAAACTATTCGGACAACAGCCAGAATGCAGCCCATTGGAAAAAGAATAAAGACCCAAGTATTCCAACACGGCACATCCAAATACCAAAGACCCAGTCCTTTATGTGAATGTGAAAAGGGCTCTTTTTAGAGCCGCTAATCTTTTTCAAAAAGAATCTTACTATATTGTGTAGAAAAATGACTTTTTACCGAAACTATCCAACGTCCCTCCATTTTTTTTTATAAGAATTAACCTCAATTAGTTTTAAATTCATCGCCGTCAACTACATCAAATTTATAAGAAACAAAAGCACATACATGTACTCAGTTGTGGCTGAATCACGCAGATTTCACTATCCATTTAAAAATCCTCGTGTACAGTGGAACCTCTACTTTTAAAATAATTAAAAACATAATAACAAACAACGACAACAACAACAAATCAAAATAAGCAATGAAACAAGCTTTTCATTAAAAAAAAGTGACTCACCTCTCGCATCAGAGAAGCTTTCGATAGTTTTCAGATGGGACAAAAATCAGATCAAAGTGTGGATGCTGCGTTGCTTTACCGTTTGCAAAGAAAATGTGAAGCCCGTGCAAACCATGCGAACCGATTTACTCTTAACACTCTTCTAAAACCGAACAGATCTAAAACCAAATATTCGTCCGCTGCAGTCCATTTAGTTATACGCATCAAGCCTCGTGGGCAAATTCAAGAATTTTGGGTCATTTCGAAAGAAATCCATTAAAGTAAATATCAAAGAAACCTGCAAGAAATACACAGCAAACGAAAGTTTGAAGACTAATGTGCATATCAAAAGGGCACTATATTAAACCACAACGACTGTCTGTTATCCCGTTCCCCCAAACATATAAAAAAAAACTTTTTCCTGCAACCCCCCCCCCCCCCAATTTTCCCTTCCAAATTATATTTTAATTTAACAGCTGCTTAGATTTCTTTTTCTTTTTTTTTTTTACACTTTCTTAAAAACAAAATGTAATAACGTTTCAATCAAGTATTTCTCTAAGGTTCATTCATTTCTTTCATCAGACACCTTCATGAAATTGTGAATTATCTCCCCCTTGTTGTGAATTAAAAAATTGCTTAGCTTTAAGAAAGTAGATTTGCATCATAAAAATTGTTTTCATTAAATCAGAAATCAAAATGTTCGTTCAAATCACTAACCATTTATTGAAATAATCATACCAATGGGGGATAATTATTTGCAATGCACAATTTCGAACGACGAAAAGCGCCTGGATCCACTAACTAAGGCTATGAAAACAAAGGTCCTGTCAATATCATCTCTTAATAATCGGTTCGTGTCATCTTGACTTCTGATAATCCAGTATATCAACTACTTAACCATTTAGGAAAAGAATTATTTTATCTTGAATACGCAAAAGAATAACACAAACTCTAGCTGCTTTACGGGAGAATGAAATTATCGTTGTATGCCAAGCCTCAAGACGCAGAGAACAGAACCCAGAATCAACATGCAGTCGTTGCTTCTGATGAGTGACCGTGAAACTGGAATATCTGAAGAAACAGTACGGAAAGGCCGTCAGAGACAACATTGAAAGTTTAAGATATCCACTTCGAATGAGATTCGTCGTGCTTGAAGTGGTCGTCAACATGTACTACCAATATACAGCAGAAAAATACAATGAAGCCGAGATGCTGAGATTTAAACTATTCGGACAACAGCCAGAATGCAGCCCATTGGAAAAAGAATAAAGACCCAAGTATTCCAACACGGCACATCCAAATACCAAAGACCCAGTCCTTTATGTGAATGTGAAAAGGGCTCTTTTTAGAGCCGCTAATCTTTTTCAAAAAGAATCTTACTATATTGTGTAGAAAAATGACTTTTTACCGAAACTATCCAACGTCCCTCCATTTTTTTTTATAAGAATTAACCTCAATTAGTTTTAAATTCATCGCCGTCAACTACATCAAATTTATAAGAAACAAAAGCACATACATGTACTCAGTTGTGGCTGAATCACGCAGATTTCACTATCCATTTAAAAATCCTCGTGTACAGTGGAACCTCTACTTTTAAAATAATTAAAAACATAATAACAAACAACGACAACAACAACAAATCAAAATAAGCAATGAAACAAGCTTTTCATTAAAAAAAAGTGACTCACCTCTCGCATCAGAGAAGCTTTCGATAGTTTTCAGATGGGACAAAAATCAGATCAAAGTGTGGATGCTGCGTTGCTTTACCGTTTGCAAAGAAAATGTGAAGCCCGTGCAAACCATGCGAACCGATTTACTCTTAACACTCTTCTAAAACCGAACAGATCTAAAACCAAATATTCGTCCGCTGCAGTCCATTTAGTTATACGCATCAAGCCTCGTGGGCAAATTCAAGAATTTTGGGTCATTTCGAAAGAAATCCATTAAAGTAAATATCAAAGAAACCTGCAAGAAATACACAGCAAACGAAAGTTTGAAGACTAATGTGCATATCAAAAGGGCACTATATTAAACCACAACGACTGTCTGTTATCCCGTTCCCCCAAACATATAAAAAAAAACTTTTTCCTGCAACCCCCCCCCCCCCAATTTTCCCTTCCAAATTATATTTTAATTTAACAGCTGCTTAGATTTCTTTTTCTTTTTTTTTTTACACTTTCTTAAAAACAAAATGTAATAACGTTTCAATCAAGTATTTCTCTAAGGTTCATTCATTTCTTTCATCAGACACCTTCATGAAATTGTGAATTATCTCCCCCTTGTTGTGAATTAAAAAATTGCTTAGCTTTAAGAAAGTAGATTTGCATCATAAAAATTGTTTTCATTAAATCAGAAATCAAAATGTTCGTTCAAATCACTAACCATTTATTGAAATAATCATACCAATGGGGGATAATTATTTGCAATGCACAATTTCGAACGACGAAAAGCGCCTGGATCCACTAACTAAGGCTATGAAAACAAAGGTCCTGTCAATATCATCTCTTAATAATCGGTTCGTGTCATCTTGACTTCTGATAATCCAGTATATCAACTACTTAACCATTTAGGAAAAGAATTATTTTATCTTGAATACGCAAAAGAATAACACAAACTCTAGCTGCTTTACGGGAGAATGAAATTATCGTTGTATGCCAAGCCTCAAGACGCAGAGAACAGAACCCAGAATCAACATGCAGTCGTTGCTTCTGATGAGTGACCGTGAAACTGGAATATCTGAAGAAACAGTACGGAAAGGCCGTCAGAGACAACATTGAAAGTTTAAGATATCCACTTCGAATGAGATTCGTCGTGCTTGAAGTGGTCGTCAACATGTACTACCAATATACAGCAGAAAAATACAATGAAGCCGAGATGCTGAGATTTAAACTATTCGGACAACAGCCAGAATGCAGCCCATTGGAAAAAGAATAAAGACCCAAGTATTCCAACACGGCACATCCAAATACCAAAGACCCAGTCCTTTATGTGAATGTGAAAAGGGCTCTTTTTAGAGCCGCTAATCTTTTTCAAAAAGAATCTTACTATATTGTGTAGAAAAATGACTTTTTACCGAAACTATCCAACGTCCCTCCATTTTTTTTTATAAGAATTAACCTCAATTAGTTTTAAATTCATCGCCGTCAACTACATCAAATTTATAAGAAACAAAAGCACATACATGTACTCAGTTGTGGCTGAATCACGCAGATTTCACTATCCATTTAAAAATCCTCGTGTACAGTGGAACCTCTACTTTTAAAATAATTAAAAACATAATAACAAACAACGACAACAACAACAAATCAAAATAAGCAATGAAACAAGCTTTTCATTAAAAAAAAGTGACTCACCTCTCGCATCAGAGAAGCTTTCGATAGTTTTCAGATGGGACAAAAATCAGATCAAAGTGTGGATGCTGCGTTGCTTTACCGTTTGCAAAGAAAATGTGAAGCCCGTGCAAACCATGCGAACCGATTTACTCTTAACACTCTTCTAAAACCGAACAGATCTAAAACCAAATATTCGTCCGCTGCAGTCCATTTAGTTATACGCATCAAGCCTCGTGGGCAAATTCAAGAATTTTGGGTCATTTCGAAAGAAATCCATTAAAGTAAATATCAAAGAAACCTGCAAGAAATACACAGCAAACGAAAGTTTGAAGACTAATGTGCATATCAAAAGGGCACTATATTAAACCACAACGACTGTCTGTTATCCCGTTCCCCCAAACATATAAAAAAAAACTTTTTCCTGCAACCCCCCCCCCCCCCAATTTTCCCTTCCAAATTATATTTTAATTTAACAGCTGCTTAGATTTCTTTTTCTTTTTTTTTTTTACACTTTCTTAAAAACAAAATGTAATAACGTTTCAATCAAGTATTTCTCTAAGGTTCATTCATTTCTTTCATCAGACACCTTCATGAAATTGTGAATTATCTCCCCCTTGTTGTGAATTAAAAAATTGCTTAGCTTTAAGAAAGTAGATTTGCATCATAAAAATTGTTTTCATTAAATCAGAAATCAAAATGTTCGTTCAAATCACTAACCATTTATTGAAATAATCATACCAATGGGGGATAATTATTTGCAATGCACAATTTCGAACGACGAAAAGCGCCTGGATCCACTAACTAAGGCTATGAAAACAAAGGTCCTGTCAATATCATCTCTTAATAATCGGTTCGTGTCATCTTGACTTCTGATAATCCAGTATATCAACTACTTAACCATTTAGGAAAAGAATTATTTTATCTTGAATACGCAAAAGAATAACACAAACTCTAGCTGCTTTACGGGAGAATGAAATTATCGTTGTATGCCAAGCCTCAAGACGCAGAGAACAGAACCCAGAATCAACATGCAGTCGTTGCTTCTGATGAGTGACCGTGAAACTGGAATATCTGAAGAAACAGTACGGAAAGGCCGTCAGAGACAACATTGAAAGTTTAAGATATCCACTTCGAATGAGATTCGTCGTGCTTGAAGTGGTCGTCAACATGTACTACCAATATACAGCAGAAAAATACAATGAAGCCGAGATGCTGAGATTTAAACTATTCGGACAACAGCCAGAATGCAGCCCATTGGAAAAAGAATAAAGACCCAAGTATTCCAACACGGCACATCCAAATACCAAAGACCCAGTCCTTTATGTGAATGTGAAAAGGGCTCTTTTTAGAGCCGCTAATCTTTTTCAAAAAGAATCTTACTATATTGTGTAGAAAAATGACTTTTTACCGAAACTATCCAACGTCCCTCCATTTTTTTTTATAAGAATTAACCTCAATTAGTTTTAAATTCATCGCCGTCAACTACATCAAATTTATAAGAAACAAAAGCACATACATGTACTCAGTTGTGGCTGAATCACGCAGATTTCACTATCCATTTAAAAATCCTCGTGTACAGTGGAACCTCTACTTTTAAAATAATTAAAAACATAATAACAAACAACGACAACAACAACAAATCAAAATAAGCAATGAAACAAGCTTTTCATTAAAAAAAAGTGACTCACCTCTCGCATCAGAGAAGCTTTCGATAGTTTTCAGATGGGACAAAAATCAGATCAAAGTGTGGATGCTGCGTTGCTTTACCGTTTGCAAAGAAAATGTGAAGCCCGTGCAAACCATGCGAACCGATTTACTCTTAACACTCTTCTAAAACCGAACAGATCTAAAACCAAATATTCGTCCGCTGCAGTCCATTTAGTTATACGCATCAAGCCTCGTGGGCAAATTCAAGAATTTTGGGTCATTTCGAAAGAAATCCATTAAAGTAAATATCAAAGAAACCTGCAAGAAATACACAGCAAACGAAAGTTTGAAGACTAATGTGCATATCAAAAGGGCACTATATTAAACCACAACGACTGTCTGTTATCCCGTTCCCCCAAACATATAAAAAAAAACTTTTTCCTGCAACCCCCCCCCCCCCCCAATTTTCCCTTCCAAATTATATTTTAATTTAACAGCTGCTTAGATTTCTTTTTCTTTTTTTTTTTACACTTTCTTAAAAACAAAATGTAATAACGTTTCAATCAAGTATTTCTCTAAGGTTCATTCATTTCTTTCATCAGACACCTTCATGAAATTGTGAATTATCTCCCCCTTGTTGTGAATTAAAAAATTGCTTAGCTTTAAGAAAGTAGATTTGCATCATAAAAATTGTTTTCATTAAATCAGAAATCAAAATGTTCGTTCAAATCACTAACCATTTATTGAAATAATCATACCAATGGGGGATAATTATTTGCAATGCACAATTTCGAACGACGAAAAGCGCCTGGATCCACTAACTAAGGCTATGAAAACAAAGGTCCTGTCAATATCATCTCTTAATAATCGGTTCGTGTCATCTTGACTTCTGATAATCCAGTATATCAACTACTTAACCATTTAGGAAAAGAATTATTTTATCTTGAATACGCAAAAGAATAACACAAACTCTAGCTGCTTTACGGGAGAATGAAATTATCGTTGTATGCCAAGCCTCAAGACGCAGAGAACAGAACCCAGAATCAACATGCAGTCGTTGCTTCTGATGAGTGACCGTGAAACTGGAATATCTGAAGAAACAGTACGGAAAGGCCGTCAGAGACAACATTGAAAGTTTAAGATATCCACTTCGAATGAGATTCGTCGTGCTTGAAGTGGTCGTCAACATGTACTACCAATATACAGCAGAAAAATACAATGAAGCCGAGATGCTGAGATTTAAACTATTCGGACAACAGCCAGAATGCAGCCCATTGGAAAAAGAATAAAGACCCAAGTATTCCAACACGGCACATCCAAATACCAAAGACCCAGTCCTTTATGTGAATGTGAAAAGGGCTCTTTTTAGAGCCGCTAATCTTTTTCAAAAAGAATCTTACTATATTGTGTAGAAAAATGACTTTTTACCGAAACTATCCAACGTCCCTCCATTTTTTTTTATAAGAATTAACCTCAATTAGTTTTAAATTCATCGCCGTCAACTACATCAAATTTATAAGAAACAAAAGCACATACATGTACTCAGTTGTGGCTGAATCACGCAGATTTCACTATCCATTTAAAAATCCTCGTGTACAGTGGAACCTCTACTTTTAAAATAATTAAAAACATAATAACAAACAACGACAACAACAACAAATCAAAATAAGCAATGAAACAAGCTTTTCATTAAAAAAAAGTGACTCACCTCTCGCATCAGAGAAGCTTTCGATAGTTTTCAGATGGGACAAAAATCAGATCAAAGTGTGGATGCTGCGTTGCTTTACCGTTTGCAAAGAAAATGTGAAGCCCGTGCAAACCATGCGAACCGATTTACTCTTAACACTCTTCTAAAACCGAACAGATCTAAAACCAAATATTCGTCCGCTGCAGTCCATTTAGTTATACGCATCAAGCCTCGTGGGCAAATTCAAGAATTTTGGGTCATTTCGAAAGAAATCCATTAAAGTAAATATCAAAGAAACCTGCAAGAAATACACAGCAAACGAAAGTTTGAAGACTAATGTGCATATCAAAAGGGCACTATATTAAACCACAACGACTGTCTGTTATCCCGTTCCCCCAAACATATAAAAAAAAACTTTTTCCTGCAACCCCCCCCCCCCCCCAATTTTCCCTTCCAAATTATATTTTAATTTAACAGCTGCTTAGATTTCTTTTTCTTTTTTTTTTTTACACTTTCTTAAAAACAAAATGTAATAACGTTTCAATCAAGTATTTCTCTAAGGTTCATTCATTTCTTTCATCAGACACCTTCATGAAATTGTGAATTATCTCCCCCTTGTTGTGAATTAAAAAATTGCTTAGCTTTAAGAAAGTAGATTTGCATCATAAAAATTGTTTTCATTAAATCAGAAATCAAAATGTTCGTTCAAATCACTAACCATTTATTGAAATAATCATACCAATGGGGGATAATTATTTGCAATGCACAATTTCGAACGACGAAAAGCGCCTGGATCCACTAACTAAGGCTATGAAAACAAAGGTCCTGTCAATATCATCTCTTAATAATCGGTTCGTGTCATCTTGACTTCTGATAATCCAGTATATCAACTACTTAACCATTTAGGAAAAGAATTATTTTATCTTGAATACGCAAAAGAATAACACAAACTCTAGCTGCTTTACGGGAGAATGAAATTATCGTTGTATGCCAAGCCTCAAGACGCAGAGAACAGAACCCAGAATCAACATGCAGTCGTTGCTTCTGATGAGTGACCGTGAAACTGGAATATCTGAAGAAACAGTACGGAAAGGCCGTCAGAGACAACATTGAAAGTTTAAGATATCCACTTCGAATGAGATTCGTCGTGCTTGAAGTGGTCGTCAACATGTACTACCAATATACAGCAGAAAAATACAATGAAGCCGAGATGCTGAGATTTAAACTATTCGGACAACAGCCAGAATGCAGCCCATTGGAAAAAGAATAAAGACCCAAGTATTCCAACACGGCACATCCAAATACCAAAGACCCAGTCCTTTATGTGAATGTGAAAAGGGCTCTTTTTAGAGCCGCTAATCTTTTTCAAAAAGAATCTTACTATATTGTGTAGAAAAATGACTTTTTACCGAAACTATCCAACGTCCCTCCATTTTTTTTTATAAGAATTAACCTCAATTAGTTTTAAATTCATCGCCGTCAACTACATCAAATTTATAAGAAACAAAAGCACATACATGTACTCAGTTGTGGCTGAATCACGCAGATTTCACTATCCATTTAAAAATCCTCGTGTACAGTGGAACCTCTACTTTTAAAATAATTAAAAACATAATAACAAACAACGACAACAACAACAAATCAAAATAAGCAATGAAACAAGCTTTTCATTAAAAAAAAGTGACTCACCTCTCGCATCAGAGAAGCTTTCGATAGTTTTCAGATGGGACAAAAATCAGATCAAAGTGTGGATGCTGCGTTGCTTTACCGTTTGCAAAGAAAATGTGAAGCCCGTGCAAACCATGCGAACCGATTTACTCTTAACACTCTTCTAAAACCGAACAGATCTAAAACCAAATATTCGTCCGCTGCAGTCCATTTAGTTATACGCATCAAGCCTCGTGGGCAAATTCAAGAATTTTGGGTCATTTCGAAAGAAATCCATTAAAGTAAATATCAAAGAAACCTGCAAGAAATACACAGCAAACGAAAGTTTGAAGACTAATGTGCATATCAAAAGGGCACTATATTAAACCACAACGACTGTCTGTTATCCCGTTCCCCCAAACATATAAAAAAAAACTTTTTCCTGCAACCCCCCCCCCCCCCCCAATTTTCCCTTCCAAATTATATTTTAATTTAACAGCTGCTTAGATTTCTTTTTCTTTTTTTTTTACACTTTCTTAAAAACAAAATGTAATAACGTTTCAATCAAGTATTTCTCTAAGGTTCATTCATTTCTTTCATCAGACACCTTCATGAAATTGTGAATTATCTCCCCCTTGTTGTGAATTAAAAAATTGCTTAGCTTTAAGAAAGTAGATTTGCATCATAAAAATTGTTTTCATTAAATCAGAAATCAAAATGTTCGTTCAAATCACTAACCATTTATTGAAATAATCATACCAATGGGGGATAATTATTTGCAATGCACAATTTCGAACGACGAAAAGCGCCTGGATCCACTAACTAAGGCTATGAAAACAAAGGTCCTGTCAATATCATCTCTTAATAATCGGTTCGTGTCATCTTGACTTCTGATAATCCAGTATATCAACTACTTAACCATTTAGGAAAAGAATTATTTTATCTTGAATACGCAAAAGAATAACACAAACTCTAGCTGCTTTACGGGAGAATGAAATTATCGTTGTATGCCAAGCCTCAAGACGCAGAGAACAGAACCCAGAATCAACATGCAGTCGTTGCTTCTGATGAGTGACCGTGAAACTGGAATATCTGAAGAAACAGTACGGAAAGGCCGTCAGAGACAACATTGAAAGTTTAAGATATCCACTTCGAATGAGATTCGTCGTGCTTGAAGTGGTCGTCAACATGTACTACCAATATACAGCAGAAAAATACAATGCAGCTGAGATGCTGAGATTTAAACTATTCGGACAACAGCCAGAATGCAGCCCATTGGAAAAAGAATAAAGACCAAAGTATTCCAACACGGCACATCCAAATACCAAAGACCCAGTCCTTGATGTGAATGTGAAAAGGGCTCTTTTTAGAGCCGCTAATCTTTTTCAAAAAGAATCTTACTATATTGTGTAGAAAAATGACTTTTTACCGAAACTATCCAACGTCCCTCCATTTTTTTTTATAAGAATTAACCTCAATTAGTTTTAAATTCATCGCCGTCAACTACATCAAATTTATAAGAAACAAAAGCACATACATGTACTCAGTTGTGGCTGAATCACGCAGATTTCACTATCCATTTAAAAATCCTCGTGTACAGTGGAACCTCTACTTTTAAAATAATTAAAAACATAATAACAAACAACGACAACAACAACAAATCAAAATAAGCAATGAAACAAGCTTTTCATTAAAAAAAAGTGACTCACCTCTCGCATCAGAGAAGCTTTCGATAGTTTTCAGATGGGACAAAAATCAGATCAAAGTGTGGATGCTGCGTTGCTTTACCGTTTGCAAAGAAAATGTGAAGCCCGTGCAAACCATGCGAACCGATTTACTCTTAACACTCTTCTAAAACCGAACAGATCTAAAACCAAATATTCGTCCGCTGCAGTCCATTTAGTTATACGCATCAAGCCTCGTGGGCAAATTCAAGAATTTTGGGTCATTTCGAAAGAAATCCATTAAAGTAAATATCAAAGAAACCTGCAAGAAATACACAGCAAACGAAAGTTTGAAGACTAATGTGCATATCAAAAGGGCACTATATTAAACCACAACGACTGTCTGTTATCCCGTTCCCCCAAACATATAAAAAAAAACTTTTTCCTGCAACCCCCCCCCCCCCCCCAATTTTCCCTTCCAAATTATATTTTAATTTAACAGCTGCTTAGATTTCTTTTTCTTTTTTTTTTACACTTTCTTAAAAACAAAATGTAATAACGTTTCAATCAAGTATTTCTCTAAGGTTCATTCATTTCTTTCATCAGACACCTTCATGAAATTGTGAATTATCTCCCCCTTGTTGTGAATTAAAAAATTGCTTAGCTTTAAGAAAGTAGATTTGCATCATAAAAATTGTTTTCATTAAATCAGAAATCAAAATGTTCGTTCAAATCACTAACCATTTATTGAAATAATCATACCAATGGGGGATAATTATTTGCAATGCACAATTTCGAACGACGAAAAGCGCCTGGATCCACTAACTAAGGCTATGAAAACAAAGGTCCTGTCAATATCATCTCTTAATAATCGGTTCGTGTCATCTTGACTTCTGATAATCCAGTATATCAACTACTTAACCATTTAGGAAAAGAATTATTTTATCTTGAATACGCAAAAGAATAACACAAACTCTAGCTGCTTTACGGGAGAATGAAATTATCGTTGTATGCCAAGCCTCAAGACGCAGAGAACAGAACCCAGAATCAACATGCAGTCGTTGCTTCTGATGAGTGACCGTGAAACTGGAATATCTGAAGAAACAGTACGGAAAGGCCGTCAGAGACAACATTGAAAGTTTAAGATATCCACTTCGAATGAGATTCGTCGTGCTTGAAGTGGTCGTCAACATGTACTACCAATATACAGCAGAAAAATACAATGCAGCTGAGATGCTGAGATTTAAACTATTCGGACAACAGCCAGAATGCAGCCCATTGGAAAAAGAATAAAGACCAAAGTATTCCAACACGGCACATCCAAATACCAAAGACCCAGTCCTTGATGTGAATGTGAAAAGGGCTCTTTTTAGAGCCGCTAATCTTTTTCAAAAAGAATCTTACTATATTGTGTAGAAAAATGACTTTTTACCGAAACTATCCAACGTCCCTCCATTTTTTTTTATAAGAATTAACCTCAATTAGTTTTAAATTCATCGCCGTCAACTACATCAAATTTATAAGAAACAAAAGCACATACATGTACTCAGTTGTGGCTGAATCACGCAGATTTCACTATCCATTTAAAAATCCTCGTGTACAGTGGAACCTCTACTTTTAAAATAATTAAAAACATAATAACAAACAACGACAACAACAACAAATCAAAATAAGCAATGAAACAAGCTTTTCATTAAAAAAAAGTGACTCACCTCTCGCATCAGAGAAGCTTTCGATAGTTTTCAGATGGGACAAAAATCAGATCAAAGTGTGGATGCTGCGTTGCTTTACCGTTTGCAAAGAAAATGTGAAGCCCGTGCAAACCATGCGAACCGATTTACTCTTAACACTCTTCTAAAACCGAACAGATCTAAAACCAAATATTCGTCCGCTGCAGTCCATTTAGTTATACGCATCAAGCCTCGTGGGCAAATTCAAGAATTTTGGGTCATTTCGAAAGAAATCCATTAAAGTAAATATCAAAGAAACCTGCAAGAAATACACAGCAAACGAAAGTTTGAAGACTAATGTGCATATCAAAAGGGCACTATATTAAACCACAACGACTGTCTGTTATCCCGTTCCCCCAAACATATAAAAAAAAAAAAAAAAAAAAAAAAAAAAACTTTTTCCTGCAACCCCCCCCCCCACTTTTCCCTTCCAAATTATATTGTAATTTAACAGCTGCTTAGATTTCTTTTTCTTTTTTTTTACACTTTCTTAAAAACAAAATGTAATAACGTTTCAATCAAGTATTTCTCTAAGGTTCATTCATTTCTTTCATCAGACACCTTCATGAAATTGTGAATTATCTCCCCCTTGTTGTGAATTAAAAAATTGCTTAGCTTAAAGAAAGTAGATTTGCATCATAAAAATTGTTTTCATTAAATCAGAAACCAAAATGTTCGTTCAAATCACTAACCATTTATTGAAATAATCATACCAATGGGGGATAATTATTTGCAATGCACAATTTCGAACGACGAAAAGCGCCTGGATCCACTAACTAAGGCTATGAAAACAAAGGTCCTGTCAATATCATCTCTTAATAATCGGTTCGTGTCATCTTGACTTCTGATAATCCAGTATATCAACTACTTAACCATTTAGGAAAAGAATTATTTTATCTTGAATACGCAAAAGAATAACACAAACTCTAGCTGCTTTACGGGAGAATGAAATTATCGTTGTATGCCAAGCCTCAAGACGCAGAGAACAGAACCCAGAATCAACATGCAGTCGTTGCTTCTGATGAGTGACCGTGAAACTGGAATATCTGAAGAAACAGTACGGAAAGGCCGTCAGAGACAACGGAGCATCAGAATTCTTAACCATTCCAGGACTGAATTAAGCTGAGAAATACTATTTTCATGATTAGTCCTGAAGTTGTTCGAGAGAAGGTAGTGGCAGCATGTGTTCTGACTTGAAAAATCAAAATATTGCTGTACCTCTGAGAAAATTATATTTAGTTTAATTATTTCAGTGTACCTTAAACAATATTTCATATCTTTAATACTACGTTAATTCTGTAGGCAGGTAGGAGGGGTATCAAGTCAAAACGCCCCCAACCAAAACACACCCCCATTTCCAGAGGAGGTGGGTTGTTAACAATTTTTAAAGTTTCCAGAACTATTGTCTTTTGTCTCCAGATATGAAGAGAGGGCATCCCAGCTTTATATCGAAGTGTTCATATGAGCTTGAATGACCTTCATCATAGACCTGTAAATTGAATATACAGGTCTATGCCTTCATACACAAAACGAAGTTGCTCTTTTTTATTCGGAACAGAAATGCCAGACCAGAGGCCACTAGGAAAAACATTGAAATTGCTGCAGTTAGTATAAAAGTATGAAAACTTGATAGTTGATCTGCTCATTGACAAACATGTGCCAAGACCTTTCAAAATACTGAGTTGCTTAGATGCCTTCCGACAATTTCTACATGTACCAACATGTACCAACATGTAAATCAAAATTTAGATTAAAATTAAAATAAATGCCTTAAGTTTGACTGAATTTGAAAGGTAAATGTCGTTACCAACTGTGGTAGCGATTTGAAGCAAAAAACTGCAACATTGAAATTTAGTTTCACTATAATCATTTGATGGGGGGGGTTCGTGTTTTTTTGTGGGTGATAGACAACCACGAAAGTAATAATCCAACGAAATGGTGTTTTTTTTCGTGAAAAGTAATAAAACATCATCGGACAAAGTTGACCTTTCAGCTGAACATTAAATCGAGCAAAAGCCTTTTCTATCCGCACTCTTTTCATGCTTTAAGCCCAAAACATGATAATTTGACACCCTACAAAAAGGCTAAATTGGGGCCGATATAAAGGCCACACTGCATAGAGAGTGATTCCCATAAGCTTAAATCTGTTTAACAATTCTAGATATATAAAGGGAGCAGTTGCATACGACAGGTAATCTATTCGCCTGTTATTTTACAATATGGCTCTAGGAGGCCTAAATCTGGAACGGATGTTGGTTACTATCCAGATTCATCCACTGACCAAACAACATGCTTCTTACTCTTCCAGTAAGTGCAGGTGCGGAACTAGACATTTTCGAGGTTACATGCATATACTGACCTCTGAGAACGAAATTGGGTTCCAGATAATTTCTGCTGTAAATCTACAGAAAAATACCACAATTTTCGGTCGAAAAGAGGAGGTGGTTCAACCCCTGGAACATCATCTCGGATCCGCCACTGTAGTGAAATATGAACCTTAACCAAATCTTTAATCCGAGTCGTTCATGCGGAATATATTGGCCAGGGTGATCTAATTCGGGTATGGACGCTGGTTATCAGAAAACTAAACAAGAAGTTTTCACTTACCCAAAATCATCCCTCTTACACTTGCAGTTGTTAAGATATGGATCTTAACTAAAACTTTAACCCGAGTCGTTAATATGGAAATATTCAATTTTGGTATGGACGCTACTTGTATCAAAGATATTTCCACTGATCTTACATGATCCCCGTACCACCTGCAGTTGCTGAGATATAGTCCTAAGCCAAAACTTTTATCCAATCATTCATACAGAGAATGAAGGTCAAGGTGATTTAATTTTGGTACAGATGCTGATTACTATCCAAGCGTACCCACTGACCCAATATATATATCATCTCTGCCATTGCAGTACCTAAAGCAAAACTATAACCGAAGTCATTCAAGCAGAAAATGTATGTCAAGGTGACTTTATTTTGGTAAGGATGCTGTTTACTATCCAAGTGTACCCACTGACCCAATATTATCTCTGCCATTGCAGTTGCTGAAATATTAACCTAAAGCAAAACTATAACCAAAGTCATTCAAGCAGAAAATGTATGCCAAGGTGACTTAATTTTTTGGTAAGGATGCTGTTAACTATCCAAGTGTACCCACTGACCCAATATCATCTCTGCAATTGCAGTTGCCGAGATATTTATCCTAAATCAAAACTATAACCAAAGTCATTGAAGCAGAAAATGTATGTCAAGGTGACTTAATTTTGGTAAGGATGCTGGTTACTATCAAAGATGTACCCATCGACCCCAATATCACCCCTCTGCCACTTGCATTTGGCGAGATATTGACCTTTACCAAAACTTAAACCCAAAATCATTCATGCGGAAAATGTATGTAAAGATGAGCAAATTCTGGTAGGGATGCTGGTTATCATTTAAGATGTTCCCACTGACCAATTATCAACCCTCTTATACTTGCAGAGATAGTATTGATGCTGGTGACTTTTAAAGATGTACTGCCTGACAAAATATCATTCCTCTATGATGTGTACTTCTAAGGACAAAAACATGTATTCACAAACAAACCAATCAAATTCTTAACCTTTTCTCTTTCTGCAATAGTTTTGATTCTATAAGCTTGAAACACTACCTTTGACCTTTAGACGGCCACCAAAGGGATGCAACTTTGCCAAATTACTACTGACGCATATGCATACCAAGTTTCATCAACCTAGGACTTATAGTTCTTGAGATATGGAAGTGCTCGCAAAACATTAACATTGCTATTATTCATGTATGTATTGAAAATGGTCAAAGCACTCAACCAGAAAATGAAGGTCAAGGTCAAAAGATGGGGACACAACTGTGCAAAGCTAATACTGGGGTATATACATACCAAGTTTCATTTACCTAGGACTTATAGTACTTTAGATGTGGAGGTGCTCATAAAACCTTAATACTGCTATTATACATGTATATGTACTGAAAAGTGACAGTCTCACTCAACTATAAAATCAAGGTGAAGATCAAAAGATAGGGATACAACTATCAATTCAAATGGCTGTGATCTTTCCAAAGAAATATAAATGCTAATAAGAAAAGAATTTTCAAAATTGAATGAATAATAAACATTTTACAGCAGTTTTGTCAGTACACCTGTTTTAGCCCTTTTCGGCCCTTTTTTCTAAAACAGTAGAGGGCACAAACCCAAAATACAATACCAACCTTCTTTTAGTAATTACAAACATCATATCAAAATTTCATCACATTCAATATCTACTCAAGTTATTGCACAGAAACCAAATTTCTACAAACAATGACAACGACATCTCCATAACATTATATATGATAGCAAAAATTTTGCAATGGTTTAAAAACAAGCAGACAAATGGAAAGAAAGACAGGAAGGAAATTAAAGGTAAAACAGTTTTCTTCAAATATTGTTAAGGAAAGCTATTATAAATTTTTTTAATCATAAGCTAAAGGTAATATATAATTTATTGCACATAAAAAAAACAAAGTCTGTCATAAATATAAACAATTGTTTAAATTCTTTCTTTCTCCTTTTAATACCACTTTTACTTTCTCCAATACTGAAATGAAAAAGCAAAAATCATTAATAATGTGCAATTAAAATGTTAATAAATTTTTACATCGATGTTTTTCCCCAAATCAAATTCTTAACCCAATAGAAAACTCAATAAAGTTATTTTTTAGGTATACAGTTGGTGAGTGTCATTGGTTTTTTTTTTTATTTAACAATTCTGAATAGTGATTTTACAAATTTAGAGAAATCAACACAGTATTAGTAAGTGATAAGTACATGTAGATTAGACACGTTCAGTGAATGTTACAACATGAAAATCTCTTAAACAATTGCTATATATCTATGCTTTCTTTGTTTCACTCTTAATGGTTTTATTATTTGCATAAATATGGGAAAGATTTGGCCCAAAATACTAGGTTAGCCCTGCCCCATTTAATATGTGCCTGTCCTAAGCAAGGAATCTGTGCTAAAGCTTATGCTACAATGTATTTCTTTGATAATACTCAAATTGGTTATAAATCATTCTCTTAATAATTTATCTCAGGGATGGATCCAGGTTTTCTCAGTTAGGGGGGTGGCAAGAAATTTTTTTTCGGCTAGAAAAGCATGGTATGTAATTATTTTATTGTTTTTTAAGTTGGACTTTATGCAAAAATATAATTTTTCGAGTTTTAGGGGTGGCACATGCCCTTCACAACCCCTCTAAATCTGTGTCTGTATCTTGGTGATATTGCACAATTGTGAGCCCAACCACTGGTCCACACTGAAGTTCCTGTTTCAGGAGATCTAGCAATTTCCTTTTTTACCCATTTATGTTATCCATTACCTGAGCCATCTTGTGTAGATTTTCCATCAGAGCGGCCATGACAGCAGTAACACTGATTTCTATCAAGTTTTGCATATAATGAACAGCTTCTTCATCGTTGAGATGTAGAACAAACTTGTCTTGTACCTGTTATAAGACAATAAAGAATTTATATAAGGATTTTTTGTATTCAAATCTTATTTTACTTCAACAGAAATGCACATCAAACCTTCTACCTATAGTTTAGGGAAATGTTTTTTAAAAATTGCCAAAGTTAAGGGCAAGATATGGTCTTACTGCCATTTGAAAGTATTCAAATTTGGTTGGTTCCAATATGTTCTAATGAGGTTCCATTATTATTTGTGGGATATCAAATTTAATGGGGGGGGGGCTTTACCCATGAGTGGATACCCCATGATATATATCCTACAGAAATTCAGAACCATGAATTTAAGAATTCACAGACTGACCCTTTCTCATTAAACTTCCAAAATTAATATCACAAAAGTACATATGAAAACAAATAAATAAATTATATTTTGCATAAAATCCAAGTTAAAAAAACACTTAAAAAGGTAAATCAAAATCAACAAGGCAGCTAACAGAGCATTTCTAACAAAAGTAAAAAGGTCTGAGCTTGCAAAACTTGAAAATATGGATTTTGCTCAAAATGCAATTTGATATTTGTTGAAGCATAAAGCTATGCAGACTACAAAAAGTTCTGTCCATACATAGAAGTTTTCAAAGATTCCATCAACAACAACTTTTATCTTTAACTTTTGAAAAGATATCCTTTCATTTTTTCTAAAGGGTCTGACATAAGAAGCATTTTTTTAATGTTTTTTCTGTCCTTTCCTTTTCTATCATAAGGAATACAGTTTTGGAATAATCACCTTCTTCACAGTTTTATCAGGCTCAAGTGCTATGTCTGGAATGCTGGCATCCACAACTAAAGCAAATAAATTCAGGATAAGGTTGGCTGATCTAAAAATAGATAAAATAGAGGTTGCTGACATAAAACTTTTTGTTAACTTATGTAATTTGTTTTTGCTTTAAAAAATATTGTGATTTAAGAAAGTTATACAAATGTACTTGACTGATAAATTTTATCCATTTTGTTTGTAACTGATTTGATTCATCAACAGCTTGGAATTTTGTAATTAAATTTGAGTTTCACAAGAGTGCACTTAAGGATTTGGCTTGAATCATATGTAGTTTATTTTTTACCCAGGGCCAATCAAAAAACAGGGAGCAGCGACCGCTGGTCACATTGAAGGGGGCTGGCTGTTTTCCATTGTGGATTTTTTTAATTTACGTTTATATTGTATGTTGTGTCGCGTACACTTATTCCACATCTCATTTTCTTCTATTTCATAAGAATTTTCAGATTTAGTTCATTCCAATTAGTTGGTTTCTTGTCAGATACAAGAATTTTTAACAGTCAGTATCCTCAGTGGTAGGTTTTGTTTTTCCTATTGTCTTTAGCATATTTTGATTAACTTTAATGTATTTTTATAGTTTTAAATCATGAAATTGTATCTTCAACATCTGTGGATGTATTCAAAAGCCATTTAAATGAAGAGAATTAGAATCCAACAAAGTTAAGTCCTTCCTATCACACGACTCACATAAGTTACTAGTATATCATAAAGTTATAATATTAAAAACGAAAGAATATGGAATATGTGCCAAAAAGACACAATCCACATATTGAAATGATTTTAATAAATGTAATAAGACGACATGCATCTAAAGAATTTTTCATGACCTAATTTTTTGTAACACAGTTCCAGTAAGATAGACAATTATGTTAATCACATGACAATTCATGGGAAAAAAAAATAATACAAAAATTGATCAATAAGAAATCTTCATAGACAAACCTTCTGAGTGCAAGGAATGATGTATAACAATGCTTCTTGAAGTCATGGAAATGTTCAGAATTAGTGCCTCCCATGGCATCCACCATTTCTCTGCTTAATCTCATCGGAGGAGGTAGAACCTTAGGATCACGTCCAAGTATGTACCCAAAATCTACATGGAATAGTTTCCCTGAAAAGAAATAGTACACATTATGTATTTGTTAAAACATTCAATTTAAATAAAGATACATGTATAAAGGATCTCATGTACCCAATTGAAATGAATAGTAACAAAAAAGAAAATTTCCAACTATTTTCATAAAGGTAAAACAAAAACAACAAAAATTTTGATGGAGTTTTTTTTCTTCTGAAAATGGAAGAGGAGATTAAGAACTTTAAAAGTTTATATACAAATAGATGTGCATGTCCAAATTTCCTTAAAATGGTGTGAAATTTAAAATCTATTTCTGATCTCACCTGATTTGGTCAACAGCAAGTTGTCAAAATGTCTATCACCAACTCCCAATAAATAGGTCACTACACAATACCCAGCTGTAAATAAAAATATGTGGTCATATAAAAAAGAATTTAAGATACAACTAAAACCAAGAATATGATAAAAGACATGAAGCCCTGTCTTGAAACACGCTTTTGCCCCATCACTTATATTGAACTATGAAGATAACGCCAGTGGTATAATCATAAGATGATTTTTGTCTGTTCTCATCCTGATGGATATGTGTAAAAATTTTTCTAGTGATTTCATACCTCCTTTATGATAACGTTAATTTAACCTATAGGTAATCCTGGCTTAGGAGGGACAGACAAACAGACCATAACACTATATGCCCTTCTTTTTTCAAAGACAGCAATGATTTTCAATTTTCAACATTCACATTTATATTTTGCTCTTCTCTGTTATGCTTTACAAACAATCATTCACATTTATATTTTGCACTTCTCTGTTATGCTTTACAAACAATCATTAATGTAGAACTTGGCTTTCAAAATAGAATATTGCAATTCAATATCAATACTACAGGATTAGTCGCTGCTTAGCTATGTGACAATATCAAATATGAAATTCTATTTACAGAAAAATCAATGCTTTCTGTTCCAAATTGTGTATATGTACAGTTATTTGTATACCAAGGCTCTTTTAAGATTTAATTAAGACAGAAACATTTATGTTTAGTATTCTGGCATAATAGTGCTGCTACTTTGTTTAACCATGAATACACTAATATTGATATTTAATATACATGTAGCAAAATAATATAACATATAGTCATATACATGTGCATGAAATACTGTTACCAAAATCCTGAAATAACACTTGAGACTTACCACAACTTTTGATGTAATTATCTAATGCCTCAGGAGAAATGCCATAAGGTGCTCCCTCCATGGGCTGATGTTTCTTAAGATAATTCAATATTGTACCCTCTGTGTTAAACACCTCAGCTAAGGGCATGGCATCATCTATAAATTGTACAAAACCTGGAAAAGAGGATCAGGGTTCAAATGAAATGAAGAGAATAATGTTTTTTTGACAAACATTTTTTTTTCACTATGAAAATATTTTCTACATATGATAAAAATATCAATTTATGGTTATCAAATTAAACTTTTTACAATAATAGTCTCATTGAGATTCAAATGCAATTCAAAACACATACTTTGGGTTCATTTATTTTGGTAGCTACACATTTTTGTGGTTGGACGAAAAAGGATCAGTTTGTGGATTCTTAAATTCGTGGTTTTGAAATCTGTAACATATTGACCAATGTATATTTTTTAGTGGGTAAAGACCATCCACCAAAACCATGAAAATTGTTACCCATGAATAATAATGAAACTACAGTATCTGCAGTTATTATAAGCATTCTCATTACCTAATAAAGTATGTTGGCTTAAACATTTATAGAACCCAAGTACTATAGCCAATGTTGTAGGCAGTTTAATAATACAGGTGGTCATCTGAACTTTACAATTTCAGGGAAAAAGAATGACCAGGAATATGTTATTCATCAATGCAAAATAGTGAATTAATTGAGTTTTGTTTATATTACAACCACTTTGATTACTTACCATGCTTACTACTGGTGGCTAATACTTTGTAAGGTGTCAACTTACCATATTTACTACTGGTGGCTAATACTTTGTAAGGTGTCAACTTACCATGCTTAGTACTGGTGGCTAATACTTTGTAAGGTGTCAACTTACAATGCTTACTACTGGTGGCTAATACTTTGTAAGGTGTCAACTTACCATGCTTACTACTGGTGGCTAATACTTTGTAAGGTGTCAACTTACCATGCTTACTACTGGTGGCTAATACTTTGTAAGGTGTCAACTTACCATGCTTACTACTGGTGGCTAATACTTTGTAAGGTGTCAACTTACCATGCTTACTACTGGTGGCTAATACTTTGTAAGGTGTCAACTTACCATGCTTACTACTGGTGGCTAATACTTTGTAAGGTGTCAACTTTAAATCTAAGTTCTCAGTCTGTAACAACTATAAAGAGAAAAGAGGTCTAATATGAAACAATAAGTACTGTTAAGACAACAGTATTCACCATTCAAAAATACTGTATTTAACAGGACACTATTTTATACCCTATGATGTTTACAAAACTACTAACATATAATGTTTGTTCTTTGCTGAAAATAAAACTTGACCTTTCTTTCTATGTTCACCACAGCTGTGCAAAAATATTCAGTTCTCTTAATTTGTTTTCAGTTATCATCTGAAAATCATTAGGCACATACCAACAGACGAAGGTGGATGGACTGACTTTACATTCACTAAACAAAAAGGAGGGTATCACACAAAATCATAAAATGACTTAATTTAATGTTCCACAGCTAAACGCTGGTTACTTTTTTGACATGTACACTTATGATACAGCTGTCTGCATTGGTCTATCATTTGTACAGGGTAATATTTGTTTATACTTCCCTAAACATACCTTATCCATTAATGTAATAATCTGAAGAATAAGTTGATCCTGTCGTAAATCATCCCCATGTTTAAACATAGTCACATATTCTGTACCAGAAGTTGTTCTGAATGTCAGTCTAGCAGGCATCAAGGCACTCTGTAAAATAATATAAACATATAGTAGTATAGTCACTATTCTGTATGAGACTGTTCTAAATTTCAGTCAAGCAGTCACCAAGGCACTGTTTATATGAAAAATATTCAAGATAATTTATTCTAAGTTTATTTCTAAAAGTAAATCTTTTAAATGATCTTTTTAGTTTTTTGTTTTGTTTAAACAAATACAAATGCTTTACAGTGTTAAGTGAGCATGTGTCATTTTTAGTTGATGCTAACAACTTAAACTATTGAGAATAAAGCAAATTATAAATGTTACCTTCATTAATGTAGCCTTCTCTACACAAATACCATTGACCTTAATGGTGGGATCCAGCGACAGTGGTAAATCATCAAAGTTGACAAAATTTATCTTGTTTATCTCCGCTGGGTCTTGTAGCAAAGCTCTTAGTCTCTCAATCTGAAAATCAAAAGCTAAAACTGAACCCTGTCTATACATACATGTGTATTTCTACTATACTGAAAAAAAATGTGTTAATAGACGATAAAGAGATGTGGAATAAATGTACGCGACACAACCAACATTAAAGAAACAACAATTTAAAATGGAAAACAGCCAGCATGTTGAAGACTGCTGGCTGTTTATTTTAAGTGTGAATCTCTCTAAATGAAGCAAAATTATTATAAATCTAATACATTTTACCAATTTTAAAAATTTGTTTCAAATAATTAAAAATCTGTCAAAGTCAAAAATGGCCAGATTTCGATAAACAGGAAGTAGGTGAGCGACAGACCTAAAATCAAATCCCATGTTATGGGACCCCACCCTGATGCTGTATACCAAATATCAAGTGGCTGTGATTAGTAGTTGCTGAGAAAACTGTTTCCACACCTGCACGCCGCCCCCCGAAAGACCGCCCGCCCGACATTCACCATTTAATAATCCGGATTTTCACTCCGTGAAATCTGGCCAAAAATGAAGTATGTTTTAAATAGCAAGTGACTGTTAGTTTTTACACACTGTTCAATGCATGTTGGGCTAACAGAACAGTCAGTCTATAGACTTATCACTTGAAGAGGATATAAACAAGTAATTGATAGTGTGGTTGTTTTAGACCACTCAGTTCCCAGGCCCATTTCACACCTGAAGATAGATATTGACAAAAGCTTGTTAATCTATCTGTCATTAAAGCTAAGGATAAATCAATGTAGAATAAATATGTCATATTTTTTACATTTGGTTTAATGTTGTTTTATTAAATGGATTGGGATTGGGAAACAATGCAAGTTGCTCTACTGTTTGCAGCTTTTACAATTAAAAGAAAAACACTCATTTTATTTCTTCATTTACCTTTTTCTTTCTATTTCCACTTTCTCTTGTGACTGCTTTAACTAAACTGACCAGTTTCTCTATAAACATCTGTTGTCGTGCTAATGTAGCTCTCTTTAGACGACAATCTTGGCCTCCCTGAAAATTAAAATGTTTAATTTCAAACTTATTTTCACGGTCATATTTTTTTCAAACTTGTATATTGGCACATAATTGATGGACATGTGTTATTTTTGTAACAATGTTAGCTTGTTATTGTTTGCAAACGTACAAAGTTTTGTGAAGACATGACAAATAAACCAAAGGTTTGAGAATAAGAATTTAAAGCCAACATTTAACAAAATGTTGAAGTACAAGATATAAGATTTACTTCTTTAAAACAACAAAGGGGTTAAGAGACTGTCCAAGCAAAACCCAGGCAATAGGTGGCACATGACAAATTTTGTTTTTCAAAAATTTTCATTGATTTCACATCAGGTTAACATCCATTTCCCAAACCAAATGCAGATTTTTGGTTTATTAAAGTGATAACTTAGATATAATTTATATAGAATGCATTGAAAATATGCAGAAAAAGGGAGATAACTCTTGCATATTTGCAAAATTTGGTTGCTTTGTTCATGAACTTTAAGGCTGAATCACAAGTCATCCATGTTGCTTTCAAACAAATCCTGGTGATTTTTGTTTTACATATGAGTCAAACAATATATTAAAACAATAAATTTGCTGGGATAAAATTCTTCATGTGCCAGCTTCTGTAGGCTTTTGCCCGATTTCTACATGGACAGCCTCTTAATTGACCTCACAAGAAATAGTTCAACAAATTTAAAGAAAATTTTTGTTAAATAAAGAAAGGAAGGGGTGTCCAGAGGTTAGAGCTCCCTAATTCAATGGAAAATTTTGTGCATTATTTGTTCTTGACCCTGAGAAAAATCCCCTTGAAAAAAATCAAGGGCATTTACTCATTAAGTCATGTTTAGGACATAATTATCATTGAAGTAAGTTGTTTTTATTGTACAAACCTTGACCAAAGCTTGGCTGAATCTTTTCATTATACACATGTACATATCATTGACTTTCTGTTCTTTAGCTGTTGTATCATCATTTTCACATTCTACTGATACATACCTAAAAAGATGAATAATAAAGAATTTAACTTTAATTTTTTTATTTTACTATGTTTTCTTCTGTGCTTATTTAAAGATTATTGATAGGGAGAAGTTTGGTCCCTCAAAATAGATTATTCTGCCACATTTAATAAGTCCCTGTCCTAAGGCAGGAATCTTGATCGAACCTTTATACATGTAAATGATTAAACTCTTTGTCTTTATGTCTGTTATATTATGACCATAAGAGAGTTTCTTTCTTTAATATCTGTTTTCGTTTTGAATCAATATTCATACACATACATGTATATCTTTGATCTAGAGCCAATTGCAAGAAAGCGAGCAGTAACCACTGGTCACACCGAAGGCTGCTTGCTGTTTTACATTGTAGATTTTAAAATTGTCAACTAGGCTTGTGTTGCATACATTTATTCCATGATTTTATAGTGGATTTTATTTTGCTAGGATGGCAGCATTTTCAGTGTTCTCCTTTTTTCAAAAAGGTAAGGTGGGTGTTTTGAAAAACCACTGACCAACCGGGTTTTTTCTACTGCTTAAACCTTATCAACCGGGTTTTTTACAGAGGCCAATCTAGAGGGAAGTTCATGGGTCTGGGTTCCTTTTTTGTTGCAGAAGTTCTGTCATCAAATATTCAAACTTTATTGTATGTTTTATGTTCTTTTTGTGGATTACTATTTCTAAGTTGAAGGTAAATATCAATATTCTTTTTCTTTCAATAAAACCTTTGAATAAACCACATGGACGTATGTCATTCTGGACACGTGCCAGCAATTTTTTATTTACATTTTCTCCATTTTTGATTGGATGATAAGAAATTTACATACAGTAAATTATTCTTAGCCCTCCTGTTTTACCTTGTCGGCAAATTTCTTTTATGTTTGCTGGTCACCTATCGATCTATGGTTTTAATTGGCTTGGGTTATGAAAGTGTCATTCAATGTCTTCATTTAATTAGTAACAAAAGACCTAATTAAACATGGAATTTTTTGAAAATTGCCGACCACCTTACCAAAATGAAAGGTGGTCGGCTCTGGAAAAAAGGTGGTCGGCACACCCGGCTTAAATGGCGAATGGAGAACACTGATTTTGCATTTTGCTCATAATCAAAAGTTATTCATAGAAGAAATTGTAACATCATTCATTATTCTTTTTAGCCGCAATACTTTTTTGGCAATTTTTGAGATCAGCAAATCACTTGCTGGTTTGAGAGACGCTTAACCTGAAGGCAAAAACATTAAAAAAGAACTTGCTTCTTTTTTTTCTACCCATACTTATATATTGTCTTGAATAAAAGTTAAGATATAATCATTTGTATTTACCAATAAAAGTAGTTGGCAAGTATTGAATTGTTACATGCCCTCTCAATCAGAAATGATGCTAAATCACTCTGAAATGAAAAATAATAAATTACAGAATGAAATATGAAGATTTTTCAAACAATTAATACAAGTTTCCTAATTCTATAAACTATATGCAAGGTTTTAAACGTTTTGTTTCCTTATGCCTCTGAGAAGGTCCATTGAAAAGAACAAAGAAAATAAATCGAAGCAAATTTATTTTGGTGAATGCAAGTCAAGCACTAAAATGAAACCTTGCTCGAATCACCCTCTATATTGAATGTAAAGTTGTTTTTTGTTGTTTTTTTTCATTAGAGCAATTCTAAGATGTATTTTCCTACCTCTTTTGTTATTTTTATTTCTGGACTTTCCTCCTGTTTAGGGGACACACCTCCTAGAGCATCAATTATGGAGTCATGTGACCCTGCTCTTGTCAACATTGTATGGGTTCTAAAAATAAACCGAAGTCACACATTGGTGTGTATAAGCATGAATAGAGATAAAGTAAAAGTGTCTGTTATCTAGATATTTTTTAAAAACCCTCCCCAACTTGTAAGGGGGTGGTTAAGGGCTATTTTCATGCAACATTTTTTATTTTCAGTGTTTTTGTGATTTTGATTTTTGTTTCTCATGATTCTGTGTTGACATGGTTGTACATGCTCCTTTTTGCCTTCATTTTAGCCCAGTGTTTCGTGTTAGACAACTGTTTCTACTGTGTGTCAGATTGTCTTTTATGCTTTAACATGCATGTTGAAATCAATTATATTCTCAAAAAACTTTGAATCAAAAGATTTGATTGAATTTCAAAATTATTAAAAATTTCAAATTCATTTTGTTGTGTTTCATGATTGACATTTTTCATCTTTTGTGTTTCATTTTCATGATTTTTTATAGCACATGTTTTCTTTGGCTCCCCCTTGTAACGAAAGCAAACCAAAAACATAACTTTACACGAACCTATCTCTGTCAGAAGGTTCACTTATAGAGTCTCTCCGAGTAGCAATCTGGTCAGTGTCATACTTAATCTTATCAAAGTCTTCATATCTCAAAGCCTGTACAAGTTGGAAAAGATACAGCAACAAATCCTGCAATAAATAAAGTTACATATTAACACCAATTCAAATATATACAAATTTCAAATGTTTGAATTATGCTAAGTCATGTAAGTGTTCAGATCTTATTTTGCATGCCTTGAAATTTTTCAAATACTATCTTCATAAACATTTGTGCACGTGGCTAGTTTCATAAGACATCTCAAATTGGAGTATTTCCTCATCTTGACTTATCTCTAAAGGAATTCCTATACTAATTTTGTTAAAAATTATTCAATTTGAGGAAATACTCAATTTATAGAAAATATCCTTTCTGAAACCAGCTGATAGCCTGGTACTCCAAGAAACAACTGAGTTTTTCTTTGGTAATGTTGCATAAGTTAGGTACTACCATATAGCGGGTTATTTTTGCGGTGGTTTAATTTTCACTTATTTTCGCGGATCAATGACAAGCCTGAAAATACAACCCGCGAAATATTTAAGCTTATGACAGTTATTTTCTTTGGTGTGATTCCTATTCTTTTTTAAGGCTTTATGGATCACTATTCTTTCTCTTAGTAAATTCTTTAAAGCTAATTTACATGTAAATTATCAATGATGAACATTCTTCCATCAATCAAGTTTCATTAATACACACAATCCACAAATATTAACGTTCAAAAGATTTTAAGCTTGTACACCCAACCCTTAATTTCAATTAATTAGTGAGTATCAATAGACATTTTAAATCGATGATAGAAAACAGTTACTAAGTACATTAATTTTCTTTATTAGAATCAACACCTCAATTAATGTTAATTGATTATTTACATTTCATTTTCTAAAAGAAACAAGACAATCTTCATATATTGTGTATGCTCCATGAACGAATCACGAAAATTAAACCCGTGAAAACTTAATTAAAAATAGTATTAATTAAAGTTTGTTTTTGCCTACAAAAACGATGTCTCCCCCCGTTTCCCCAAAAACGTCCAAGTTCAAAGGGCCATTTCTCCCACAAAAATATGAGGATAAAAATTTCCTGGTCATATGCACAACTACATATGGTGTCCTTTCTATATACCAAGTTTCATTGAATTCGGTTCAGTAGTTTCAGAAGAGTTGCGCTGACAAGATGATAAATGTGGATTTTCAGCAAATTTCTAAGTTCAAAGGGCCATTACTCCCACAAAAATTTGAGGATCAAAATGTCCTGGTAATATGCACAACTACATATGGTGTCCTTTCTATATTCAAAGTTTTGTTGAATTTGGTTCAGTAGTTTCAGAGGAGTTGCGCTGACAAGATGAAATATGAGGATTTTCAGCAAATTTCTAAGTTCAAAGGGCCATAACTCCCACAAAAATTTTAGGATCAAAATTTCCTGGTAACATGCACAACTACATATGGTGTCCTTCCTATATACCAAGTTTCGTTGAATTCGGTTCAGTAGTTTCAGAGGAGTTGCGCTGACAAGATGATAAATGAGGATTTTCAGCAAATTTCTAAGTTCAAAGGGCCATAACTCCCACAAAAATTTAAGGATCAAAATTTCCTGGTAACATGCACAACTACATATGGTGTCCTTCCTATATACCAAGTTTCGTTGAATTCGGTTCAGTAGTTTTAGAGGAGTTGCGCTGACAAGATGATAAATGAGGATTTTCAGCAAATTTCTAAGTTCAAAGGGCCATAACTCCCACAAAAATTTGAGGATCAAAATTTCCTGGTAATATGCACAACTACATATGGTGTCCTTCCTATATACCAAGTTTCGTTGAATTCGGTTCAGTAGTTTCAGAGGAGTTGCGCTGACAAACTTTGTGACGGACAGACGGACGGACACGACAAAAACAATATGTCTCCCCACAAAAGTGGGGGGAGACATAATTATTAGCTAAAGTATGGTCAAGGGAGGTAATTTGGCAAAAATCATGAAAAATCATTGTTTTTGGCTAATATCTTTGCTGATATGTAAAAATCAAGGGAAGAAACTCCACTTTAAATTGATTTCAGATGACGAATTGTTGCAAGATCTATAATGTGTCCAAAAAATGAGGGAAATCTATTGACAGGGAAAAAAGTAATGTTTTTGTGTGTTTTTATGGCTTTTCTTATATTACTCATAGTGAAATATTGATACTATAACTTGGTATAACTCGAAAAGTAGGGAAGACACCCATTGATTATGAATCAAATTATGAAAGAGTACATCATTTTGGACATTTATGCCAATTTTTGAAAATCTATTGACAAATTAATTTTGGACCCAACTGCCACGCTCTACCTTAATCCACAGTTCAATTTCCAATACAGTAAGGCTGCTGGTCAAATGTTTAAATTTTCAATTCCTGTTGTTTAACTTTGTCTAAATCATACAGTTTTGGCTCAAATATCTTGTTTTTACTCTTTATTCTATTCAATAAATTATAAAACAGGGTTTTGTTAGTGCCGGAGAATGACACTGTCTACAAAATTTGCCACATATGCGCAAATGTTGTGTTGAAATCTGGTAGAACATTATCAATTTCAAGGAAATTATGATAACAAAGTCGAAGAGATTTTTAGCTTGATGAAGTTTATGAATCGTGATATGTACCGAGATGCAATATGTAGAATATCACAATATGTATCTCTTGCCAAAAAATGTATATTCATACCCCTAATCCGAACACTATGTACCTTGTATGCTTAATATTTTATTTCCATTCATTGGTTCTTTTTTTCAATGGGAATCTTCGTGCAACAAATGCAAATTGTTTACTGCTTGTTAGATTATAAACAGATAACAAATTACAAATTGTAGAATGATATTTGTTTAATTCAAGTTTACCATCCTGTTAATCAAGCTCCACTCGTTTTACTTACCTCATCATCAGCTTGCCTCAGTCTAGATACGGCATATTTTCTGACGGTAGGATGGGTAAATGCTGGAGACAAAAGTTCTAAGGCATCGTCATGGTCCATGGGACTCCATCGACTCATTAATTCAATAGCTTGTTTAGATTCTCCTGATAGCTTCCAATTGACACACTTTAAAAACTTAGTCAGGGCCTGTGAGGAAAAAATGAATAAATTTACAAATGAATTTTGTTGAAAAATAAATATTTCTAGTTTCTAGTCTTTAGATTGTCATGCTAACGTTTATAAATTTAGAGCTTCATGGATTAAGTAAAAGATTTAGCATCATCACAAAGTTTTAGAAAATGAAGCATTGTTACTTACGCTTAAAAATTCTAATTCCTGAAGGTAATTTTGTTTGTCAGTTTTATGCCAATTAAAATGTTATTTGTTTTTTAGCTATTTAGAATTCCTTTGAAGAAATATTGTGCCAGTGTTGTTTTTTTTCACTTGCTGTTTGAAATTTTCATTTCTTTTTATCAAAGTTTTGTAAAAGCATTCTGATTTTCTTTAAACCAGTTTTGTGCAAATTCATGTTAAGAAAAAAATTTCATCTTGTTTTTATTCATTAAACATCTGTAAGAAATTCATAAAAAAAGATTTCCCTTTACATTATCTATTTTTGTATTTCAACTATTTTTACACCATGTATATGTCTACAAACTTGAAAAGTAAAAGAATAATCTCATTTCTAGTTACAAAATAACTTCTCTTTTGTTTAAGTCTATTTTATTTTTATTCTTATATTATCATGTACCTTTTTCTGATTAGACAAATAGAATCTAAATTTCCACACTAAATCTTGTTCCTCTGATGTTAACATTTTGGTTGGAGGATAAGCTACAATTGCCTGTGGAAAGGAAAATGTAAACAAGGGTACCAGACTTCTTTCAATGTTACAGACTTCTTTCAATGTTACAATGTAATCATTTACAGATAAAATTATTTTGTAAATTAATTTGGTAAGTTGTAATATTTTTTAAAAGGTTTTCATTGCTGTTGTTAATTGTGCTTTGTTGCATACACTTATCAACTGACCTGTTTTATGACTTCCTTTCTGTATAATATTTTAATTGATTACTTACAGCATATTAAAGATGTCCTTTTAATATGTTTATATATTTTGCTTTTACACATTCATGCTTGGTAAATAGCATACACTTTGAACTTACATTTAAATGGTCTCTAGTTTTAGCATCAGGTTTCATATCTCTATCTGTAGGACCACTATGTAGACTTCTAGCTAACTTGTGATGCTTACTTTCTACCAAGTTCTCCTAAATGTCAATAAATGAATAAAAATAAAATGCCTAAAGCTGATAAAATATTACTTGTGTCTAAGATTTAAATCAAAGAAGATAAATTCAAATATTGATGAAAAATGTTCAAACATGCACTTGAGTTCAAATGGAATATCTCACATAAAAATATCTCTTTTTTTTCATATACATTTTTACAATGTAGTGTATATACCATTTTCTTACCATCAAAATTTCTGGGTCAGGAACATTGACTATATCAGCTTGAGTTCTGTACTGATATGGCTCATCTCCACCCTTTAGTAAAATGTCACAAAAAATTAAATGAATATTAGAAGACTTCAAGAGCATGAATCAAGATGTTATGAAGCTATTAATAAATGAAATAAATGATTATACCATTTTTAGATCCAGCTAACTACTTGTCCTAACATTTAAAGAAATCTGTATATAAATAAACACCAATGTATGCAATAGATTAATTAATTACATGTAGTAATGAGGACTTTCACATTTTATCTACCACTGCTAGATTTATCTAGGAGATCAAATTAGCACTGGTCGGAGGTCTGTGGGACCTCAAATTTTTGTATTCCTTAAAAAGTCTTGGACCTGTGTGTTTTAAAATAACTATCATAGAGAATTTTTTAAACATATGGTGGACTCTCAATCTAGAACTGAAAAAAGTCCTGGACCTTTTGTTCTCAAATGTTAATTTGAACCCATTTATCGTCAACAGCAATACATTGTATTTGAATTGAGTTGCCGTATTTAATGCATTAATTGTTCTTTATTAATACCATATATATCATGTACTGTCTATTTTATGTTTGTATAACTCTTCCTGCTACTTGTGAGTTCCTGATTTGGAAATAGTAGATGTTACGTTACATTATGTTATGTTTTGTACCTTTTCAAAGTAGACAACTGTGTATTGTAGATCATTGAAGTGAACATATGGAAATTCTACCATCAAATACATGAAGTTAGAGTCTCGCTTTTGTTTTTCATTGATCAACTCGATTTCTCTGAACGTCAATCTGTCCAACCAATCAACTTTGACCATGTGACCATCTCGGTGTTTCTTACTCAACTGAAAATTCAAAAACAGGGCATTTAAAAGATATCATGTCACACATACCCCACAAGCCCTCCATCTAGAATTTGGAAAAAAATATCTTATTCAGGTAGAAGTGAAAAAAAATCAATAGGAGTTATCTTTCTTAGAACAAGAATATGTCCAATAAATGTATTGCCCAATCTTGCAATATTTGGAATGGACAAATGAACAGACAGGATGGACCAACGGAAGAACAAATGGACCCATACACTAAATGCCACCCTACTTTCTAAAATGTGACATAAAAGTCAGTGTCAAAAATATAACTCATTCAATAAATATTTTCTGTTTTTGCTGGAAATCATACTAGACCATCCTTTTGTTTTATTGAACAGCTGTGCAAAATATTATACTGTTTTCAAGTTATAATCCAGGAACCATTGGTTATATAACCAAAACAGAGGAGCTGGCATTTATTTTTGACACCTAACAAATTGTGTTCTAGATACTATTTAAAGCCAGAATGTTAAATATGTTAGTTCATGAAATCCTGTGCTCAATTTGCTACATTGAGGAGTACAAAAAAAATTCTTATTCTTAATCATAATTTTTTTTCGACACTTTTATGTTATCATTTGTAATCAGAAATTTACCTTGGCAAGTCTGCTCATTTGATCGTTAGAATCCTTTGTTTTACCAGGAGTGGTAGAATTTGTCAAGGGGTCAGATTCTATATTGGGCCATACTTTCAAGTCCATCATTCCTTTCCTAAAGGTTCTGAAAACACAAATATCTATGGTGAAACCAACTTTAATGTTTAAGGAAACTACAAATATAATCACAATATTTTTATGTTTAAAAAAGAAACTACTGTGGTTTCATTATAATATTTGGGGTATCAATTTTTGTGGTTTGCCTTGAAATTTAAATTTGATTCCCCATGAAAAGGAAATCTAACATTGATCTTTACAGTGCAGATATCAGAACCACAAATGTAAGCATCCACAACCTTATCAATATTCTTCAAACCAAAAAAAATTGTATGATCCTCAAAAATAAATGAATCTACAGTAATTAAAATTAAGCCTGTTCAAAATGAAAGTGTGATGATTCTAAGTTTGTAAAATAACGATTTGTTTGTTTCTTACAGACAGACAAACAGACTTTGTCCTGCAACTATTGCCTGCTATGAGTCATTTATCAGTTTATATGAATGCACAAATGAACTGGTTCTGAACTTGATCATATCTGATAGTTGAATATAAAAAATAATGATTATACCCTCTCTTGCCAAACAGGTTGATGGTAGTTCCTCCAACAGGGAGTGCCTTATTAGTTCCATAGATATCCCATATTGTCATTGATAACACTGCATTTCTGGGCAAATCACTGAACTTTAGTGGTAAAGTAAGCCATTCATTCCAACTGAAATAAAAGCAGGTCACTTATTATATTGAAACAATAATCATAAATCTCAGAAAATATTGCGAAATTGCATAAGTTTAATAATAGGAAGTTTTAAGATAAAAATTGTGGCATATTTAAATCAAAATATTGCCCAGCCTTTTCTACCATTAATCATACCATTTGTATGTACATGTATCTGAACAAGGTACATGTATGTAGTAGAAAATTTTCTAACATTTTCAAAACTAAAAAGTATAAAATTTATGTTTAATTTTTTTTTTTTAAGTGACAGGAAATCATGTTTTTGATTGAATGAATCATAATAGATATCACTGAGATATGGAATAAGTGTACATGACACAACCTCATAAATTATATAATTAAAGGTAATGGAAAAATCTGCAAAGGAAAACTGCAAAATACTTTCAAACACATTGACAAAGTGGTACAAAATGTACATGCATGACATGAACAAAAATGTATATTAGTGTTACGGTTTGATTTTTTTAAAGTGACTATACAATACATTTATTATTCCATTCTGACATTTTTTTCTCTTACTTCCATCGAGTACTAAATGCCTTATAAGAAGTGCTGACTGCAAGTGATAGTGGCCTTCCATCTGAATATATTCTACAGGTTACAAAGAGATCTGAATGCCCATCCTGATACACCCCAGAGAACTTCAACATGGGATCTTCCAACAGTTCTTGATAACTTGGTCTTTGTCTTTCTCCTTCCAAAGTTCCACTGGAAAAAAATAAGAGCATAGAAAAATACAAGGAATGTGAATATGGGTCACAGATGCCCCCATGTAGGGCTTCAAACAATAAGTGGATGTCCAACGGATCTGAAAGTTGCTTGTCATTGGATCACCCTACCAAATTTCAAATCATTCTCATGTACAGTTTCTGAGAAAAGCCTGACAGAAATATTCAAGTCAATTCATCATATTGAACCCCTCCTCAAGAGCCTTCATATCTCAATGAACTACTGTTAACAAATAACAACTACCTCCCTAAACCTTGTTGGTTTTGTAGATGGGCACCAAATGGAACTGGAGATCATATGATCCACACAACCTCCACCAGGAATCGAAACCTGATTGCCCTGTGACAAATGAGCTTAAGATTTAAAAATGAAGCTGACTCAATAACCTACTGCCTTTATAACTCACTAGAACAAAACTTAAGGTTTAAGAGGCTGTCCAAGCAAAACTCAGGCAATAGCTGGCACATGACAAATTTTGTTTTTCACAAATTTTCATTGATTTCACATCAGGTTAACATCCATTCCCCACAACAAATGCAGATTTTTGGTTTATGGAAGTGATAACTGAGATATAATTTATATAGAATGCATTGAAAATATACAGAAAAAGGGAGATAACTCTTTCATATTTGCAAAATTTGGTTACTTTGTTCATGAACTTTAAGGCTGGATCACAAGTCATCCATGTTGCTTTCAAACGAATCCTGGTGATTTTTGTTGTATATATGAGTCAAACAATACATTAAAACAATAAATTTGCTGGGATAAAATTTTTCATGTGCCAGGTTCTGTAGGCTTTTGCCTGATTTCTACATGGACAGCCTCTTAAACTGTCTCATTACAGAAATCATTGTGTAACTGGGACAGTTTAAATACCGCCTGAGAAAGATTCTCAAGATATTTTGACCTCGTAAGATCACCAATAAACTGCTACATGAAAAAGCAGGATCAGAAGAGAAGACTACTCTTCTGACGCAAAAGCATTGGAGATGATTTGGCCACATATTAAGAAAAATTAATGATGACCTAGCCAGAACTGCACTAAGGTGGACACCAGAAGGAACAAGGGGTTGCACTAAGTCGTGCTAAGCATACCCCCACTCGGCCATTCAGAAAACAGGAAGAAGATGACCAACTGACCTGGAAAGGGGAGGCACGGTACAACTCATCATGCTAAAGCTGTATACCAAATTTGAAATCAATCCTTTCTCTAATAGCCGAGAAATCTGTTACGAAAAATTGTCTATTTTTGACCCATAAAAAGTCTAAGTCAGCTCGGAAAACAGGAAGTAGATGCTGGACTGACCTGGAAAGGGGAGGCACGGTATAACTAATCATACTGAAGCTGTGTACCAAATTTGAAACCAATCCATCCAGTAGAAGCCGAGAAATCTGTTACGAAAAATTTCACTTTTCAAATTTTTTACCCATAAAAGTCTAAGTCGGCTCGAAAAACAGGAAGTAGATGATGGACTGACCTGGAAAGGGGAGGCACGGTATAACTCATCATGCTGAAGCTGTGTACCAAATTTGAAACCAATCCATCCAGTAGAAGCCGAGAAATCTGTTACGAAAAATTTCACATTCCAAATTTTTTTCCCCTAAAAAAGTCTAAGTCGGCTTGGAAAACAGGAAGTAGATGATGGACTGACCTGGAAAGGGTGGGCATAGTATAACTCATCATGCTGAAGCTGTGTACCAAATTTGAAACCAATCCATCCAGTAGAAGCAGAGAAATTGAACCGGACAGACAGACGGACGGACGGACAAGGTGATTGCAATATAGCCCCCTCTCTTATGAGTGGGGGTATAAAATCAAAACAGTTAAGACCTAAAATAACATTGCGACAAACTATTGAGGCAGAAATGAAAGAACTTGGAACTAGCTCGGGTGAACTAGAAAAAAAGGCACAGAACAGAAAAGGTGCGAGATCCCTAGTCCTTGCCCTATGTGCCACCAGGCATAACAAGGACTATGTACATGTAGGTAGGTAACTTCTAGTAGGTAATATAAAGCCACAAGTAGTAGACTCGACTAGAGGTTTAAATCTTTAGCTCTTTTGGTTAAGAGCTGGCTTGTCACTGGAGCCGTAAGGGTTCAATCCCCAGTGACAGTGGTGTGGATCATGCTCTCCACTCCAGTCCAGTTACAATTGCAAGAGTTCTATTTTAACTATTTTTGGGTGGTGCCTAAAATGTGTAACCTGTTCCCGTACCCTTACCCACACCCAGGTTTGTCAAAATTTCACATATTCTCTTCGACTGTAGAGAAAACAATGTCAATCATTGTGATATTTGACAAGAGCCTTTTAAATATAACATTGACTAGAAGGCACCCGCGAATTCGCGGGGAAAGTTGCCTGAACATTTCCATCGATATGGGACCTTGGAACTGAAAACCTGAATGCTGACAATAATGGGCTAACATAAATACAGATGCACATAAATTATTTTTCTTTGTGTTGGTCACCAAGTAGTGTTTCCGTCCATTTCCATATTTCAAGTGGTTCTCAACATTCATTGTTCCTTTGTTAACCACAACACCTCCTGATATATTTCTCATCAATTTATGTTCTTACATTATCTCCTTTATGTCTTTCGCCCATGGCCATATATGAGGGGGGTAGGAGGGGGTCTGATCCCGTAATCCCGAACTAATTTTTACAAAATCCCGTCATCCCGATTTAAAAATGAGAAAATCCCGAATCCCGGTAAAGTTGATATTATTTTATTCCCGGAATCCCGAACTTAAATTGTCCAAATCCCGAGCTTAATTATGGCCAATCCCGGTGTCCCGAAAAAGGTCCTACCCTCCTCATATATTACCCATATTATGCAACGCCTATCAAAAAATGAAAGGGTGATAAATTTATGTTTATTTTCGTGCAACGTTTTCGACTGTCTATTTTTGGATGTTTTCGTGATTTTGATTTCTCACGTTTTCGTTATAGACATAGATGTACGTGCTCTGTTTTGTCTGTATTTTTGCCCCGTGTTTCGTGTTGGGAAACATATTTCTTGTGTCCCCTTTGCCACTCTCATTAAACATATAAAAAGAGGAGGAGGTTAACACCAACTAACTCAGTCACTCACTAAAACATTATTGAACCACTGTTTTGCCCATTTACCCGTACTGGTACTGTTATTTTTTTTTCATTTTGCTTGACATAAAAATAAACCATAAAAAGGGAATTTAAATACCCTACCCCCACCCCCAATATATTTCTCTTTATCATTTCAATTCAAGTCATGTTAATTTTATCATCTCCTTTATATAACCCCTACAACTTGGCTGCGTGTAGCATTCTTGTTGTATTTAGAGCCTGTATCTTTACCAAAGTTTTTTAGTGTAGTTTTAGGTGAACCGGTTGTCGTTTCGGTCCTATGAATTTTGGCAATTTATGTAACATAAATATAACCTATTTAAAAATTTGAAAATAATGGATTCGGACCTGTAATTTTTAAATTCCTAAAACGCTATTTCTTTGCCTGCAGTTGGACATTTTGCTAACTTCTTTTCATTTTTTTTATTGTTACGTTTATTGTTTCATTATTTTATATATCTACCTGTCCTGAAGGCTAAAAATATGCACAATGTGACACATACCATATACCTGTATCGAAGTTGATCAGTTCAGGTTACTTTTAGTGATCATCAGATAGGGGCGGTTTTAAAAATATTGGGATAGAATTCGGACGCTATTTCTTTGACTCCAGTTAAACATTTTACTAACTCCTTTTTATTTAATTTTTTTGCTTCGCATATCATGTTACGTTTCTTGTTTTATTATCTTTTATCAAAACCTGAAGGGTGCTTAAATATTGGGGATAGAAACGAACGTATGGTTAATTTGTAATTTTAAAATCAAACTCGGCAATATTCCGTAATTTTTTTTAACGTTTTGTCCCCCCATTCCCCCATAGCATCACAGAAAAATGAAATATTCAATAGTGATAAAGTACACTGTTTATTGGTTATGTTTATAACAAAAACTTATTATGAAGTAGATTGTGAAAGGAATAAAATCCGAACATAGAAAAAAGTCTATAGATTTAATAATATAGATTGTTTATATATCTCCAAACATCAAAACTAACATTCATATTGAGATATGTTTTATGTTTTTACTTGATACCAACATTGAAAATTTATCAGTACCTGATGACATACACAGCCTTTTCTTATCAAATAAGAAGAAGATTTATTTTAAACATGACTTTATAAAAGTTACAAAAATATTTCAGCAATTAGTGGATGAAATTTTTATATAAAAACAATAACTACCCCTTTCACAATTTAACATTATACCAAGGGAAATATCGCGATTTTATCCAATGTTTACAAATTACCCATACCCAGCGAAAATCCCGGCCAAAATTTTGATAATTTCTAGTGTAAAAATTAATGTTGAACATATTCATATATCACATATATCAGAATCAGAAATTTTATTGGAATAAAATCCAAACAATTGGACTATTATATAAATTATTTGCCATAATCATTAAATATAACACTAACAATTAAAAATCCCCATTTACGATTAAAAAGGAAAATTTAAAAGAAGATAAAAGTTATCATTTCTTTGGCACCTTTGTGTTAGTGTAAACTTCTGGTTACACATTTTAGGCATCAAAATTTTCTAACAAATATCATTGATTTTTGAAAATTAGAAAAAACGATTTGAAAAACAAATAATTCCACTTCATTGAATTATGTGAATAACTTATCAGTAAACTTCATGCACAATTTCAGAAAGTTTAATCCCATTTATGCTGTTAACAAGTCAAAATCTAAAACTGGTGCGTGTACAGGTAAATGTGCTGAAAATGGTACGGGTATCGGTTACACATAATTTAGGCACCACCTGTTATTAATGTTAATTAGACTATTTAAAGGTGGCTGGCATGACAAGTGAAAATGATCAATTTGCTAATTTCTTTGAAATGAGGGAGCGGACAGGGGTACGGGGTTTGAGGGGGCGGGGAGCAGGTGTAGAAGAGGTGAGGAACAGGGGTAGAGGGGGCAGGGAGCAGGGGTAGGGGGACAGGGGGTACCAGGGTTGAGTTTGCAGGGAGCAGGGGTGGAAGGGAAAGAGAGCGTAGGTGGAGGGGGCGGGAGCAGGGAAAGAGGACCCCCCTGTAATGGAGCTCTGCAAATGTAAAGATGACAAGAAGCTGGAATCACCTTTCTGAACATCCAGGAAAAAAATGGAAAAACAAAGAACAAAACATATCATTATCAGAATAAATTTCAAGACATTTACAATATTGGATGCATAAGAGTATGGTTTTGTAATTACACTTTGATTTGGACGTTGACATCAAGATCACAACTGTACACATAATTAAAACGATCTGTAATTTCTGTCATGTCAAAAAAAAATATCAAGGGGCGTAATTCTAAAAACAAAAGCGGTGAAGAATGAAAATCGATACTGTTTTAATTTTTCTCTTTCTGAATATTCCTTCATAAAAAAAGTTTAGTTTACAAGCAAGATATTTGATTCATTCATATTTGATTTACTCGAATGCAAGATGAATATTAAAGATGAATAAAAATGTTACACAGATAAATCAATTGTGAAAATTATCTGGATATTTTTTCGGGGTCTAATTTATGGTCGAACCGACAACCACAAAATTAAAACCAGCAAGAAAAAAAAACAAGAAATGCCTCTCCACTGTGTTCAAGACAGAAGGTATCAGTTTTTAAGTGGTGCTCATTTCTTTGCAATATCATTTTGTCATTGCTGCAATATTGCTGCCTTTTATTTTGCTAGCTGGAACTTCCCAAACCAAAATGAAATCCCTCCAACCTCTAAAATCTTCTTTAGGTATACAGTTCACTACTGCATTGATAATTACGAACTGTTTGCGCAGCGTGGCTAAAATAGTAATTTATGATTTTAGGGAAAAAGAAAAACTAGATAAATAAATTATATGTTATTAATAATAAATGTGCAGCTTAAACAGAAAAATGTGATTAAAACTATGTACAAAGGGTATGTTGGAATTTAATGTAGTGTGTAGAGCACAGCTGGGGTCAGCTGTACTCTAAAGGCATCCAGAGTGTTGGCGTTAACAACACTTGCTGGTAGGGAGTTCCACTGTATAATGGTGTAGGGAAAAAATGAGAATTTATAGCTGTCTTTTAGAACTGAGATTTGCCGAAATGTGAAGTCATGGTTTTTACGTGTTCTATGGTCTGTGGGTACTAAGACTGTTGTTGGTATTGCGACTAAGTTGTGAACAATTTTGTAAAACATGGTAAGTCTGTATTTTAGTCTGCGTTCCTCTAGTGTTGGCCATTGTAGTTTGGTTAGCATTTCATTTACACTGCTGGTATTGTGGAAGCGATTACAGGCATACCTTGCTGCTCGTCTTTGGACCATTTCGATTTTATGAGTTTGGTCAGCTGTATGAGGGTCCCAGACAGAACAAGAATATTCGAGTTTGGGCCTGACAAGAGAAAGGTATGCCTGGCTCTTGATGTTTTCATTTGAGGTTTTGAGGTTTCTTCTTAAAAAGCCTAGTTGTTTGTTACCGTTTGCAATAATATTGTTTGTGTGTTGTGACCATTTTAAGTTAGATTGTAATGTTAAGCCTAAATATTTAGCAGATGTAACAAGTTCAAGTTTGTGATTATGTAGGATGTAGTCATGTTTGAAAGGATGTTTTTTCTGGGTTACAGTGAGAACTGTGCATTTGTCCGGATGGAAGGCCATCAACCAGTCACTTTCCCATTTTGCTGCAGCATTGAGGTCCATTTGTAGGGCCTCACAGTCAGATGCTGATGAAATGGTTTTATAGATGATGCTGTCATCGGCAAACAGTCTGAGCTTGCTGGAATTCAGGTATTCTGGCAGGTCATTTATATATGCCAAGAATAATACCGGGCCCAAGACTGTGCCTTGAGGTACACCTGAAGTGACTGGGGCAGTTGATGATTGTTCTCCATCCAGGACAACTGTCTGAGTTCGGTCAGAGAGAAAAGCTTGTACCCATTTTAATGTGTTATTTCTGATGCCATAATACTGTAATTTATAGAGAAGTCTGCGGTGTGGAACTTTGTCGAAGGCTTTGGCAAAGTCCATAATAATGAGATCTGTTTGTTTGTTGAGGTTATTGTTGGCCGCCAGTTCTTGAATAAAAGAGATGAGTTGGGTTTCACAAGATCGAGACTTACGAAAACCATGCTGAAGATCATAAAGAATGTGATGTGATTCAAGATGAGTAATGATGTGCTTTGTGATGATATGCTCCATGAGCTTACAGCTGATGCAAGTTAAAGATATTGGTCTATAATTTTCGGGTTTGTATTTTTCACCTTTTTTGTAAACAGGAGCAACATTGGCATGTTTCCAGTCTGAAGGAGTAATGCCTGACTTGAGTGATTTGTTGAAAATAAGAGTAAGAATTGGAGCGGTTTGGGTTTGGAGTTCTTTGAGTATGCGGCCACTGATGTTATCTGGCCCACTTGCCTTGTGAGGATTTATATTGTTAAGGAGTTTTTGTACGCCGGGTAGAGTGATATGGAGAGGTTTTATATCAGGGTGGGGACTAGGTCCTTTGTCTGGAATGGAGGCATTTGGTTCAATAGTAAAGACAGATTGAAACTGGGTGTTTAGTATGTCTGCCTTTTGCTTGGTATCTGCGATAAGCTGACCCTCTTTTTTAAGTGGTGCAACACCAGAGGTGTCTGTGCGTACAGCTTTAATATATGTAAAGAGGTTTTTAGGTTTACACTGATTATTGATGTCATTTCCTGGTTCTGATATAGGTAGGTCTAAAATCATGTTTTCGATGTAGTTCCAATAAGCTGCTCGTTGTTCCTTTTGTACTTGTTGCTTTAATTTCCTGAATTTTTCAGTATATTTCTTGTCCTTTTTCATTTTATGATACATTTTGTTTTTCCTGTTAATCATTTTTCTAAGGTTGTTATTAATCCAGGGTAATCTCTGTTTGTATGAGAGCATTTTGTGAGGGATGTTTTTCTCGACAGATTGTATTATGTCAGATTTGAAGATGTTCCATAATTCATTGACATCTGTTCTGGGATCTAGGTTTTGTAAGGTACTATAGGTGTTTTCAAGGTCTTGTTTGATATTATCCCACTCAGCGTTTTTAAATTTGTATATTTTTCTAGGTGTTTCTCTGACTCTACGTAACCAAACATCCTTTTCAACATAGACAATGTCATGGTCACTCAGGCCAAGTGGTGGGATGGTATTGACTGTTTATATCTGATGGTGTATTAGTAAATACTAGGTCAAGAGTTTTGTCTTTACGTGTAGGGATGTTTACAATTTGGTTGAGGTTATGATCATACATGGTATCAATAAGAAGTTGGTGCTGATCTTGATTAGGTTTGCCAGGGATGACTTCAGGAATAGACCAGTTAATATTTCCAAGGTTGAAGTCTCCGCCTAAAACGATGATGGATTTTGAGGTTTTATTTATTCTACTAAGGGAGATTTCAAGTTGAGTAAGGGAAGTGCCATTATCTGATGGTGGTCTATAGAAGGAGCCTACAATTAGATTTCTTGCTCCTGAGATGTTAATTGTTGCCCAGACAATTTCACAATTAGTCTTTAGTTCAACATTTTCAGTGCTTATGAACTCTTTAGATATAGCTAAAAGCACTCCACCATGGCTTTGATTATTTTTACCAGGTGGGCGGTCATTTCTGTAGACATTGAAGCTGTTTGTAGGAAAGAATTCAGTAGAAGGTGTACTACTATTAAGCCAGGTCTCTGTCCCAATAATGATATCGGGTTTGGCTGAATCAATTAGCTCTAATATTTCAGGTTTCTTATTGTTTATTGATTGGAAGTTGATTGTTATGATTCTAAGCGGCCTTTTGTTCTTATTTGATGTTTTTGGTTCTTTGTGCTTATCATCATTTCTGGTATGTTTTGGTAGTGGAGATGACATTGCCACTGGGGCACCTGGACTGCTCATTATTGAGCTATCACTTAAAGTATTAAATGAATTTGATGTTTCAAATGTTGAGCAATTAAAGAGGCTTGTAGAGAAATTTGGCATGCCACATTGGATGCATTCCCAGCTGATGTTACTGGATTCCATGCAGTTATAGATATGAGATGCTACATCCTGACAATCAATGTGATACCAGGTATCACATGTGTCACAACAAAGTGCTTTATGTTTCCAGGTGATAGCTTTCTGACAGGAGCCACAAGGCCAACGAGGTGTACGTGGTCCTGGGTTTGATTCTGTATCGGAGGCATTAGCAATCAAAAGTAAGAATAAATAGAGTTCTGAGTGATGAGTTTTAGATTTTAAAACTTGGAGAATTTTAATGGCCTCTAGTTGTTTCCAATTATTTCTCTGCAATGATAACAAGTTTACAATGGGGAAATGGTCATTGCCATTGGGAACATGTAGGTTGTGAATCACATTTTCCCTCTCAAGTAGAGTAGAATTCTGTGCATTGAGAATGTTATATCCAGTAAGAAGAATAGGTATGACAATCATACAATATCTAAATACCATATTGATCAAATAATTTACCTGTTGTGCGTGAGCTGAAAAAGTGAAAAGAGGGTACACTAGGTGTTAATCGAGTAGGCAGTGTTAAGTCTTCGTCTCCCGGGCGACTCAGGAGCTCAGGTACTGGAAGAGCCTGTCATGCTATTAGTAAACAGGTTAAGTAAAGCCAAAAGATAGTCTGGTGTGTGTATTGCAGTTTGGTTTGTTTACTTCCGGTTTCGAGGTGTCATGTGACCGCTATTGGCGGTGTATGTCATTCATTTGAATGTTCAGATGTAAATTGTCAAATTTTGTTGTATACCTATTTATATGAGATGAATATGTGGAATACCCAATGTACTTATAGTTTAAGAAGTTTAGAGACAAATTTGTCAGTAATAACCAAAATATTGGACTTTCTTCTCAGCTTAATTTAGAGCAGCCATTCACAGCCACGCATGCGCATCTGGTACTAAAATGTCTAGTACTGTAGTAAGAAAAGGCATTAAGACATCTTTATTCACAACCTTTTTTGACACCTTAATCTTTTGATGAGTTTCAAAATTAAAGGCAAAAGTCAGGTCTTATAATTGCATGTAGGTCACACTCACTGTCTCTGTCTGTCGTTGGCCCTAATCCCTTTAATTTGGGATCTTGTAAGTCTGTAGTCTGGATCTTGTATAAATTCATAGAACAAAAAACAAAATTATCACGGAGGTCGAAAGATTTACCTTCATGTTTAAGCACATTTTGCAATTGTGCCAAACCTGCTTAAGGTATTTGCGAAAAGGTATTTGAAAACAGTGGCATAAATCATTTTTGAAGTGTGAAAAATTCGCTCGATGTTTTAGACAAACTTCGCGCTTTTGAAGGTACTTACCATACAGTTGATAGCTACGATTTTTCTACTTTGTACACTAACCTTCCTCACTGTCTTATTAAAAAACAATTTGAATATCTGGTTAAATGGTGTTTCGATAAATCTAAAAGTGACTATATCTGCTCTAAAGTTTCTAAATTATTTAATAAATCGTTTTTTAGCAACGAGACTCATAAAGGTTACGTCAATTGGACTGATGCAGAAATGATAACTGCTCTAAATTATCTTTTGGACAACATTTATATTCGTTTTGGGAGAACAATTTATCGCCAAGTCATTGGTATCCCTATGGGAACTAATTGTGCCCCAATTATTGCTGACCTTTTTTTGTATTGTTATGAATCCCAATTTATGGCAAAACTTCAAAAAGACCCCAACAGACAACATCTCATTGAAACTTTTAATTATACATACATGACATACAGATATTTAGACGACATTCTTTCACTAAACAATCCGACATTTTCTAATTTTATTACGGAAATTTATCCCAAGGAATTAACTTTGAATAAATCTAACCTTACTGGTGATAGATGCCCATTTTTAGATCTAGATTTAAGTATAATCAATGGAAAATTACACACTAAAATATATGATAAACAGGATGACTTTTCATTTCCTATTGTGAATTTTCCTTTTCTAGAGGGAGATGTACCACTTGCTCCGTCTTACGGAGTATATATTTCACAGTTGGTAAGATATGCTCGGATCTGCAGTGGTGTGTCTGATTTTAATGATAAAAACCGGTGTATTACAAAAAAATTACTAAAACAAGGATATCGTTACCACAAATTAGTGAAGTCGTTTACTAAGTTTTATCATAAATATCTATACCTTATTGGAAAATTTAACTGTACACGACAACTTTTGATTGTAAAGGGAATATCCCATCCAGATTTCTACGGTAATGTTGTTTATAGAGCAAATAAATTCAAAAACAATCCCTTGGGAATGCAAAATTGGCTTAAAACTTTATTAAATAAAGGTTATGAAATGGATATTTTAGTGAAATCTTTGAATTTAGTCTTCTTTGGTAAAAATATTGATAATTTGATACTTACTTTAAAATGTTAATTGCCTTTTTATACTTATGTCATTTTTGAGCATTACAGCGGTCAAGTGTGTCTGTTTTGTGTGATGATGCATCATCAAATCAAGTGTTTGACGTGTTGTGTCGGATTTAAAATCGACATACTTGATTTTTTTTACATCAGTCGATGGATGCTTCTTAGCTAGTTGTCAGTAACTTCGAGTGTTCTCAAGAGAGTATCTTTACGTCCCGTTAATTACCTGTTGTCCTTTTGTCTCAGATACTCTCTTGTTGAATTGAACTTCTATCGATTTGATTTTTTACTGTGTGTTAGTTTGTGCTTTGTTTTTGATTATCATTAGGGGGAAGGTTGGCGCCAAAAAACTAGTTTAACCCACCACTTCTTTGGAAGTGCCTGTACCAAGTCAGGACCATTGCGATCTTTAATTCTTCTGGTTTTGTGTTTCTCTCAAATAAAAATTACAACAAAGTTCCAGACAAAAGCTTCTGTATTTTGTTCATGATAATTTTCATATCCTACATGTCCTATTATTTTCTACTTATAAAACCTAATTCCAAGAAAATTTTACAGAGTCACACTATTTTACGTAACTATTTATTATGGGTTAAGGAAATTTTACAGTGTCACACAATTCTATGTTACTATATATATATATTAAGGACTTAAAGATCGCAATGGAAGAGGGAGGTTTGGCGCCATAAAACCTGGTTTAACCCCGCCACATTTTAATGTGCCTGTCCTAAGCCAGGAATCTTTATCAAAGCTTATGTTTGTATTTAGTCGAATTTTTGTTAATTGTTTTTTGTCAAGAAGAGGGTCTTTCAATGCACTTTGGGATTGGGCTTGAATCATATGTATTTTATTTTCAATCCAGGGGCCAATTGAAAAACAGCGAGCAGCGAATGCTGGTCACATTGAAGGCTGCTGGCTGTTTTCCATTGTGGATATTTAAAATATACGTTTATAATGTAGGTTGTGTCGCGTACACTTATTCCACATCTCATTTTCTTCTATTAATACATACAACTCAACATCCCAAGATGCCTAGTGTGAACAATGGGGAACAAATTGTTCATCTTTTTTATCAACTGGGCGTTCAACTTTTAATAATCCATGTAAAATAAACGTTTATTAAATCCAATATACGAAATAAAACAATTACAAATTAATATTACATTACACACTCGATGTTATAAGAGTGGAGCAAGTTCTTTATTAGCTCTAACATTCTAATGTTCTAACACAAACAGATACATTTAATAAACTAAACCCCTCCCAATTCAACATTAAAAGTAATTAAGAATTCTAAAAATGACCAATAGCTTTCTCTCTTATAGAAACCTTTAGACTAAGACTATAAACATATTTTAATGTCAAACAATGTTTATCATGAAACCTTAATGAACTTTACAGTTACTCTGGTCAGCCGTTATCAAAATAGCAATGAAAATTAGAGAAGAGATAAATTGATTTCAAACTCTGTGATGTTCCTTTCAATTCCCAGATGGACATGAAAAAGATGAACATGTGTGGAACTGACCAGTCTAGACTAATAAAATTAATTAATTATTTTCTGACCCATAATCATTATAAAATATAACACTAGTTACGGTATTGTTATAGGGTTGAATTCAGTAAATATGCATACGTCATTAAGATCCGCCCCTTTGTAGGAGAGCTTTCTGGTACGTAATTGACATCTCTGAGCTCCAGGATTTGTTGATAATTTTTCAAATAATTTTTAAAAAAATCTCTAGTATATAAACAAACTCCAAAACATTAAAAAGTTTCATTAAATGTACATTTTGATTTTTTGCCAGTGCATTTATTGAGGCATGGGTATTGAATGAATTTACTGCGAAATTACAATGTTTACAAACAATGACATGTGAAAAGCCAAAATATGCCGCATAGGTATATGGTTTTATTAGTGCAAAAGAACCTACTGCATCTTATCTTCATCGAATGAAATATGAAAGATTCGGCATTTTAAAGATGAAATTTCTATGAATTTATTTCTAAAGTTGGTAATGCATTAAATCAAATGGGGCTTTCAATACTGGATTCAACCCTATACCTGAGGTAAATTATGAATGAATGAATATTTTGATATTTTTAAACTTTTTTTGAACTTTTCTTCTATGTTTGCATAGATATAAGTGAAAGCATAGTAAATTTGACAAACTGCACACCCAGGTTTTCCTAAAAAAAAACTGCTGAATCAGCATTTTTACATATTTTCTATGAATTTAGCCCATGTAATTTAACAAGACATGGAAATCATAATTATTTCAAAACAATTGATTTTTAATGTTGAAATTTATATTGATGAATATTCATTCTTACTTTTCGCAAGCTCAGGTCACTCCACAGTTGTTATTTTTTTGTCGCGACACTTGCGAAATGTCTCAGATGTTTACAAATTTAGTTAGCCATGGGAGTCCGGATAAAAAAAATTGATATAGTCAAAATATTTTCTAACTTAAGGTCATGTTTGTCAGTATCTCCTTCCTTCTATCTTAGTTATGTCATACATTCCCTAAAACCTGTATATTGTTTTAATACAATTTATATTCTATTAAAAAAGAGGCTCCAGGAGGCCATTTTTCTCTCAAAAAGTCTCAGTTGTTAAGTTAAGAACAGCTGGTCTTGTTTTCTAATTACTGGTAAAATTTTGAGATTATTGTACTAGAATGAATGAGAAGCTAATATTCTTACAAATAATATGCATAACTACTTATAAATGACATCTTTTTTGTGTTTTATAGTGAATTGTGTGTTAGACACCTGCATTTTGATATTTCATATAGAGCCATAAGGTCATGAAATGGTAGTTTGTATTTGTTTTTATATGTTCAAAAGGTATTTAATTTGTAAAATCTGACTCTTGTTTTCTTCTTTTGTGTAAAACATAACATAAATGGTCCAAAATACAGAAATTGGTTCATATTAGGCATACTGTAAAACATGGTCTGGCTTGTACTCATTTCTTTATATAAGCTTCTATAGTGCATCTTTGAGTGGTTTCAGGTGGCTAATTATGAGAGATAACATGCACTTATTTATTTAATGGCTTTTATTCATCATGTTTTACAATTCTAGGCAGACTGAGAGTATTTATAGACAGAAATACTTAGATGAAGTCAGATATTTCAAAATGCATTTTTCTGCAATATGGACACACACTTTCATGAACCTGGCAAAATACCAGAAAGAGGAATAGGTGGAAGGTCATACAATGAAAACAAAGAGTATCCATCAGAATATAGCAAATCATAGTTTATTTAAGAATTTGAAGAAAACTCTTTCCTTATAGGGTTGAATTCAGTAAATATGCATACGTCATTAAGATCCGCCCCTTTGTAGGAGAGCTTTCTGGTACGTAATTGACATCTCTGAGCTCCAGGATTGGTTGATAATTTTTCAAATAATTTTTAAAAAAATCTCTAGTATATAAACAAACTCCAAAACATTAAAAAGTTTCATTAAATGTACATTTTGATTTTTTGCCAGTGCATTTATTGAGGCATGGGTATTGAATGAATTTACTGCGAAATTACAATGTTTACAAACAATGACATGTGAAAAGCCAAAATATGCCGCATAGGTATACGGTTTTATTAGTGCAAAAGAACCTACTGCATCTTATCTTCATCGAATGAAATATGAAAGATTTGGCATTTTAAAGATGAAATTTCTATGAATTTATTTCTAAAGTTGGTAATGCATTAAATCCAATGGGGCTTTCAATACTGGATTCAACCCTATACCCTCCCACGGTACCTCTGTGAGGGTTATGATTCCAGCCCTTTCAAAGGAGCTCAGCGAGACCAATTGATGGTGTTCAAGAACGCATTTAAAGAGACAATTTTTGACCCAGGCTCTTTTTTATTTGATTATTTATTAAATGTTATTTTAAATTATCATGATCATGATGATTATACATGTAATTGATTACGACATGAACTTATGGAGGTTTAATTACTAAGTAATTAACGTACTAATTAAAATTCTGATCTTGATCTTCATAAAATTCCAGATCAGTGTAAATTTGAAAATAACTCAACTATAGGATAAATCTGGAAATTTAGCAACACAGTTGATTCAAGGAATTACAATTCTAATTCCTTGGTTGATTAAAGAAATTGATCCTCAAACACATTGTGCCATATTAAGATTTATACATTCACAAAAACAATAAAAAAAGTGTGCAATAAAGAAAACTATTTTGCTCCATTGAGGTGGATGGGTGGGAATCGTAACCCTAACGGCGAGTATCGTGAGAATGGTAGGGAGGGTTACATTATCATAACTACATGTACACGATGCCATGCATGAACAAACAAAAAATAAAACATGAGCATGAGGTCTTGACAACAAAAATTATAGGTGTGCTTGCTGCTTACATGTAGGCCTTTAGGATAACCTGACGTCACCTGACCTAAAATTTTATGCCTACCCCAATTTATTGGGGTCTATTTTTACCTGCGTCGCCGAAGGCGAAAGCAGGTCTAGTAGTCGGGTCACTCCGTCCGTCCGTCCGTCCGTCCGTCCGTCCGTCCGTCTGTCCGTCCGTCCCGCTATGGGGTGCCTGTCTTGTGTAATCTGAATCTCAAAAACCAAACACTAGATCTTTCTGAAATTTTACACAGTGATTACAGATATATTGAAGATGTGCACCTCCCCTTTTGGAGTCATATTATAATTTCGTTTAGAAATTAGGGGCCCAAAAGGGGCCAAAAAAGCGACTTTTTTATTTGTTTCCACAATAACTTTTGTTTTGGTTGGCCATATGCTATGAAACTTTACAGTAATGTTACTTACCATAAAAGGAAGAGTGGGGCTGATTTTGGGTGTCCCTGCTTTTTTCGTTTAGAAATTAGGGGCCCTAAAGGGACCAAAAAAGCAACATTTTTTATATGTTTCCACAATAACTTTTGTTCTGGTTGACCAAATGCTATGAAACTTTACAGTAATATTACTTACCATAAAAGGATGGGCATGGCTGATTTTGGGTGTTCCCACTTTTTTCGTTTAGAAATTAGGGGCCCAAAAGGGGAAAAAAAGCGACTTTGTTATTTGTTTCCACAATAACGTTTGTTCTGGTTGACCAAATGCTATGAAACTTTACAGTAATGTTACTTTCCATAAAAGGAGGGGTAGGACTTACTTTGGGTGTCTCCTCTTTTTTTGCTTTAGAAATTAAGGGCCCCAAAGGGGCCAAAAAAGCAACTTTTTATTTTTTTTATTTTTATTCCACAATAACTTTTGTTTCTGTTGACCAAATGCTATGAAACTTTACAGTAATGTTACTTACCATAAAAAGAAGGGTGGGGCTGATTTAGGGTGTTCCCTCTTTTTTTGTTTAGGAATGAGGTGCCCAAAAGGGGCAAAAATGTTACTTTTTTTATTTACGGTGCAATTTATAATTTTTTTAAGGGGAAATTAGAATTTTTTTTTTTTTTTTTAATATTGGGTTGCATGTGACAAATATGCTTTGTAAGTCCACCATAGGATGCAAGTGTCAAAAATTATTGACTGTCCATATTGGGCCTAAAACGTACATGGTTCAACGTTTTGCCATGCGACGCAGGGCCAGACATCGATTGGTCTTGTTATACAAGGTATGTACATGTATATTGTGGATGTTAAAAATGGAAATCCACCCATAACTCCAGTGAAAAAAATCCAATTTACCAAACCATGTCGCCTTAAACACCCATATGTAAGGGGCCTTATCTTAGTTATAAATTGAATGTCTACATGTACATGTATTAGCATGCTTAAGTAGAAGCATCTACAGATATTAATGGTAGAAGTTTACTGCTTTATCATGAGCATGATTATTTATTGTAATATACATGTATGTGTATCTTTAAAAGTAGGAGCCCTACAGACATTGATGGAGAAGATGATGAAGAGGAGGATGTCAGCTGTCCCAGCATGTGGCAGCAGTGTCCTGATTCAATATTACTTCATATCTTCTCATTCCTAGAGGCTAAACATCTGGTGGCATCAGCACAGACTTGTAAGGTAATGTGGCAACAGTGTCCTGATTCTATATTACTTCAAACTTCTCATTCCTAGAGGCTAAACATCTGGTGCCATCAGCACAGACTTGTAAGGTAATGTGGCAGCAGTCTCCTGTTTCTATTATGCATCATACATCTCATTCCTAGAGGCTAAACATCTGGTGGCATCAGCACAGACTTGTAAGGTAATGTGGCAGCAGTCTTCTGATTCTATAATGCATCATACATCTCATTCCTAGAGGCTAAACATCTGGTGGCATCAGCACAGACTTGTAAGGTAATGTGGCAGCAGTCTTCTGATTCTATAATGCATCATACATCTCATTCCTAGAGGCTAAACATCTGGTGGCATCAGCACAGACTTGTAAGGTAATGTGGCAGCAGTCTTCTGATTCTATAATGCATCATACATCTCATTCCTAGAGGCTAAACATCTGGTGGCATCAGCACAGACTTGTAAGGTAATGTGGCAGCAGTCTTCTGATTCTATAATGCATCATACATCTCATTCCTAGAGGCTAAACATCTGGTGGCATCAGCACAGACTTGTAAGGTAATGTGGCAGCAGTCTTCTGATTCTATAATGCATCATACATCTCATTCCTAGAGGCTAAACATCTGGTGGCATCAGCACAGACTTGTAAGGTAATGTGGCAACAGTGTCCTGATTCAATATTACTTCATACATGTATCTTCTTATTCCTAGAGTCCTGTGGAATGAGCACTGACTTGTAAAGTAATGTGGCAACAGTGTCCTGATTCTACATTGTATATTGCTTCAAATCTTCTCATTCATGTCATTCCTTGAGGCCAAACATCTACTGACTTCAGCGCAGACTGATAAAGTACACACAGTTTAAAATCAACATAATTATAAATAACGTTATGCAAATGAACGGCATTCTCTTGCTGGACACATGAAGTTACATGCAAAAGATGCATATAGATAACATTGGGATGGCGCATAAGTGCTTTCATAAAATGGAATATCTGTATCTAAAGCAGCTATCAGTTTTTATTGTAAACCGACCCTGCCTGTTGGTATAAAAAAGTGAAAAATTACCAATTTATATACAAATATATTGTGACTATAAAAGGTTATGGAAAAAGAAGAAAAACATTTACAACAAAAATAACTAAAAAACATATGTACTGGGTAACTGATATTTTCATGATGATGAATAAGTATTTTAGATTCATGCATTAAGTTATTTAAAAAAGGTTAAAAATTGAAAATACAAAATAAAAAGAGGATAATCATGATAATGTGATGTGGACAAAAGTACCTGACACAACCTTAATAGAAGCAACTTAAAAATCTATTATGGAAAACAGACATCCGCCTTCATTGTGACCAGTGGATGCTACAGGCCATTTTGCAGTTTTGTTTGTCTTTTTTCTGATCATTTATAGTAATTAAAGTGTTAAAATTTTTCTCCATTATTTAGGATTGGAACAGAGTAACATCTGATGAAAGTCTTTGGAAATCACTAGTATCAGTGAAATGGGGAATAAGGAACCAAAAACTAGCAGAAGGGAAGGAAAGCTGGAGGTCTGAATATGAACGTCTGGATTATCATACACCAGTACATTTGAGTGAGACTTTGTCAGACCATGATGACGAAGTTCTCCATGTTAGTTTTGCTCATCATGGTGGGCTCTTCTGTACAACATCAAAAGATGCCTCCATAAAGGTAAACATGGTATAATATGATTTAAGGCATTGCCTAGATGTGAGCACAGCATTATTATTCAATTGACTTTATTAGAAAGGAAAAAAGGGAAAAAATGAAAAATTGTTGAAACTTGATAATCATAGTTTCTTCTTTTAAATACTCCAAATTTATTTTTGGCAAATGCCACTGTCTGTATAGGTAGTTTAAGGTTTTCAGTGCTTACGTAAATGGTTGATTCGGAAATTGGCGCTTATGAGCGTGTGACGTTTCGCTTTTAATTTTGAATTATGATGTTGTCAATATTTACTTCATTAAATAGCAATGTACGTAAATAAATGAAAGCAGAAATAAATTATGTTGATAATAAATATTTGCAGCATTATTTAAAAAAATTTTTAATGTGAAAATATCATAACAATTTCATGTTTTTACATGAGTCAAATGTTTTGGTTTTGAGTACTTTTCGTATTCGACAATTTTGAATGATTCAGCCTCCCAATGTTTTGATTTAAAAGCTAGGGATGAGAGGTAACTCCTTGAAATATCGATATATAGCATATCCAAATTAACCGTTTAAACCCGCGTTTAGGTATTTGTAATTCAGATTTCTGCCCCAAGCCTGGACATGGACCTATATGTTTCTGCTTGTTGCTTGATGAAATTAAGAAAGATCTATCATTTATATCACAATGTATCAAATCTTCAGATATTAGAATTCACCAATTACATCCTTAATACTGCCTGATTGGAATACTTGATTGGTCATTTCAGATATGGGAAGTTGGAGATACCACTGTTATGAAGCACAGTAAGAATTTCCGTGAGTTGTTGAATTGGGATTTTACACAGTTCTCCTGCTTCAATGAGATAGATACCTTACTACTGGTGTCCAGTGTCAAGACTACAGATTTCATGGACAGAAGAGGATATGTTGCTATCATATCTCTGCCTCATGGTATGGTATATTGCAGGTTAAACATGTATACTGTGAACGCAATATTTTTTTTGAAATGGGTACAGTAGTTTTATTATTATTCGTTGGTTAGAAATTTTTGTGGTTTTGTGGGTGGTTTCACCCTCAAAATTGTATACCCAACAAAAAGGAAATTAAACATTATTCTGTATGCTACAGACATTAGGACCATGAATTGAAGAATCCACGAAATTGTCCTTTTTAATCAAACCACGAAAATTGGTACCCTTGAAAATAATTTAATCCACAGTATGTGAGATTTGATTTTTGTGGAATGACAGCTTTTATATGTGCTTATAGCATGGAAATAAAACTTTGTTGGGTTTAATTTTTGCAAATATATTGATAACTTTGTTGGGTTTAATTTTTGCAAATATATTGATAACTTTGTTGGGTTTATTTTTTGCAAATATATTGATAACTTTGTTGGGTTTAATTTTTGCAAATATATTGATAACTTTGTTGGGTTTAATTCTTGCAAATATATTGATGGATGACACAAAGTTTGCAGTTGGTAAAATTGCAGACATAATCAAGAGAATATAAAGTTTTTTTTTTAAATATACCGGTATCACTAAAAATACAGATAAGGACAATGCATGTATTTTTTAAGTACAGACACATTTACAATAAATGCAAATGGTATTGACATGGAATAAATAATTTAGTCCAAAACAAAACCAGTGGAAAATAAGATATCACAAAAAAGGGGAAAAAAGAAATGCACAGCATAACAAAAAAACAAAAAAAGGCACAAGTCTACTAAGCTGAAATCAGCAATATTAACACATACTCAAGTTGAAATTAGAGTGATCTCTTGTCTTATGCTCATGCTTTAGATGATATAGCAGTTCCTGTTGCATTGAAATGATCAATTTAATGTACATGTACATGATGTAGGTCAATAAAAAAATCTTTAACAAAATCACATCTGCTCTTTTCTGAGAGATAAAAATCCCTTATTTTTCTATCAATGTCTTCTATAAAATTACATTCAACAACCCAGGAGTTCATAACTCTGTGTTATCAATTTCTGTGTCAGACACCACTTTATCCTTCTATTTTGTAGATTTCCGTATCATAAGAGTGGTATCAATGGACCCCTCCCAGTTATTTGGGGCATGGTTAGACAACAGTACATTCCTGGGTGGATGTCTAGAGATCAGCCTTGATAGATTTACTACAACTGTCCAGATAGAGTCCTTTGATGTAAGATATATAGGGAGATGTTTGTAAACTTCTATGGATGTGTTGGTTAAGAATTTATAGCCCCACCTAACATCGTGTAACCCAATTTCAGCATGCTACCCTAATTCGGCATAATTTCATAAAAACATCAGATAAAATTTTAAACTGGTAAACTTTGTAATATTTTTTCTATCAGAAGAACATACTGAATCTAGAGAATGGAATAAAACCGACACTCTCTAAAATAATTGTTATTTTTAGACCTAAAATCGATAAAATACTTCCTTGTGTGACATCATTTTATATGTCCTAAATATTGACATAGCTTGCCATGGAGCCTACACTTTCCAACAGTGAAATGGATACAAAATCGAAATTAAAAATGAATCAGATTCTATGATTTTGTTTGAAATGTTTGGAATTTGGTAAATGACATCTGATTTTTTGGTAAGTAAAGGGATTAACAATAAATATTAGTAAATGCCGAAATTGGGTTACACCACCAAGACAAAAATACACTGGAGTGAGGTTACATAATGATTGTCAACATTTTACAACGAACCAACAAACTTACTGTCCAAAAATTTAAACTAGAATTATTAACAAAATGTTAAAGATTTCCTAGGTAAAATTTTGTTTTTATATTGCTGGTCAAAAAAATATGACATCGAAAAAACGCAAAAAACTGCCGATTTTGGGTTACATGATGTTACATTACAAAAGAATAGAGGCATATAGTGTTCAAGTGCGTTCATCAATCCAAAATCAGGTTTCCCATTTCATGGATCAATTTTCCAACGCTCTTGACATTATTTAAAAGGTGTAAAAAAAATAATGCTATTAGAAAAGGACAAAAATGGTGGTTGTCCCATTAAAGGGGAAAGCAATATCCTTTGCATGTTTAAGACCCCTTTGTAGACTTGGGGGGGGGGTTACAAAAGTCAGACTCACAAAGTGCAATCTTTTTCTATTCAAGGGTAAATAAATTAGTTTAGGGCTGTTCCAGAATTAATTGTGTGGGGAGGTCAGGAGGAATTTGCATCTGTTAGTCAAGGATTCTCAAACTTCTAGAAGTTGACCTCTATTTTATTTTCAACTTTGTTTTAAAATTGTTTTTATCAATATACATGTACATACCGTATATAAAAAATGAAATTTTTTGGGGGTCTTTTTAGATCCATGAACTAGATATGACTACCAATGAAGAAGAAACATTACCAGAGGTGGAAGAAGGAAATGGACGAAATCTTTTCACGTTCTGTAGTGAGACAGCTAGTCTGATCAAGTTCCTGACTGTAGCCCATATCCCAGTCAACCATAAGTCTTCACTGGTCTGTGATAAATGTTCAGGAGACAATGTTACAAGTCCTAGAAAGATTCCTAAACGGGACCAAAGTTCGGATATCCATAACCATTCCCCAGATTTAAATGAGAATGCATCTTGTTCCCAAAGCCATGGACAATTTATTAGAAATGCTAAGTCTTGCAGTATTGATAGACCTGATGTTCAAGTAAACTTAGCAGTTAAAGACTCTGAAAATCATAGTATACCCTCTTCAAAAAATACATGTAGTCACTTAACCACTGATACTAATGACTTTTGTGAAGATTGTCGAAGAAGAACCTTAACTAGAAATCTGATCTTCGTAACTGGTGAATTTGCTGTAGCGTTGCACCAGATAGGTTTAATGAACGTCTCGCCATCGATACTCGACCAGCCTGTAACTGGACCTGATATTGAGTCGGGGGAGAGTCACATGGTAGTTAATTTTAGTAACAATGATATTCAGCTTAGACCAATCAGGGTGTCAGATAAACCTGATAACTTATTGGATCTTTTTGGTCATGTGACAGGATTATGTTTATCACGTGACAGCAGGTATGTTACAATATACTTCTGATGAACTCATTTTGAAGCAGACAATTATTAACATTTATCTTGTCATGTGACAGGATTATGTTTATCACGTGACAGCAGGTATGTTACAATATACTTCTGATGAAGTCATTTTGGGGAAGACAATTATTTAACTGGCTTCATGAAAAATCATTCTGTGGTTTCATTATTTTTCGTGTGGTATTAATTTTTGTGGTTTGTGTGGGTGGCTTTGAACAAAATTTAATATCCCATGGAAAGGAAATTTACCATTGATCTGTATGCTATAGACTTCAGAACATTGAATTTAAGAATCCACGAACTGATCTTTTATCATCAAACCATGAAAATTGCTACCCATGAAAATAAATTCATCCACAGTACCTGCAATAAAAGTTTACAGGTATATAACGCCTCATAATCAACTTAATGGATTTTGATCACCACTGTACATGAAAGAAGTACATCATATGGTGATGGTAGAAGAAATATCATTCAGGAAAGATAATTTGAGTTTTTACAGCATAGGCTTCATTGCAAAGCAGGGGGTAGCAAGCTCACAATATTCCTAGTTGCACTAGTCCCTTCCAGGTCCAGATTAATTTTTTGTCTCGCCTGCGAAGCAGAGCGGGACATAGGTGTTACTTTACCGGCGGCGGCGGCGGCGACGGCGGCGGCGACGGCGGCGACGGCGGCGTTAACTTTTTGGAAAAGTTTTATGAGCACCTCCATATCTCAAGAACTATAGGTCCTGGGTTGATGAAACTTGGTATGCATATGCCCCATTAGTAGCTTAGCACAGTTGCATCCCCATCTTTTGACCTTGACCTTGATTTTCCGGTTGAATGACTTTGACAATTTTCAATACATATAATAGCAATGAAAAAGTTTTGTGAGCACCTCCATATCTCAAGAATTATAGGTCCTAGGTTGATGAAACTTGGTATGCATATGCCCCAGTAGTAGCTTAGCTCAGTTGCATCCCCATCTTTTGACCTTGACCTTGATTTTCCGGTTGAATGACTTTGACAATTTTTAATACATATAATAGCAATGAAAAAGTTTTGCGAGCACCTCCATATCTCAAGAACTATAGGTCCTAGGTTGATGAAACTTGGTAAGCATATGCCCCAGTAGTAGCTTAGCTCAGTTGCATCCCCATCTTTTGACCTTGACCTTGATTTTCCGGTTGAGTGACTTTGACAATTTTCAATACATATAATAGCAATGGAAATGTTTTGCGAGCACCTCCATATCTCAAGAACTATAGGTCCTAGGTTGATGAAACTTGGTATGCATATGCCCCAGTAGTAGCTTACCACAGTTGCATCCCCATCTTTTGACCTTGACCTTGATTTTTTGGTTGAGTTACTTTGACAATTTTCAATACATATAATAGCAATGAAAAAGTTTTGCGAGCACCTCCATATCTCAAGAACTATAGGTCCTAGGTTGATGAAACTTGGTATACATATGCCTCAGTAGTAGCTTAGCACAGTTGCATCCCCATCTTTTGGAATAGACATTGATTTACGGTTGAGTGACTTTGATTATTTTTATTGCATATATTTGCAATGTTTAAGTTCTATAAACATCTTTTGATCTCAGAAACTGAAAATCCATGTAAATTCAAAATATAGTGGAAGTAAGAAAAAATAATTGTTTCTGATGGTGCCGGCAGGCGAGACATACTTTAGTGTTAACTCTTGTTTTATAATAGGTATCTGCTTCAAATTCTGAAAGAAGAAAACATTATCAGGGATCACCACAGTCCAAAATCCAAGGGTGGTGCAAGACTGACAATAAGACTTTTCGCCTACTGATAAAATTTTCAGTTACATTATTGTAATTCATAATAGTGCTATAAGTCTTGTTTTTTGCTTTTCTAGTTGTGTTTTGGCTATAAATCACCAAATGCATACAATTTCTATTAAAAAAACTATTATTTAAAGGAGAAAAGTCAAAATTTAATGTGGAGCTCAAAATTCAAGGGTGGGGGAAAGAAATTCAAGAGTGGGGGAGCACCGCCCTTGAATAGCCTGTGGTGAACCCTGATTATTTTCATTTTAAAAAGTTTAAAATCATTTGGAAAATAATATTGGTAATGAAAGAAAATTTTCACTGCCTGTAATTTTCTTTTCTCTTCCGGTCAGTTGAGAATTTTATTCCATAGCTTGTAATGAATTTCAAATGGTTTTGAAATTTTTAATGCCTAGAGTTACAGAGCTTTGGCTGTTGTCAGCAATCAAATATAAGTAAAATAAAATTAAAGGGAGAAAGAATGACAAAACACACAAAATTGAAATTTAATCTGCATCAACATGCAAATTCATTAAACAATATGATGGCAAATCCATATTACAATGTTCTTTTTCCAGGTACCTGTTTCTTAACTGTAGACCATGGATTGGCAAAGTGGACAGAACTGACCCATGGAATACCCCTGACCTTTCACCTTCTATTGAAATAAGAGTGATTGACCTTTGCACTCTGAAGGACACAGGGATAAGATATGATGGTCATAAAGGATTTTCTCCATCAACCATGTGTTGTTTTGTCTTCCTTGATGTCAGTAAAGACTATGTTGGCAGGTTTGTCATACTAACATAATATTTTTTTCTTGTCCCATGTCTTTTGGTAAAAATTTTAGAATAAAGATTTCTGTCTGTCCATCTGTATTGATCGGACCGACAAAAATTGATATATTACATCCAGAGCGTAAACATGGTAAAATTTGAACGCGTTGATAGAAATTCATGAAACTTACATACATAAAGTTTTAGGCAAAGAAGAAGCCTACTGAGAGTAAAGGTCATAGGTTAAGTTGACATGTACTTAGAAATCAGTTATTCAGGAGCATTTCCTGATATTTTCATATACTGTGGATTCATTTATTTTCGTGGATATCAATTTTCGTGGTTTGATGAAAAAGGACCAGTTCGTGGATTCTTAAATTTGTGGTTCTTTGGTCTGCAGCACATACATTTATGTAAAATTTCCTTTTCGTGTTTTATCAAATTTCGTGGGTCCAGACCACCCACAAAAACCACGAAAATTGATACCCCACGAATAATAATGAAACCACAGTAAGAACTTACGAAGGTAGAGTGGAGCCCACTGTCAATATTTAAGTATTCTTGTTATATGTGATGATAAATGTTTATTTCAGTGGAAGTGAAGATGCCAAAGGCTACATATGGGACAGACATTATGCTGTAAGGTTAGGAACATTTGAGCACTCGTTTGGTGTGGTGAATGCTGTGGGATTCAACCCAGTCAACCAGGAGTACCTAGTGACTGTTAGTGATGACAATACTATTAAGATATGGAGGTCTAAAGCTCAGCTGAAAGCAATGGGGAGATGATTGTAATAGAAAGCTTAAATTTATGTATTTTCATATTGATTTTAAGTCAGAAATTATGAAATTAAATCACAATACTATCAGAAATATGGAAAATATTATACAGAGATGGTTTTGGGGTTTATTTATGATGAGTTTGCTTTTTGTATTCCAGAACTGTCCCATCACAACTCTATACTCATATCTTTTAAATGGATTCATAACATCATTTTATATCAATTTCTCACATGTAGATGTATTAAGGAACATATATTTATGAGGTTGCTCTGTGCATGCCTGGAGCATTTTTATTGCATGATGTAGATACCCTAGTGCTTCGCTGTTCTACAAAATTACCATCCACATATTAAACTGCATCTGAGGACATTTTCCTGATAATCTGCATGGTCAATACAAAATTATCAAAGGAAGAAGGTCACAACCCCTGGACACCCCCTTTTGATAAAAGGGATTCAGTTCAGTCATGGAAGTTTCACTGTGTGTTTCTTTCCCCTTTGGTTATACATGTTAACTTATTTGTATACAATGTATTTATAAGAATAGTGCTAAAATGTTTGTGTGCATAGTGCATTTATAAGACGTAAACAATACATACATGTATTAATTTTATCTTTAAGGTTCATGGTTACACTTTGAATAAAATGGTTGATATTTAACCCCTTTTTATATTCTATGTGGAGCTTAAACTACTTTTAGAAATAAAAAATAAGGTATAGCAGTGTCTATATATAAAATTCTCAGATCTTTAATTTTTTCTCTTTCGTATTGTTTTCTCTATTCATTTTCTTTCCAGTCAAGTTGTACCTTAAATAAAGCATGAATTAGCCCTAAATAACATTCCTTTTTAACTGAGAAAAATATCAGCAATTTTATTTGAAGTCTAACTTATGAAGTATAGGAATTTGAAAATTGTTATTATGATAAGTTAAAATAATGTTTGTATACTGTAAACCAACTAGTTTTTGCAAGCGATTTTTTCGTGTATGTTGCAAGGAACAGAAATTAGCAAAAATAAATCTTTGCAGATTAACTCATTTTCATAGTACAATGTATTATTATTGTTTTTATGAAGGATCACAAAAATAAATAGTCTCAAATTGCCCTCTAACAAAGAAACTTGAAATAAAGTAGTCATGAAAATAAATGGTTTACAGTATGTGATAGCAACATCATGAATATTTCATTGAAAACTTTTTTTATTGCATCTCTATAACTTAAAAATAAAGCTGAAAAGGATATTTTATTTCTTTTTATGAGCCAAACTAGTGTTGCCAATTTCCATGAAAACCAAATTCCATAATCTGTAATTGAATGAAGTGTATTCTGAAGATATCTGCACTTATCTTGTTATTCTTTTAGGTATGAATAAAAAAAAAATTTCAAAGTTACTCAAGAATGATTGCAATGATAATTAATTGTTTTGTCATTACTTTAATTCTGATAATTTACTGTTTTGTCATCATTTTAATCATGATAATAAACTGTTTTTTCATGACACTTAAATCACTATAATTTTCATCATTTCAATCATTTTTGATCATTGTTAATCATGATATGCTGTTTTGTCATCACTTTAATCAAGATAATTTACTGCTTTGTCTTCACTTTAATAATGACAATTAACTGTTTTTTTCATCACTTTATGATGATGATTTACTGTTTTGTCATCACTTTAATCAAGATAATTTACTGTTTTGGCATAACTTAAATCATGATTATTTACTGTTTTGTCATCACTTTAATCAAGATAATTTACTGTTTTGGCATAACTTAAATCATGATTATTTACTGTTTTGTCATCACTTTAATCAAGATAATTTACTGTTTTGGCATAACTTAAATCATGATTATTTACTGTTGTGTCTTCATTTTAATCATGATAATAAACTGTTTTTTTCATGACACTTAAATCATGATAATTTTCATCATTTTGTCATCATTGCAATCATTTTTGATCATCGTTAATCATGATGATATGCTGTCTTGTCATTACTTTAATTAAGATAATTTACTGTTTTGTCTTCACTTTAATCATGACAAAAAACTGTTTTGTCATCACATTAATCATGATAATATACTGTTTTGTCATCTTTTTAATCAAGATAATTTACTGCTTTGTCATCAGGTTAATCATGATTCTTTGCTGTTTTGTCATCTTTTTAATTATGTTCATTAACTGTTTTGTCATCACTTTAATCAAGATAATTTACTGTTTTGTCATCACTTTAATCAAGATAATTTACTGTTTTGGCATAACTTAAATCATGATTATTTACTGTTGTGTCTTCATTTTAATCATGATAATAAACTGTTTTTTTCATGACACTTAAATCATGATAATTTTCATCATTTTGTCATCATTTCAATCATTTTTGATCATTGTTAATCATGATGATATGCTGTTTTGTCATCACTTTAATCATGACAAAAAACTGTTTTGTCATCACATTAATCATGATAATATACTGTTTTGTCATCTTTTTAATCAAGATAATTTACTGCTTTGTCATCAGGTTAATCATGATTCTTTGCTGTTTTGTCATCTTTTTAATTATGTTCATTAACTGTTTTGTCATCACTTTAATCAAGATAATTTACTGTTTTGTCATCACTTTAATTAAGATAATTTACTGTTTTGTCTTCACTTTAATCATGACAAAAAACTGTTTTGTCATCACATTAATCATGATAATATACTGTTTTGTCATCTTTTTAATCAAGATAATTTACTGCTTTGTCATCAGGTTAATCATGATTCTTTGCTGTTTTGTCATCTGTTTAATAATGTTCATTAACTGTTTTGTCATCACTTTAATCAAGATAATTTACTGTTTTGTCATCACTTTAATCAAGATAATTTACTGTTTTGTCTTCACTTTAATCATGACAATTAACTGTTTTTTCATCACTTTATCATGTTGATTAACTGTTTTGTCATCACTTTAATTAAGATGATTTACTGTTTTGTCATAACTTTAATCATGATAATTTAATGCAACTGTTGTCACTTTTTGTGTTTGTGAATGGAAATATATCATGAACAGTAACACCAAATCAAACATATTTGAAATGTATTTAATCATGTGATAATTTTGTTTTGTTGGATACTACATTTATAGGGGAACAAAACAATCCAAGGGAGATTACTCTTGTAAATTAGTTGAATGTTTGATTCAGTCCAATTTTTGAAAAGAAATAAAGCTTCTCTGTGATCAAAATAGAAAATGTTGCAACATTTGCCTTTAAGTATATACTTTTATCTTATTAAAGAACATATTTGAAGAGATATTAAGACATAGTTTCATTTTGGCCTAGGTGTTAGGTAGCCCCATAAAAATCAAAATATATGTCACTGTGCAAGTCTTCATTTATAGTTAAGATTCAGTTTGTTGACTAGTATTGTAACTGTGATAAAATATTGTTTGTTGAATATGTATGGTACAAATTAAATTAAATTTTAACTTGTTGTTGTATATACATGTACGGTACACAGTAGTTAAATTTTAACTTGTTGTTGTATATACATGTATGGTGAATTACAACATGAATAAAGATGAATGAAATTAAAAGTAAATCCTTGTTCTTTGGACTTTAAGATTTTGCCTGTAATGACTTGACCTCAAAGTGCTATAGAAATGACTTACTGGGCAATTTCTATATTTTTATGGCCCACCCATGTATGTGGGTTGGACATATAGTTTTCCCTTGTCCATTTAACTTCTGTTTGTCCTATTCTTGGTTAAGATCCCCTTTTCAGGAACTATATGTTAGGGGTCAATGGTATTTCACAACTAGATGTGTCTTGGGTATTGGGACACTATCTACTAGAAATAAGGTCTTTACGACCAATATTTTACACATTAACAACTTTGACTTAAGTTCTTGGTTAAGGTCCATATATCAGGTACTGCATGTTAGGGGTCAATGATATTTCACAACTAAATGTGTCTTAGGTATTGGGACACCATCAACTAGAAACAAGGTCACTATGGCCTATATTTTATGCATGAACAACTTGGGTAAAGGTCCATATCTCTGGATATGGACAATGGTATTTCAAGAACAAGCTATTTTTCAAACTCTTTGTTAAGTGAATGAAACTTGAAAGAAATGAAGACTTCTGAGTAATACTGTAATTATTATTGAATCAGAAAATGTGTTGGGCCAGTTCATTCTGAAAATCTGTTGATAGTAATTACATATTTCTTAGAGGTCTTAATGTAAAATTCAAAAATACCAATAGTTATAAAAACAAGGTAGATTTATGTTAGATTGATACATGTATATCAATAAGTATAATCCTCCATTGTTGCCGTCACTTATGTTTTACGAAAGAAATTATTTGCTCATAGACAAATTGGGGATTTCTATCTGAAAGATAAGTACAGATACTGGTTTGTCATAGGGTTTTGTTTTGTCTTCCTTTACCAATTTGACATGGTGAGTTGTTAGTTAGCCACTTGATGGGTCTGATCGAACAAGGTCACTCTCTTTACAACCTGGGTTCCTGTTTTTGGCTGGATTTCACTAGTGAAAATCCTGGTTAGAAAATGAATGGCGGGCGGGTGGGGAAAATACTTTTGTAACAGTTTTCTCAGCAACTACTAATCACAGCCTATTGATATTTGGGGACATAGAAATGCCTGGCGAGCGTCCGTCCGTGCCTGTGTCAGTCTGTCACACTTTTTTTCGTAACAAATTTTCCAGAAACTATTGATCCTAGGCTTTTGATATTTGTGTGCAGCTTCATATAGGGGTCTCATATGGTGGGATGTGTCTTCAGGTCTGTGTTAACCTACTTCCTGTTTAACAAGCCGACTAAGAATATTTTTAGGGTCAAAAATGGGAATTTTTCGTAACAGATTTCTCAGCTACTATTAATCCTAGGCTTGTGATATTTGGTATGCAGCTTCAGGTAGAGGTATCATATGGTGGGATGCATTTTCACATCTGTGGCTTACTTCTTCCTGTTTAACCAGCCGACTGAAAATTTTTAAGGGTCGACAATGGAAAATTTTAAATACATAACAGATTTCTCAAGTTACTGTGGTTTTATTATTATTCGTGGGGTATCAAATTTCGTGGTTTTCGTGGATGGCGTTGAACCACGAAATTTGATACCCCACGAAAAAGAAAATTTAACATTGATCTGTATACTGCAGACTTCAGATTCACGAATTTAAGAATCCAAGAACCTATCAATTCTCATCAAACCACGAAAATTGGTACCCACGAAAATAAATGAATTCACAGTACTATTAATCCTAGGCTTTTGATATTTGGTATGCAGCTTCATGTAAGGGTCTCATATGGTGGAATGCGTTTTCATGTCTGTTGCATACTTAATTCCTGTTTAAGGAGCCGACTTAGAATCTTTTAAGGGTTGAAAATGGAAAATTTTACGTTACAGATTTCTCAGCTACTATTAATCCTAGGCTTTTGATATTTGGTATTCAGCTTCATCGTTCATGTAGGGGTCTCATATGGAGGGATGTGTTTTCAGGTCTGTTGCTTACCTACTTCCTGTTTAGCAAGCAGACTTAGATTTTTTTACGCTCGGCGGGGGACTCAGAAATTCCGTTCTTGTTACCAACTGGTTAAATTTTTTACATTAATGTTCAATAAAAGAAAATTTTTGCAACAGATTTCTGTCAGAATACTGTATATATCATGGATAAGTGACTTGGTTACTCTACTGATACATGGGGTTTAAAGGTGTACATTTCAGTACTTTGTATTCAAAGATATTTTATGACTTTTCCTTCCACAGCATCTGAGTTCCTCATGTTCAGTTCATCATGTTCATTGCTATTCAGTTGATTTTGTGTGTTAATACATGTAGGTTCTTTGTTTCTTCTTGCTGTTTTAGTTTGTGTTTACTGGTTTTGTCTTTAGCCTTTTGAACTTTTGACTTTAGAAAACCCCATTTGGACCTCTCTGCTTCATATATTAATAATGGTAATAAAATAAATAATGATTTATTTCAAATTAACATTTCTGTAAATTTTAAAATACAAGAATAAACATTACAAAAATTCTTAACAAGATATAAATATGCTTAACAATGTACAAAAAATATACAGTTGTAAATCTGTTAATTTAAGCACCAAATGATTGTGCATAGTTTAAACATGGATTTCAATAGATATTTTAAAATGCTTACTTAAATTAATCATGTACATTATACATGTTATATAATTATTCAAAATCATTACAATCATGATGAATGCAATATTTGAGAATCTAAAATTTTTCATTGCACATTACCACCAGGGATTAAATAAAACTGATTGTTTTGGACATCCCTGTTACCACATAGTGTAAACTTTCTTACTTTATGATTACACCAAAGTCCATAGGTCTTAATTTTATCTACATTTCTATTCAATATTCTATTGATTTCTTTTATTTTATATCTTTTAGTAGGTATTTATAGTACTTTTGCCAAATTTGTTAGAATAAATATCTCATGAAAATAAGTACATACACTAGTATTTATTAATTCTAATAAAGATCCTGCAAATATTCTTTATAATTAAATAAATTTCAAAAGATTTTGCGATTTATAAAAATGATAAATTGATGACTAATTTAAAATATCCATGATGTAATAGAATTTACAATTATTGACTGCTATAATACACAATTTTACATTTATGATAATCTAAATATGGAACGAAGTCGTCAATGTTTTGCCGTTTTCAATTTTTTTCCTTTAATAAAGCTGCCTTCCAAATATCAAGCCTCTTAAATATAGTGAATTCAGGGAAATCTGTCATGAAAATTTTTGCTCTGAAAATTGAGTGAAGTCACTTTTTCAAAAAAATTTCACTTGTTAAAGCTGCCTTCAAATTAAGGTTAATTTGTTTAATACTGAGAAAACTGTCATAAAACTTTTTTGGACAATGTAATAGAACAAATGTCACTATTATATATACTCACTCTCTGCAAATCCCAGGTAATATAAAAACTGATTGAAACAAGTAATACATGTACTGTGAGCGAGCTCACAAAAGGATACTATAAAAAAAATCAGTCCAGTTATCTCCCCTCCATGATAACCAAGTGCAATACAAGTTCTTCATGCACATCTACAGATGATATAATTCCTTCATGTAAAGTTTCATCAAAATCCATCAAGCGGTTTAGGAGGAGTTACACTTACGGGGTCTCCCATTGAATAATGTATTTGAAAAGTCTATAATTGAATAATGTATTTGAAAAGTTAAAGTCCAATTATCTCCCCTGAATGATGTCTGATTGTGATGAAAAATTTTCATGCACTTATACATATGATGTACTTCCTTCCTGTAAAATTTCATCAAAATCCTTTAAGGAGTTTAGGAGTAGTTGCGCTTATGAGGTCTCCCATTGAAAAATGCATTTAAAAAGTAAGTCCAATTATTTCTCCTGAATGATGTCCAAGTGCAATGAAAATTCTTCATGCACATCTACATATAATGTTCTTCCTTCATATTAAGTTTCAGCAAAATCCTTCAAGGGGTTGAGGAGGAGACGCACTTACAAGTTATGTGTACAGACGGACGGACAGACAGACAGACAGACAGGGTGTTTCCTATATACCCCCCCCCCAAACTTTGTTTGTGGGGGTATAACAACATTAAAATCTATGAATACAAACCTTAAGTAAAAAATATTAAATGATTTGGCTAAGAAATGCCTCTCAAAGATGTTCACCAGGATATCAAAAAAAACATTTCAAAATACTATAAAATACTATTATAAAAAATATACTTTTTCATTCTGTTTTGTTAAAAATGGAAGACTTGAGGATTTGCTATACTGTGGTTTCACTATTATTTGTGGGGCATCAAATTTGATGGTTTTTGTGGGTAGCCTTGAACCACGAAATTTGATATCCGCCATAAAGGAAATTTTACATTGGTGAGTTATGCTGCAGACTAAAGAACCATGGATTTAAAAACCACAAACTGATACTTTTTCATCAAACCAAGAAAATTGGTACCAACAAAAATAAATGAATCCACAGTAATAGTTTTCCTAAATTAAATACCATATTATGTATGTTCAGCTCATTTGACACCTTGAGCTAATAATAAGCTTCGCCGAGCGCAGCATGATACAACCGCAACATGTTGAACCCTGTACGTTATAGTCCCAATATGGATAGTCAATTGCTCTGGACACATGCCATCCATGGTGGACTGACAAAGGTTTTTGACACATGCAGCTTTTGGAGGACTTTCCACTTCATTTAAAAGGAATTATTTTTTTTGGAAAGGAGATCAAAATAAGACCACAAATTTTCCATTTTGGCCCTAATTACATAATAAGGGAGAAAAGGTGGGGTTGCAAAAAGTAATTCTCAATTTTGTATCCACTTTTTGACAAGAACAAACATGCAAAAAAAATTTCAAAATTGGATCGTTAGTAAAAAAGTTTCGATTTTGGTCCCTTTTGGCCCCTCATTACATAATAAGGGGAAAAAGGGGGGTCGCAAAAATTAATTCTCAATTTTGTATTGCTATTGGACAAGAACAAACAAGCAAAAAAAATTGTCAAAATCAGACCACTAATATAAAAGTTTTGATTTTGGCCCCTAATTACAGAAGGGTGAAAAAGGGGGCCCACAAAAGTTCATCATGTTCATTCTTTTATTGTAAGAAACATTCTACACATTTCACAGAAATAAGCCAGCTAGAAACAAAGTTATGGTGGAAACAATAAACTATTTGAATTTTTTGCCCCTTTTGGGCCCCTTATTTCGAAACAAAAAAGGGGAGACCCCCAAAATCAATCCCATTCACCCTTTTATGTCAAGGAACATTAATACTAAAGTACAAAGCAATTGGATGACTAGAACTAAATTTATCGTGGCAACAAACATGTAAGTAGCATTTTGGGCCCCTTTTTGGCCCCTAATTTCAAATCCAAAACAGGTGGGACCCCCAAGATCAATCCCATCCATCCTTTAATAGTAAGGAATATCATTGTGAAATTTCATTGCATTCCGATTACTAGAACTAAAGTTATCATGTATACACTTAAGTTAACAGACAACGATGACAACGACAATGACGACAGCATCATACCAATATACGTCCGCAAATTTTTGCGGTCGTATAAAAATGTATTCTGGATGATTGAATCTATTAATAATGATATTAACATAAAACGGGTACAAAATATCACAAAGTATATGTTAATATTATCAACAAAATAACTTCTATGTATAACTACTACTGCACTTGTTTATACTGCATGGTATTTATAACACTTATCACAGTATACAGTAAGATACAATTAACGGTTTTCAGGAATTATTTTTATCTATGGGGGAGGTGGTAGAAGGCATTATAATTATAAATTGTGATGGTTCTATTAGATATTTTTCAATATGCAACAAATAAAAATCATATAAATATATGGGGATGAATAAAAAAGTGCTTTCCACTCCCCCCCCCCCCATTGCAATCATTTCTGAAATAGCCCTTAGTATTATAACATTTGAACATCACACTTTACATCAAGTATAATCTCAATGACTAAAACTGTCCCATATCACGAACTTCATTCATTTCCATGGCAGACATTTTACCACTTCTCCTTGACGACCAGTATTCTTTTATCTGTTTAATATCAGATGAACTGTACGGTTCCCACATGATTACCTCCCCTTTCCTGCTATCGCCCGATTTACTCCAGGAAATCACAGAATGTCCTGTTGATAATAAAACATTGACATCATTACCCATGTGAGCAGACGGAGTAACTTTAAATAAACCGATCACTTTTCCGTAGTCATAGCTATTACCCTGACCTACATTCACGACTAAAATGTCACCAAGGTTACGACCGACCCACAACGTGTCACCAACCTGAGCGATAGAGCAAACTTTTACATCATCACCAGGGAAGCTGTCATCCGACACAGAATGTGATACCCTATTGTATAGAATCTCTGGCCGATCTTCTGGAATTTGACTGCAACTTGATGACCTGTGTCCCGGAGGAATTTTAGGGCTTCTTGGAGGGATTGTGGGTGGTGCATTAGTTGAACGTTCTGGGACGCAGGGGGGTCCATCAGAGTGGGGCTTGGTGGGCCTTCTTGACGGAATGGGTGGTGGCACATTTGCAACTATGGCTCTAGTAGTATCCTCTGTAACTAGATCATAGTCATTGTCATGAAACATATCCTCACTATCATCTACTTGTTTTGTTTGATCCTGAACTTTTTCAGAATCCTCTTCATCATTCTTATCAAAAGTCCTGAAAAATGTTGTCATTATGGATTCTGTACTTTCGGCCAAATTCATCCCAGAGATATATTCTGAAACAATCAATCCCAAAGGATTAAAATCATTCATATCAAAAATGTAAGTTGGACGTCGTAAATCTACGTCAAATTCTATCACAGTGGTACTATTGTTTATCAAACACCAAACACGATCGTTCCAGTATAATAAAGCCCTCACCATTCTATCTGGTTGCAATTTCAAATTTTTGACTAGAGATACAACTTCCAACTCCCCCTCCACCATACATGTCGAATCGCTAATAATGCAAATATTTTCCCCACAACCAACCCATATTTCATTCCTACATTGGTCCATGGGAGGAATGTAACACATACACATAGCTGCACGTTTGCCGATAGTTAATGTCTTCAGTTGCCGCCAGCCACAGAATGCCTCTGAAGTGGTAACGTTATGTTTGAGAGTTCGTAAATAAATTGTCCTGTTGACTGGCTCAAATACAATGACTTTTCCTGTATCTAGAGCAGCATAAACCCTCTTCTCCTCCTGAAAAAATGGTCAATACATTGAGAAATTATTTTTATTATATAAATCATACAAAAATGGCCATACAGCTCATAAAATTAATTGCAGTTAGAGTTAACAAATGTGTTATAGTCTCATGTTCATTTACTCCATATCCTTTCAATAATTATTTTAAGAAGCATAGTAAAACAGTGGGTTCATTAACTACATTCTTCCTATATTTTACAATACATACTGTTAGCAAAGACTTACTTGTATATTTTTCAATAGTTAAGTGTAGTAATATTTCTTGTTATTAGAATAAATATATGCACGAGGGATATTCTCACCAATATTTGGGATAAAATTAAGCAACAACAAACAATGCCAAAATTTCCAAGTTTATATTATACATGTATATCAATCATGTGGAGCTTTACAAATCCAAAACAATGCATGTATCTTTTTCAATTTGTTTGAATGGTATACATATTGTAGTTCATTAAACTTATAAGTTGAAATAGTAATGAGACCAAAAACCATTATACTGCCATATTTATTCAAATAATTGGCCATGACCATGAATGTCAATACATAAAGACAAAATAATGACAAGTTTTATATAAGCCAAAAAGATACGCTAAATAGTGTCTTAAAATAGAATTTTTACTAAGGAGATTACATTTGTGATACATTTAAAAGTTTTCTTGTCTATATTTAGATATACCTGGATATCTTCCTTTATAAATATGATACTTGTAGGTACAGCATAAGGAGTGTTAAAGGTACACAGAGGTTTTTTCTCCTTCTTCACAAAACACTGTGGACTGTAAGTTTCTATCTTAAAACCCTGAAACGATTTGGTATCAAGAATCAGGAATTATCCAATATGTTGCATGGTGAATCAACATTTATTTCAGAAAATGATATAGAATGAACCATTATAGATAAGTTAAAGGTAAAATGGTTTCATTCCACTAAATGCCAGTTCAGCACACACACATTTTTGAAACTGAATTATTTTATTGTCATGTATGGTCCTTGTACAAAAGTATATAAAGATGCCACTAAAAGTTTTTTTTTTAATAAACATGTATCTTAAACTCAAAGGAAAACTTGAGGCATAATGGAATACAAAACAAAACTCAATGTTCTTTAAATTTCAAGGGTTAGCCGTAAATATCAAGATACTAAACATTTTCCATGCTCAATTAAATACATACTTTCCAGGAGACCCCACCTCAATCCCCTGGGATAAAATCACTCACCTCAGTACCTATCCAGATATCCTTATCCACCTGACACATACAAGTAACTTTACTCCCAGGGAGACTTTCACCCCGGGGGACACAACCTTTATCATCATTTACTGTATATCTGTCAAGGGTGGTGAACTTCCTTCCTTCTTCAGCACCTTCCCACAACCATATAGTTTCTGTTTTCCTGGACTGAACAAAGAGTATCAAATAAAATATTAAAGAGTTCAACAGAGTGCAAGGCAATAATTCAAAACTGCTTTGAACTTAAGCCCCGTTTACACGATCAAAGTTTTCCATCAAAAACTTTGTCCAAGTTTTCTTTGACAAACTTTTTTGACCATGTAAACCTGCATCAAAAACTTTGACAAAGAAATTTGAAGGACTTTGACGGACTTTGACAGAATAGAACCTCATCCTATTTTTCTGAAAACTTGGATGGACTTTGACGGGAATTGACCAATCAGAATATGTTATTGAACTTGTCAGAATATTTTGTAAACAAAAGCACATGGCAAATGATCTGGAATGACAGTAACAACAGTTACAAAATTTCAATGGTCAAATAATATCATCGATGACTTGATGGATTGAAAGAAAATTAATAGTAACTCTCTTATTTCTCTATAACTGGTCAATTTCTTTTAGAAATTTTTAATCATTCTCATTTAGCTTTTGTAACAGTACTAGTATTCATTGGCATTTTCAACTTCTAATTCCTAAATCAAAGGGTTTTAGCAACAGGTCGTGTTGGTCTTATGCAATTTCTACACATCCTAATTTAGAAGTAACTTCATATAAAATGATTACAACATGTATGCACTCACATACTACAATATAAGTCCCCACACTTAAGCCACTATAAATATCAGAAAACCATCAAAAAGTTTGATCGTGTAAACAGCTACTTGGACAAAGTTTTCTTTGTCCAACTTTTTCTTCAAAAACTTGGACAAAGATTTTTGATGAAAAACTTTGATCGTGTAAACAGGGCTTTATGGTTTTGTTTATAAACAAAATGAAAACTAAGTTCCTAGAGAATATTTTTAAAATGCTTCTCTGATAAATAAATGTATTCTATTTTCAAATGACCTTTTTTTTAATACAGTAGGTGGAAAAATCATTTGCAAAAGTTAGAATTCAAATGATTCTACCCCCATGATTGCAAAAAAAAAGATTTATAGTATTTGTTGTCAAAATGTGCCATTCTAATTGGTTTAACAGAGTGTCTTTCCTGAATATGTACCTATTTCATTTAAATGGAATATAACTATTAAAATTATTTTTATGTCCATTATAAAAATACTCACATCAGTTGTAAACGAGACACAATCAATTGAGCTATCCCTAATAGAATAGGGTAGTGTAAACGTTTTCTTGAATGCCAAAAACTGTACTGATCTCATCCACATTTCTGATGTAATGTCATCAGCAGACGGTCTTTTGTCAGCTGATGTATCCCAGCATGCCTTCATTAACTGTTCCAAGCAAGGAAATACTGGATCAACATTGTAGTCCTGCAATGAATTTAATTAATTTAAACAAATGTTGGCTTAAGTTATTAAGGGCCAGTGTTCTCCTTTTTTCAAAAAGGTAAGGTGGGTGTTTTGAAAAACCACTTACCAACCGGGTTTTTTCTACTGTTTATCCCTTATCAACCGGGTTTTTTACAGAGGCCAATCTAGAGGGAAGTTCAGGGGTCTGGGTTCCTTTTTTGTTGCAAAAATTTATGATTTCATGCAAACTGTTGGCAAAGTTTGTCAAAATAGATTTGGACCCCCCTCTTGTTCTGAGAACCCCCCAGCCCCTATTAAAAAAAAAATTCTGGATCTGCCCCTGAAACCCTCTATTAGAGAGAGTGATTGCTTTAATAAAACCATAAAATGCACAGTATACAAACAAAGATACAGTAATAATAGCCTTAATTAAATCTAGGCTATTTTAAGAATTTTCTTTTATTTTTGTTTGGGCTAGAGTTATCTTTCTTTTCCTAATAGTTAGCCAATATGTTAATTTTCCCGCCAAAAAGTCACATGATCACAGCTCAAATGTAAACAAACACACTTGTTCCTTCATTAGCATTGAAGAAGTTCTGTCATCAAATATTCAAACTTTATTGTATGTTTTATGTTCTTTTGTGGATTAAACTATTTCTAAGTTAAAGGTAAATATCAATATTCTTTTTCTTTCAATAAAACCTTTGGATAAACCACATGAATGCATGTCATTCTGGTCACGTGCCAGCAATTTTTTATTTACATTTTCTCCCTTTTTGATTGGATGATAAGAAATCTACATAGATAAATTATTCTTAGCACCTCCTGTTTTACCTTGTCGGCAAATTTCTTTTATGTTTGCTGGTCAATTATCGATCTATGGTTTTAATTGGCTTGGGTTATAAAAGTGTCATTCAATGTCTTCATTCAATTAGTAACAAAAGACCTAATTAAACATGGAATTTTTTGAAAATTGCCGACCACCTTACCAAAATGAAAGGTGGTCGGCTCTGGAAAAAAGGTGGTCGGCACACCCGGCTTAAATGGCGAATGGAGAACACTGAAGGGCTATTCCTGAAATAAATGTATGGGGGGGTTGGAAGGCACTTTTTTTTATACCCACCATGCATACATTTTTTTTTCCCCCTTTATGTCGCATTTGGGAAATATCTAAAAATACCACCACCCATACAATTTTAATTATGGTGCCTTATGACCCCCCCCCCCCCCCCCCCCTCCCATACAATTAATTCTGGAATATAGCCCTAATTAAATGACTTCAAATATCTTAAATAAATAATTCCATGGAAATGAAATACAATTAGTCCTCTGTAGTGGACTGAAAAAATTTTTAAAACCATTTACAAAATGAAGACCTGGAATGCTTCAGTAACAAGTTTTCCATTATGGATTTTAAATTCTAATGTACACTTTTTCACATCTCATTGCTTTTTATTACTTACTTGTAACTGTGGCCTTTTGGACTGTGTTTTAATTGCAGTAGATATCTGAGCTAAGTTTCTGTATTCTTCAAAGGGTCTTCTACCCGACAGAACTTCATAAATCACCATGGAGAAAGAAAATATATCAACCTTAAAAGACAAAGAACAGAAAAATAAAAAGAATACAATCATTGATGTGGGTAATCTTAACCTAGCTACACACTTTTAAGCTTGACTTACATGTATCATTCAATACTTATTTGCAACTATTTATGTACACAAGAAATTGTTAAAAAACTGAAATAAATATATAGGACACTAAATAGTTCTTTCACCACTTTTAAAATTTCTAAATGATAACATTTTTATGCAAAACGCCTGTTAAATTCTGTGCTTTATACATGTATCATAATTTATGGCAGTTCCCTTTAAACCGACATCGGAATGAGAAATGCAGATTTTTAGATTTTTTATCTGTTGTTGGTTGTTAAAATGTATTACCGTACCATGTAAAATGTATTTTGTTGAGGGTGTGTTATGATTTTTTTTATATTGTAGGGGAGCCTTGAACAAAGTGCATCCCCTCCCATGTAAATTTAAATGAAACATCCCTTATCATGTTATAAATGCATAAGCAATAAATAAAATTTATAAACATATGAATATTAACCTTTTCATCATAGGCTAAGCCAGATATAATTTCTGGAGCTTGGTATCCAGGTGTCCCTACCAATCCTATTATACCACCAGAAGATGTAAACTTGGAAATTCCATAGTCAGAGAGTTTTACAATAACAGAGGAATCGACATTTTCAGAAAAGACCAGGATGTTGTCTGATTTCAGATCACGGTAGATTATTCCATGTTTGTGTAGATAGCTCAGGCCACTTGCAATCTAAAATTGAATAAAATATATAACTATACATATTCTTATCACAAAGGTAGTTTTCTTTAAAACTTAGAAAAATGACATTTGATTGTAAAACAGCATTTCTTCTTACGGTATGTTTGGAAGCAATCAAGTTATAATTTCAATTATTATGTCATTATTATGGCATATATTCCATATTCTTAAAAAAGCTTCCCCGTGCTTCTGTTGTATGCTCTTACCGGCATATATTTTTGAGTACTGGAATATGTGTTGGAAAGACACAGTTTACTTATTTCCAAAATTTGATGTTTGATAAAAATTTATCTGTTTGGTCATTGTTGTAATATTTTTGGCTTCTATTTTTGTTTTATCAAATCAAATATTCTACCGGTTTTCCAAGTTTTCGACTCCTAGCATGTCTGATGAAGGTTAATCCAGAAAAGAGCTTCACACGCAATGAAATTTTGCTTTTGTACATTTAACAAACGCATTCCAATATGTGATCGTGTCTTTCTGTCACATATTCCATATTCTTTCATTTTTAATATTCAAAATCTACCTTATAGGTTACTATGTACTTTTCAGTCATTTAAACAAGTGCTTTTATCATCTTGCTTTATATTCAAAATTTCATTAAAATTTGATTTTGACCAAATGCGCTTAAGGCGTAGCAAAATTTATTGTCTGGAACTTTGTTGTCATTTGTATTTCCAACACACGTGAAGGTTAGCACTGCTGTTGGAGTTTTAATTCCCTGAGGTTAGCCCGCTCCGTCATCAACACTTTTGTGTTGGAGAATACATCAAAGCTTTAAATTATCCATTTAAATTTCAAAATTGTCTAAACACTAAGGTTCTTCCTACCCCAGACATAGGTTGATCATCTTAGTATAAATTTGGTTCCCCAATTAGGTATATTTGGTTTTACTGTTCTATGCTCTTCATTATCATATAGTGTTTGGCTTCATCAATATTTTTGGTAGAGCGCCGCCTCTGATGAGTCTTGAATAGACGAAACGCGCGTCAGGCGTAGCAAAATTTATTTTCTGGAACTTTGTTGTCATTTGTATTTAATAGCAATCAATAGTTAAGCTTCAAACAGTTGACTCTGAAACTTTAATACTAAAAATGAACTTCAAATGTTTGGATTGCATATAAGTTGGAAAGAAAAACAAGGAAAACTTAAGGCAATCCTCAAAGGAGGACACCCTGACAATGAACATCTTAAATCTAATTATCTCCCCTGAACTGCACAGCAACGAAAATTCTTAATGCATAAACCTCCAAAAGATGTTCTTCCATCATGAAAAGTTTTTATCAAAATCCATCAATGACGTGGATAATAGGGAGAAACTGTGCTTACAAGATATGAAGACAGAGAGATGGACAGGCAGACAGGGTAATTCCTATATACCTCCAACTGTGTTTTCGGGCGGTACAAAAAATTTAATTTACCATACAAACCTGATAGATAATCTTATATGACATTTGCTTCTGAAAAACTGCCTGGAATATTCTGCCCTTGTCCCTATACTTATTAAATGGATCTCTTGCCCCGATAGCTTTATCAATAAATGTTCTTAAATTGCCACATGGGGCGTATTCTAGGCACATTAGTAGACTTGGTCTGACAGAAATACCTAGGAATGATACAATGTATGGATGATGGAGTTTACTTGTTACTAAAACCTCCTGTCGCATCTCCATAAAGGCTTTCCATGCCTGAAAGAAAAATATGTATACTGTTGATTCATTTATTATTGTGGGTACCAGTTTTTTTGGTTTCCACATAAAAGAGTTTAAGTTTGAATTTGCACATGTTACTGAGAGGGTTCAATGTAAAACTGAACACTTTCTTGGGTTCTTATTCCTGTTGTTCTCTGTCACCACTAAAACAAGGAATATTGGTACTCCATGAATAATAAAGAAACCTCAGTATGCTGTCTAAGTATAATCTAACAGTCTATAGATTAGTAGTTTACAACTTATTGGACACAATTTCAGAGAATGAACTTAGAATACATAAAAATGTGTTGCATGCACATACCCTATATATATCACAATGAATGTCAAGTTGATTAAACCTAAAGAAAAACTTCTATTCTATGAACTCTTAATCATTTTTTTCTAAGTGGTTTCATTATTATTCATCAGGTATCAATTTTCGTGGTTGGCCTTTACCCACAAATATTGATACTCCACCAAATGGAAATTGTACATTGATCTGTATTCTATAGTCTTTAAAACCACGAATTTAAGAATCCACGAACTGATCCTTTTTCACCAAACCAGGAAATTTGATACCAACAAAAATAAATGAATCCACAGTACTTTTTTTATTTTTCTCTACAATGTAATCTTTCAATTGATATAGCCAAAGTAAAATGACTGTACTATAGCAAGCAGGAACTGCTTATTCTGCTGGATCACAGGAGTTCACTCTTATTTTGACATGAGTTCATGTTGCTGCTTGTAGTTTGGTTGTAGTATGCTGTTTTGTTTCTTTTGTGATGACTTCATGTGTATCCATTTTGTCTTTGCCTTTTCAGGAGTAAGACATTCAATTGTCCCATTGGTACATTTTTGCTCCTAAAATGAATGATTTCTACCTTTAAACTGTTTGTTTCATCAGCATCAATATTATAAGCAGAGTAGTTTTTATACAACTCCTCCTGTTCATCCCTTGGTGACCTCTCCTCAACTTGGTCTCCCCCAGTATGATAGCTACTGTCCATACTGCTCAGCTGAAAACTCGCTGAACTAGGGGCTCCATGATATAACTTGACAGCAACATCCATGTCATTGTAACGTCCTTTCAAAACTTTTCCTGCCACTCCTATCCCAAGCACTTGCTCTTTAACAGTCAATTTTGTAATATCTATTACAAACTTTTTCGGGATTTCATGCATGAGTAGTTCTGGTACTAGTAAAATGAGATCAACTCTGGAATTCTTGGGACATGTAATGGTTTCAGAAGACATGACAAGTCTGGCACAATGTTCCACAGAGAAATGGTCCAATCCTTTTGGTAAAGTTCTATTTGACTCGAAACATACTGGACACAATGCATATCTTTGTACCCTTGGCTGACCATATTCATCCCAATCCATTAAACCTTTAAAACAAATAAAATATTTTTGATACACTACGAAATGTTGATGAAAGCAGTATAAGTTAACACTTTGAATATATTCTAAAAGAAATAGTAGTTCTTTCCATTATTTGATTGAGTTTCATAAATGTAAAATGCAAAATAAAAACTAGAATGGCAGTCTTCCATGGAAGATGTATGTCACCTGGGTCGTAAAATATTTGGTGAACAGGAAGTAGATGACTTAATGGCCTAAAATAGCTTTACACCATAGAGTACTAGAGAACTAGAAAATGTGTCTATGAGCCACAGGATGGCCCTCCCGTTCTTAAAATATCATTGACCCTAAATGTGTATTACCTGTGATATGGACCTTTACCAAGAAATTGATCAAAAGTGTTCATGTATAAAATATAGGTTGCTGTGACCTTATTTCTGGTGGGTGGTGCCATGTTACCAAAACTCATCGAGTAGCGAAATATTATTGACCCCTAACATGTAGTATTCAAGATATGGACCTTAACCAAGAACTTCACCAAAGTCATTCATGCGTAAAATATAGGCCACAGTGACCTCATTTCTAGTGGATGGTGTCACCTTACCCAAGACACATCTAGTGGTGAAATATCATTCACCCCCAACATCTAGTATCAAAGTTATGGACCTTAACCAAGATTTTAACCGAAGTCATTCATGCATAAAATATAGATCACAGTGACCTAATTTCTAGTAGGTGGTGTCATGTTACCCAAGATACATCTGGTGGTGAAATACCATTGACCATCAACATGTAGTATCTGAGATATGGACTTTAACCAAGAACTTAACCAAAGACATTCATGCGTAAAATATAGATCACAATGACCTAATTTCTAGTGGGTGGTGTCACCTTACCTAAGACACATCTAGTAGTGAAATATCATTGACCCCAAACATCTAGTATCCAAGTTATGGACCTTAACCAAGAACTTAACGAAGTCGTTCATGCATAAAATATAGGTCACAGTGACCTAATTTCTAGAAGGTGGTGTAGCCCTACCCAAGACCCATCTGGTGGTGAAATATCATTGACCCCCAACATCTAGTATCTGAGTAATGGACCTTAACCAAGAACTTAACCAAAGTGTTACGGACTATGGACGGACAGATGGACAAGGGTAAAACTATATGTCCAATCCACATACGTGTTCGGGCCATAAAAATGCTGCATGCCAAATATCAAGAGGCTGTGACATGTAGTTGCCGGGAAAATGTGACAAAAATTTTGTGACCCTGCAGGACACCATCACATGACCCAAATGCAGAACAATGCCTCATGACAACAGATAGTATCAAAGTAATTCCTATATGTTGCCTTTTTCAACACATTTTGGGCCACATAATAAATGAAAACATTTGTTCATTTGTTTAGAAAATCTATCATCTTTGTTAATTTTTATAAACATCTACTTTAAAAATGTCTATATTTCCTTGAAAACAATATTTTCCTTGCTTAAAATTCATGTCTATCTAATTCCTTGAAAACAATTTCAAGTCTAATGTAAGTCTAGACCATGTTTTTACATTTTAATTTTATTCTCCTTTTTAACTGTTTTTGTTGTTTTATTCATCTATTTGTTTTGATGGGGTGAGTGAGATGGTGGACTGTCTTACAAATTTGAAAGGATAATTCTATATAGCTCCTACCTGGGTAATGATCATTTAAAAGGTCATCAATCTCATCCACAACAATCCCCATGATGGAGTAATCTCCCTTTGTAGACTGTACTGTTATAAGAACTCCACTGTGTGACGGAGCACCAGTACCCTGTGGGACAATTGTGGACTCCACCACCAGACAACCTGACTCATGACCGAGGTATAAACCATCCTCCCAGTATATCATGTCATGTTTGTCTATTCTTAGACCACTGTAAAATAAAACCAAATAAAGAAGGAATGTGTCCATGGGACATGGATGCCCCCGCTAGGCCCCAAACAGGAAGTAGATGTCTGACAGACATGAAAGTCGCTTAGGACATACAGTTTGTCATACTGAACCATCCTACCAAGTTTCAAATCATTCTCATGTATGGTTCCTGAGAAAATCTTGACGGAAATTTTCAAGTCACGTTCACATATTTTCCAATCGGCCTAAGTCCCAAACAGGAAGTAAATGTCCGACAGGTCTCAAAATCGCTTAGGACGTACTGTTTATCATACTGAACCAACCTACCAAGTTTCAAGTCATTCTCATGTACGGTTGCTGAGAAAAGCTTGACGGAAATTTTCATAGTCATGTTCACATATTTTCACATGGCCTAAGTCCCAAACAGGAAGTAGATGTCCGACAGGTCTCAAAATCGCTTAGGACGTACTGTTTGTCATACTGAACCATCCTACCAAGTTTCAAGTCATTCTCATGTACTGTTGTTGAGAAAAGCTTGACGGAAATTTTCATAGTCATGTTCACATATTTTCACATGGCCTAAGTCCCAAACAGGAAGTAGATGTCCGACAGGTCTCAAAATCGCTTAGGACGTACTGTTTGTCATACTAAACCATCCTACCAAGTTTCAAGTCATTCTCATATACGGTTGCTGAGAAAAGCTTGACGGAAATACGGACGGACGTACGGGACGTACGGACGGACATGAGTAAAACTTAATGCCCCCCGACATGTTGTCGCGGGGGCATAAAAACCTAACTTTTATTTGAGAAACATTTCATGGCTTACATTATCTTATTGTTGAATTAAGCATGGATGGCCATTGTTTTTATGAATATTGAACTTTAAAGCATTGCAAAGCTTGATTTTATGAAAGTGTATGAACTAGATAGACAATAATGAGATGTGGAATAAATGTATAGACACAACCTACATAAACAAACCACTATTTAATAAATGCAAATTCAAATTTTAAGTTTATAGTTGTTTTAATGAAACATTGGATTTGTATCATTGATCTGTTTATATAGTGATCATAAAGTTTTGGGCAGCAAAATGGTTATTTAAAACACATTATTTAGCACAAATCAATCACGACCTCAACCAATAATGTCCAACACATATTCAGTTTGATTGCAGTATGCATCCATTTCAAATAATGTTATTCCTAAGATACATGTATAGAACTTTCTTGTTTTGCAAAGTACTTACGCTGAGGAACTCTGTCTTTCTAACATCTTCTGGAACTTAGCAGGAGTAAAGGAAGAGGTAAGAGATTTACTGAGGATCCAGTCAGAGGTCAAGAGTTCAATACGATACATCAATCGTGACAAAAGTCTGCTCCAAAAACCTGATGGTATGAAAGCCATTTTGTAAAGTCTCACAACCTTAACTCCTTCCCTCTCTGATCTGTTTAGCTGTATGGCTGGATACTTGGACAGCTGGGAAGGTATAAATAACCTAAAGATATACAAATTTATATTATGGCTCTAAAATACAAAGGGCAAAATCAGGTGGCAATCCATGATTTACTCGTTAAGCTGTATTAGTGTTAGAGGCAAAAGGTGACATCATGTATCAAAATTAAATCTTAAGCCATATGATAATACCTAGTTATTAGTGAATAGTCCTTAATTGTAGAAAAAAATCCATTTTTTTTTCAGTCAGGGACTACAACATTAAGTAGGGACAACATTATTGAACAGACAATTAAACCTGTTAACATGTGCTTCAAAGAAGAAGTGTCTGATTATTTATTTACATACATGTATTTAAATTAAAACAAGAAGAAATGTTGAAAAGAAAATCACTGGATTAACTGCTTACTTTCCACCAAAGTCTATACTGAGTGCTATCTCAAATCTTTCCATCAACTGTATATACTGGTCAATATAATCATCAGGGAATCGTGGATCATCCTGAAATATCTGTCTGACTTCTGATTTACTGATCTTTCCACCACGAATATTGTTGTCCTGAGCCTATGATAAAAAGTCAAAAATTGCAGATTTTGCTTAACAAGAGAAGGTAATCTGAAATTAAATCACACATTATGGGACCCCTACTGGATGCTGTATAACAAATATCAATAGCTGTAATTGGTAGTTGCTGAAAAAACTGTTAAGAAAATTTCTTCCCCGAAACATTCAACATTTCATAATCAGGATTTTTTACTCCATAAAATCCAGCAAAACATTAACACACAAAATATTGGTGTCCCAAAGCTACAGCCCAAAGCAAGTGCAAAACAGGGGAACATGGATAACAAAATAAAGGAATGTTTTATTACATCAGGGGTAAAACAGAAACAGATGAGAATGGCTGTGTATATAATCCCTTTTCAGCTGTAAGATAATCTGAGCTGCATGAAGAAGACAGTGAGATTTGCCTCAAGTGTTAATAAATTTTAGCTCACATCTTAACTGCAATGAACACTAACCACATGTAGCAGGACTAATGAAAGTACATCACAAAGCCATCTAGGGTCCAAAAAGTACAAGTTGTTTAGTCCTTTCAACTGGTCATTAAAATGAAGAATTGTCCCATTTGCTGACAAAAATTTGGTCACTGCAAGCAAGAAATACTCATATATTAATATAATGTAACACTAAACTAAAATCAAATACTCTTTGTTCATATGTTTGGCAATTATTTCAATGTTGTTAATATTCAAATTCACAGTTTTCATAAATTCACTCCCTTAAACAATAAGAAAGAAGAAAAGAGGCAGCAATGGGGCATTAGAGTGTCAAAAGTCTGAAAGGGCAACAACAAAACAGGAACAAAAACAGCAAAAAGAAACACATAACACAAAATTGCTGAATGGAAACTAACAACACGAACTCAAGTCGTAACTAGAGTGAACTCAGGTGCTCTGTAAGAGTAAGCGGTTATAACTGCTATAACCACACCTTTCTTAGAAATCTTAGAACGACTACAAAAGAAACAGACTAACAGAAATAAGATCCCTACAATTTTTGACAGTATGATTTTTATCAAGTATCATATACCCTTTTGAATCTCTTCTAGAGATTCTATATCATTGTTTGGTATCTTGCTAATAATATCTACAAAGTCCTGATAATGTATGAAGGGTTGTCTCTGCTCAGCCTCTATAGTCTTCAACCTGTCTTGTAAGGCTGCCTCTAGGCTAATATAACTTTTAGGTACTTTCCTTCCTAACAATGGATGTGGTCGATTTTCAGGGTCTGGCATTCTTGTGGCAAGGTCATACAATTTATCTTTCATTTCTTGGATACCTGAAAAAAAAATTTCTTCATAATCAATACATTTGTAAATCTATATCAACTTATTAAAATTGTTAGTTATTTTTTGAGGGGATAAGGGGATTGAAATAAAATACGAAATCTGCTAAATGATTAAACAAGAATGTGTTCAAAGGACAAGATAACACACCTCACATGTCTTTTTTTCTGAAATCAATGATCTATGAAATTAATCAAAGTATAATTTAAGGATGTTTTCTGTATGCTAATGCATGTTTGTATTTAATTCATGATGATATCATATTTCCTTTATGGAAAAGTTCATCATTTTATCCTTAAGTACTTCTTCTATTGTACATGGACATACAAAGACAGCCAATATAGTTTGCGGGGGCAAATTTTCGCGGTTTTTGTCTATGAATGTATGGTAAAACTTTATACGGGTTTTATTTTCGTGGTTTGTTGATGTGTTTGTTAATGATTGGCGTTAGAATAATATTTTTGGGGGGGATTAACTTTCGCGTTTTTCGTCGACCTGCGAAAATAGCCCGCTATATGGTATAACTTAAAGTTGAAGTTTTATGCTGTTTAATTAACAAAATTAATGTTTTATATGCATTCCATTAGAATTTTATGATTTACCCTCTAATGTTGTGCAGGATACTGCAACAATACTATCGGAGTCCAGTCTGGTAGACAGACCAACAGCTTGATCCCCTTCTGGTCCATAACGTTCCAACAAACACTGTTTTATACAAGCAACATCCTGTTGTTTTGTAGGAAGGGTGTTTCTGTCCAGAAATGTTGCAACTAACAGGATACTTGCATTTGGCATTCTGGCCTACAAAGATGAAAAGTTTCTACCAAAGTCAGGACAGATCAGTCATCAAAACTCCAAAAATATAATTGAAGGATTTGACTAAATTTATAAGGGCTGTTCCAGAATTATTCGTATGGGGGGGAGGAATTTCTATTACATATATGGTGGGTGGTGGGTTTTTAGAAATATTTTGTGAAGAAACAATGATAAAAATTATTATTTTTTTATGGGTGGTGGGGTAAAGAAAAAGGTGCCTCTAGAACCCCCAAACTTAAACCTATAGGTATCCCTGGTTTTTTACTTTAATCTATATGTAACCCTGGTTTTTTACTTTTATTATAAGGAAGCCTGGTTTTTAACTTAAACCTTTATGTAACTCTGTTTTTGTTAGCCTAAAGGCAACCCTGATTTTGTACTTTAACGTATCAGTAACCCTAATTTTCAACTTTAATCTATAGGTAACTTTGGTTTTTAACTTTAAACTTTAGGTAACCCTGGTTTTTAACTTTAATCTATAGGTCACCCGGTTTTTTTACTTTAACCTGTAGTTAACCCTGGTTTTTTACTTAAACCTTTAAGTAATCTTGATTTTTATTTCATTACCTGAATGCTGTACAGGTACTGGCCAATTTTATCCAGTTCTTTCTCGATAGACCACAAGTCCCAGACTAGCATGTAGAGTGAGTTAGGCGTGTAGAAACAATGATGTGTGGCTGATATTGTCGGATCTCCACTTAAATCCCAAAGAGAAAACTTGATGGCTGGATTGTCTTTCTGTAAATAGAAATCAAGAGTAGAAAGAATAAAATTGTACAAAGTACTATATGATTATTTAGAATTGTGATCTATACATCTGATTTTAATTATTGTGCTCTTCATATCTAAGAAAAATTTTGGTCATTTAAAGATAGCTATAGTCTCTGGTGACACTTTTATAGTTCGTTTGTTGTACCTTTGTTTTTGCCATAAGGTAAAAGCACAAATTATATGCATCTTAATAAACAAGCATTAAACTTTATTTTCTGAGGAATTTCGAACAAATAAAAATTGTTCAAATAATCGATGAAGATAATTCAAAGATAAACACTTTTAAAAAAGTTTGAAATACTTTTTCCACATTCCTTGTTTTTTTTTTATTTCAATAACTGAATCAAACGAAAAATATGTATCAACCTTCAGAAATCTAATAAATGAGCCACCCTTTGGACTGAGTTCAATATCATGTCTCTGTACACCCAATAAATGATGGCTACTAAGGGTCTGTCCTTTCAATAATCCAGCTAGTGTTGTTTTACCTTTGTCCTACAAACAAACAGTTAAAGTTACTTTAAACAGGAACTAATTTCTTATGTACTAATAAGTATCATTATACATGTATAAATTCAAGGTTAAAAATTGGAAGGTTTATTCATATTTGTGAATTTTAAGTCACAAAATTTTGATTGAGTCTGAATGAGAGAGCTCACGATGTGTTGCCATCATTGATACTGAATTTTGAATTTGCAAAGTCCCATAACTCCTATAAAAGTGTTAAAGATATAGTACGTACATATACATGTAATTGCAAACATCTCACCAAATGTTATTGAAAAAAAAACATGTGGTTTCAGAGGAGTTGCATCACTAAATGATGACAGACAGAATTTTGCAGTCCAAAACATTTTTCACACTGTCATCTTGCTGTGTGGGGTATATTAGTAATAAACTCAAAAAGTTTTCAAGCTTGTGTAGGAACCCTGTCATAGTTTTTTGTGGGGTACCTTATATTTAACTAGCTTGAGTTCTATTTTTTTAATATGTATGTTTTAGTAGAGATGTGTCACATACATTTCTTTCATGCTTCACAGATCTATAATTTCTAGTCCAATTTCAATTCAGCTATAAACCTTGAAAACTAAATAATAGAAGATAATGAGATGTGGAATAATTGTACACGACGCAACCTACAATTTAAACAACAATTTAAAAAAAATCCACAATGGAAAACAGCCAGCAGCCTTCAATGTGACCAGTGGTCGCTGCTCACTTTTTTTTCAAATTGGACCTGGACTGAAAATAAACTACATACATTATGATTCAAGTCCAATCCTAAAGTGCAATGAAAGACCCTCTTCTTGACAAAAAACAACCATACTTACTTTTTTACCAAGAATCACAAGTTTCAGCTTGTAATACTTTTCACACTGTCGTAAGTCATTTCTAAGGTTAGTTATAATCTGTTTGGATCTTTGCTGCTCATCAACTTTGAAAATAAGAGGTACAAAATTGCATCATTGCATCAAGTTTTGACATTAAATGGTAAAATTTTATGCAATTTTTGTACTCTGTTGATATCATGATGCACAAGTGTATAAGTTTCCTTTTGATTTCAAACTTTCTTTAGGGAAGAGAAACTTCAACCCCAAGGTAAACCTGATTTAGAACAATGAACAGCCATACATACATTCATCAAAGTAATCTGTAAACCAACTTATTTTCGTGAGCGATTTATATTCCCAGATTTCGTGGGGAAACAGAAATTCATGAAAAAATAAATCACTGCAAATTTAGTCATTTTCATAGTACCATATAGCGGGTAATTATCGCGGCATGCAAATTTCGTGAAAAAATTTATGCTGGTTCTTACGTGGGTTATAAATTTCATGATAGAGTAATGGTTGCAAATATAGCGAAAATTAGAATCTTGCGAAAATTTCCCGCTATACGGTAATTAAATCCTTTAACCATGTATCACGATCATAAGAAGCCATGAAATAGCCCTATGACACAAAAACAAAATATTGTAGCCAAGAAAACATATTGGTTTTCAATAACCAAGATTTTTCAATTCATGAAATGTGGACGAGATTTATGTTTATAAAAAATCAAATATGTAAGGTAGTTTTACCACAATCTGCCTCCACCAACTTTTTGATGTCTGTAATGTTAACTCCCTCCATTTTGATTCTACAATTATACTTCAAATTACCAAGTTCTTTTGGTAATGTCTTGATGCTAGGATTACTGTAGATGAAAAACAGAAACTCTCTCGTAGATCATTACTTTTTCAGTTCAGTCAATATTTATTAAAAATCTGTCAAAGTCAAAAATGGCTGGATTTTGATAAACAGGAAATAGGTGAGCAACAGACCTGATATCAAATCCCACATTATGAGACCTCACCCTGATGTTGTTATACAAAATATCAAGTGGCTGTGATAAGAAGTGGCTGAGAAAACTGTTGTGAAAATTTGCTACTCACCCACCTCTGCCCACCTGCTCGATATCCACTATCTTATAAGCCAGATTTTACAATCTGCGAAACCTGGCCAAAAATTGGTTTAATAAATTTGATAACCTAAATTAGATATTAAAACTAGGAATAATAAGAACACCCCTGCTTCTTATTCAACTCTATTTAGGAAAAACAAAGTAAAATTTTCTTCAGTGAATGATATCCATCAGCAATGAAAATTCTTCATACACAAATATATGTATTTCCATCATGTAAAGTTTCCTAAAAATCCATCAGTCTGCTTATTTGGAGTGGACTTATATAGAAATGTGGACAAACAGATGCACAAACAGACAAAATGATTCCTATGTTTCCCCAGTAGTTTACTGGGTTTATACCATAAGGCTTGAAACTTGATTGCTATGTATCCCCCAAAGTTTACTTGGCTTATACCATATGGCTTCAACAAAGCAGCAATATTTTCTACTTACTGTGAGATATCTAGATGGTGCAACGAGCCAAGTGAACAAACACTGAGAGGTATCTGATGTAATCCATTATGACTAAGGTTAAGGTCCTGGAGACAGTTCCCCAGGAAAGAAGGAAATAAACCCGTGTTTTCTTCTATCTGTTTGTCTTCTCTGGACTTTAACACTGATGAAATTCTCCTAAAAAACAACAAATAATTGATAGCTCAGAAAACATTTTGATAAAAATTTCAATTTTATGAAGAGATTTTTATGAAGATCCCAATAGTTTCTAAGGTAAATCAAGTTATGTGGGAGTGACAGACAGAAAAATGGACATACTGACCAAAATATTTACACCAAACAATAAATTTCCCCAGGAAATCAAAATAGACATTTTTCAAGTTCTTTTTTATTTTTAAGAACTATTAAACAGGATAAATTTGCATCATACAAAATTATACTATCTTACAAGCTAACTTAAGGGGATACATGAGATTCATGCATTCAAATGAATCAGCAACTAAACCCTAGTAAATAAGAAAGGTTTTAATTGTTGGATAAATAAATGGCTGTTAATGTTCAGCCAGGGTCAAAATGCATTTTCTATGTAAATTTATCATTCCAAATCTGATATTAAACAAGAGGCTCCCAGGAGCCTGAATGGCTCACCTGACCTCAATGACTGATGGAATGAAAAGATTTGTGGACACCTTGGCAGACATCTCAATAAAGAATCATCATACAACCTCCACCTTGACAGTTATGGGCCATAACTTTTATAAGGGGTCATCTGACAGTTTCAGCCTAATTGATATTTATTAACCAAATGGAAACTTCTGTAGAGCTAAATGAGCTGAAGGTTAAAGCATGCAAGTTTTCTCTATCTGTAATAGTTTTCATTCTGTAGGCCAAAAACATGAAAAATAATAACTTTTCACTTCTAAAAGTCCATGACCCCTATAAGGGGTCATCTGACTATATCAACCCAATGGAGACTTTTGTATAGCTCAATGAGCTAAAGCTTTAAGCAAGCAACAGCTTTTCTCTAATTGCAATAGTTTTCAATCTATAGGCCAAAAACACAAAAAATCACTATTTTATACCTATCATGGGCCATAACACCTATAAGGGGTCATCTGACAAGGTCAACCCAATGGAGACTTTTGTAGAGGTCAATGAGCTGAAGGTTTAAGCAAGCAACAGCTTTTCTCTAACTGCAATAGTTTTCAATCTTTAGGCCAAAAACATGAAAAATCACTATTTTTCACCTTTAAAGGGCCATAATCCCTAAAAGAGGTCATCTGATAACTTCAACCCAATAGAGACCTTTGTAGAGCTTTTGATTCTGAAGAGCCTAAGATCCTTTAGATTTTTCTATCTGTTCTAGTTTTTAAGTTATAAGCCTTTAAATGTGATTTTACCGCATGTTCCATTTTCGTAACAGCGGCCATGTTTGTTGACAAATCATAAAGCTGAACCCAATTTTTAAACATCATGCCCTGATAAATACTTTTATAAAGTTTGAAAAATTCCCTTCAGTAGTTTCAGAGAAGAAGATTTTTGAAAAAGAAAAGGATGGACGACGGACGCATGGTGATGACAATAGCTCACTTGACCCTTTGGATCGAGTGAGCTAAAAAGCAAAGCTAATGCCTTTTTGTTTAATTAAAGGCATTATTAATTAGTGTTAAATTGGAATGTCACTTTCAAAACCTAATGACTATCCACAAATTGAAATAAAACTAAAAAATATTATAAGAAACCAAAAGACTATAAGATAAAAAAAATATATATATATTGTGCTTCAGTTTCTATATTATTCTAATTAAAGTTGATTATTTAGCAAGCTATCCCATATAATAGGCCATAGTTGGTGAAAACTGACAAAATATAAAGTGCATGAAAATAGATTTTAAAAAAGAAGTTTCTTCTTTATTTTTTCAGGAATTATCTATCAAATAACTTTTTATAACTCGTTCTTTGCTATTCTATAACAATGTATTTTATCTTTAGTATTTTCTCTCATTCATTTCTACATATTTTATTGCCTTCTTGAAATGTACAAGCCTTGCTATTATTCTATTGTGAAAAGTGTGACTTACAGATGAAAATATAGATTTTTGGAACTAAAACAAAGAAAACAATATGAAGTAAAATTGTTAATAATTTCATGCTATCTGCAAGGAAACCTGTCAGAGCCAAACTTATAGTACATGTGTACTGACAAATGTGTTAGGTAAACACATGTATTCAGTTTATTCAGGTTCAAAATGTATTGAAATTTTAAGTTTGTTTTTGCCTACAAAAACGATGTCTCCCCCCGTTTCCACAAAAAGTTCTAAGTTCAAAGGCCCATAACTCCAACAAAAATTTAAGGATCAAAATTTCCTGTTAACATGCAAAACTACATATGGTGTCCTTAAAGGAAGATGACTGACACCTTATATTTCCTTACACCTCATTACAGGACATTCACATTCATAAAGATTATAATAAGTAACTGTGTAAAGGAAGATGACTGACACCTTATATTTCCTTACTCCTGAGTAAAGGACATTCACATTCAAAGACTACATGTAAAAGTAACTGTGTAAAGTAATCATCAAAGATTTTAGTTCAGGCTTTAAACTAGTGATACTTACTCATAAATAAAACTAACAAATAAATGTATACATGTATTTTTAAAATGAAATATCATTTTGATATTTTTCCAAAATAAATATACATAATAAACAATACTATAGCTACAAATATTAAATCATGCATGCAATAATCTTGCATCTTATTTCTTTATCAACAATAAGTATAACAAAGATCTGTGAACCCTGCTCACTCAGTTAACCTCGGCTGTAATACCCCTAAATTGACTAAGTTGGTAAACAGAAAGTAGATAATCTGACAGATCTAATTTCGGTACTTGCAATGAAGGACCCCATACATAAGTTATATACCATATTTCAAGTCACTGTGATCTAGTTGCTGAGAAAACTGTTACGAAAATTTTAAATAATTTACCAGTAATGTTTAAATTTGATGAAGTTGGTAAACAGGAAGTATATATCCAACAGACCTAATTTAGGTTCTTGCGATAAAGGGATCTTAACTTAAGTCATATACCAAATTTCAAGTGACTGTGATTTGTAGTAGCTTAGAAAATTGTTACAAAAGCTATGTTGCGGACAGACGGACGGACAGAGGTAAACCAAACCAGTAATACCCTTCTCTTCTTCCAATTGGGGGTATAATAAATACATCTTTTTACAATATTATGAAAAAGAGACTGCCTTAAAACCTTGCCAAGATGCAGAACAAAAACATATTTCACTTTGTGAATTTGGACCAATGGAATCAGTGATAGGGACAGTGTGGTATTATTTCACTAATGTTTAAAGCCAGACAGTCCTGTACTTCACATGAAGCATAATTTCTTTTAGGACTCAAGATGCATTTCAATGAATGACAGAATCTTTTTATGCCCATCATGTTTTGAAACATGTGTTATTTGGCAGACTTGCTATATTTATGAGCTTTACTTAGCTAACATATCAAAAGGGAAACCAAGAAAGTTTAGGATAATTGCATATATTTGATTCATGATGATCTAAATAATTCATAAAATGCAGTTCCAAAAGTTATATAAAATTACTGAAAATATATCTATAAAATGTCATTTTCTACTTGACCTACTTGTTTGATGGTCTCGGTCCAAGACAGTTGTGTGATAAATCTAAGAGAATTAACTGTAGACATTCCCACAGGTCTGGGTGTGGCAGACGACATATATTATTGTGTGCAGCATACAACTCTACCAGACAACCTGTAGTTATATTTTAATATTTTAATATATACTTAATCAAATACAATACATGTATCATCAAACTGGACTTGAGTAAACAAGTTTTCAGAGTGAAAAAAAAAACATAAAACAAAGAAAATAAAGCTACAACTGTTTTAAAGTTGAAATAGGCAGTTTGCAGCTTTTTAAGCATATTACTAATATCTACCAGTCTTTGTTTACACTGGCATTACAACTCTGAAACATGTGTAAAGTGAAGCATATACAATTCGATTTGAAAATTGTTACAGTTTCGTCATTATCTTATATATACCTAGTTTTACAACACTTTCATTGATATCTTCTAGTTTGTTATATTCCATATATTACCTAATTTTACAAGACTTTCATCGATATCCTCCAATTTGTTATATTCCATATATTACCTAATTTTACAACACTTTCATTGATATCTTCTAGTTTGTTATTTTCTATGTGTAAAGTTCTCAGTGTTCCACACCAGTACTGCTCTAAACTAACAGGGCAGCGATCTAACTCATTGTAGGACAGGTTCAGTGTCATCTGAAGAAGAAACATCAAATTAAGAGGAATAAAACTGCCCTAATATCATATCATAAAAATATCATATATTTTAAATTTTTAGAAAAGCCATGCAAAAATTCAATTGATTTTTTTGTAAAATATGTTGTAATCCATTGACTATGAATAAAATTAAAATCTAAATATGATGTACTTTCTTTATGTAAAGTTGCTATCAAATCCGTCAAGCTGCTTTGGAAGGATTTGTGTTAACAAGCAATGTGGAATGATATAGACAGACAAATTTTCAGGTTGATCATATATTTTCCCTTTAACGTCATTTGGTAGCATAATTGGTGTACATGTACATGTATGAACATAGTTGTTTTTCCATTATCTTACCATATTACAATCCCAGGCATTAGGAAAGGAGACTAGATTATTATGACTGACATCTAGATAAGATAATCCAGAACATTTCCTTAGACATTCCTGTGGTAGTAGTTCTAGCTTGTTGTGGGACACATTCAATGAAGACAGTTTGGGGCAGTTTATAGCATCATCTGAAAGATAGAAGTAAACGATATAAGCATTAGACAATCCTTTCATTAAAAAATTGACAGATCTTAGGTGCTGCACATTGTTATTTGAAAAATGTTAAAATCCAGAATTTAGTTCAACATAAAGAAAATATACAGTACTTATTGGTAAAATAAAGTACCGCATTAACAATAGCATGACATCACAACTGTGTTTTAATGATAGTTTATTATTTATTTGTAGATTATTCTAAAAAATTTGATTTTGTTCAATTTTGATGTTTTGACTTTGTACTGTCAAATTTTTAGACTGCAAATTTGCTTATCTAATCTCAAGAATCTTAAAGCTTTACAAACAAGCATTTTTGTTCATCCTCTTTCGTATGCATGCAGGGTACTTTTTGAGTATCTTTATCAACTGATTTTACTGCCCAATCTTTTTTTCCCTGGATGTAATTGTCTGACTCATCAATTTTATTCAAGACAACTGTAAGATAAGATTATTGCGAGACAAATGCAAAGCAAATATCCTAATGAACTCTCATCTTGTTTCTTTATATAAGTGAATATTGATTCTACTTTAATTTTGGCTTTTTGGATCCTTGAATGTGTTCGACATTCCCTCCCTAGGCAGCCTGGGTAGATTATTTTTCTTGGGTTGAAATATAAAACAGAACGCGGGTGACCTCTGTTTTGTATGGGTCAATGATCTTTTTAACAAATAAAAGTGTAAATTCGGAACAACCAAGGTTGCATATTATATTAATAGGTCATTACCCAGGTTGTTCTCGTTCTGCCCCAAGTGAGCAACATTTTCCCTCCCTGGGGCTCCCTGGGTTTGAATGTGGAACACAAGCTACGCGTTTAAAGTAAAAGATTTATATTTGTACAGATTTAAGATGGTCACTTTGTAACATGACTATGACTATTTTCAAATCTACTTAAAACACTACAACTTGACAAAGTCAGTGTCATCTATTGTGACCTTTATGAACTCTGACCTTTATCACTTTTAGTAACCACAGGTAGTTTAATATGGGCTGTTCTTAGTAGGTATTTCAGGCTATTGTTTGACAAGTTCAAGGTGACTAGATTTTCTAACTGGAACACTTCTTGGCAGACATCTTCAAGTTTATTGTTAGCAAGCTGAATTTCTGTTAAACTAAAATAGAAAACAATGAAGTCACATAATTTCTAATTTTAAAACGGCTATAGTTACTCATATGTAAAGATAGGCAAAGGACTCCAGTATTTCTCAGTAATTCCCTTTGATCTTATCTACCTGATATTTTTTAGCATCATGCACAAAATGATGCTAAAAAATATCAGGTGGGAGCACTTGATAATTGTGACTTCATTTGATTATGTGATATCATGTGAATTGATTTTACTGAAAACTGGTTAAATATGTGTTTTTTAATTACCAATAAAACAAATATTATATTATTTAAGGTCACTTTTCTTAACCAATCCCAAAACTTAAAAGCTGCAGGTTGTTATAGACCGTGTTGGAGCCTCATACATATCTGGTTTTGCTTTCAATTTAAAACAGGTAGCAGTGACTACTGGTCTTAGTTGGAGGCTACTGCAAGATTATAAATTTCAGTTTTCATGCATGCTGTTTCATCTGCATTCATTACAAATTGTATTGTAATTCTATTGCAATATTAAATGATAAAGAGTGTATTTGAGAATGGCTTTGAGAATCACAAATGATTCAATCATTGATGTTCTTGAATACTTGTAAATTCTAAGTAAATAAAATTTTGAAAAAAAAAACAGTAACACTGAGTGAGCATGTCTCTAAAATTGACATTTCTATCACAGTATTAGGATTGGTTTGATTTATACACATAATTTTCATATTGGGCAAATTGCAAGACAGGGAGCAGTGGTATCTGCAACAATGCTGTCTGTTTACCATTGAAAATTTTGAAATTGGAATTTTTTTACAAAGGCTGTGGTGAATACACTTTTTCCACATCAAATCATTATTTATATGTTAATTACCTATACTTACCAGTGGCAGTGTATAGGTCCTTCAGGACCAGATAATCGAACCAGTTTGTTATTTCCTACATTTAGACGTAAGAGACAATGCAGGCTCCATGGTATAGCAGTAGGCAATGCAGAGATGCTGTTACAACTGAGATCCAGATCTACCAGTGTTTCTGTATATGATGAAACCCAGTCAAAGTGGAAACCACCTAGGCCCAGGTCTCTGTACTTTGCTATATGCTTAAATAAAAATAAAATAAAGATTCATGACAATATTTCAAATCTACCTAGAATAGGCAACTGCTGTCTGCTATTGAATAAACAATTTGAGAAAGATGTTTCCCTTAAGGAAATGTATACCATTGATTTTCATTTTGAATATTCTCTGCCATCTATCCATTTAAAGCCATTTTTATGATACATTTCAATGCATGGAATATTTTAGGAACATTTTTATACAACTCACAAAATTTTATAATATGTGTGTTCATCAGGGGCGGATCCAGAAATTTTTGAATAGGGGGATCCCACATAATGACCACTACTGAAGATGTAAAGGCGGGCAAAAATCAACAGGAAAATAACAAAATTTTCAGAGGAATCCCTGCAAGACCCCCTTTGATCTGCCAATGCACAAGTACATGTAGCTTTACTATGACAAGTGTAAGAATGGAAATCTCAGTTGTATTTGTAAAGAAATTGTCATGAAATTTGCAAAGTACTAATAAGGACAGGCATTAACAAGTCTATATCACTGAAAAGGTTTTTGAGTTTTTAGCCAGGATAATCGCCAGGGCTATGGGTATAAAAGCCCTTCAGTAACTGACCAATCAAAAGCTAGCTGATGGTCGTAGTGCCTCATCACATACCAATTTACATATCAATATACACGCTCGCAATATAAATTCCTTTTCTAATATCAAATTACTACTCTACAGTTCTAAACATAAACAATCTTCAAAATTTGTAGATTATCTGGCTACCAGTACTTTCAGTACTTTGATTTTTCATACATGTGATACAAGGTAGATGCTTATTTGCATATATTTCTATCATCAACTTGTATGCTGATTTGTAAACAATACATTGTAAGTTGGACACGTAAACATATAAGCAAACAATTTTTACTCATAAACAATCCAATTATATCAAAACCATTAACAATAAAAAGTTGTTTATCAGTATATTACAAAACTGTTAAATGTAACATTTATTTAAGTTCATAAGTAAGGTACATATAAACTTAAATTATGTTAATAACATTCTATAATAAAATTCTATCAGACCATCATAAAAAAAAATCCTAGATTCTCATGATTCTAAATCATTTTTATACAAACAATTAAAGACTGAATTTGGTTTAGAAAATATTTAAATAAATATAGAAAATATAGAAAATAGACTATGCTCTGTATGTGAAGTTGTGGAAGATGAATATCATTTTCTTCTATAAATTAACATTAACAAACAATTAAGACAAACTATGTTTAATAAATTAAAACTAAATCAAAACATCAAATTATACATATGCAACAAATTTTTAATCCTATTTTAGAACTGATTCCAATTGTATGTGACTTTATAAAGCAGTCACTGGTACTACAAAAATAGGGTCCACATTGGTCAAAATGTTCTCAAAACTATAACTCCATATGTTAATGTTCTGTAATGTTCAAGAAACACTATAATGACTGTTTGACAGCTGAATTGGGGGTTGGTTGTACCAGCAACAGCACCACATACAAGGCTACAACACTGTCTAAGGAGGAAATCATTGACAATCACAAATCTGTCATTTCCTCCTTTGGCCTTTCTGTTGGTGGCAGTAATGATGACATTCCATCCCTGTATTTGATTCCCAAATTACATAAAAATCCATACAAACAGCGCTTCATTGCAGGGTCATCCAAATGTACAACTAAACCTCTTTCAGTTCTGTTGACTTCAATACTTACGGCAATAAAATCCAGCCTCCAGATATATTACGATTGTTGTTATTCTAGAAATGGTGTCAATCAAATGTGGATCCTGAAGAATTGGAAAGAACTGATGGAGATTCTTAACTCTAAATCAGTTTTATCTTGTAACAGCATCAAAACATTCGATTTCTCCACACTTTACACTTCTATTCCACATGAACAACTGAAATCGCGATTGGCACAGCTGATTAAACACAGCTTTTTCAAAAAGAATGGAAAACACAGGTACAAATTTCTTGTAGTCAATTATACCAAGACTTACTTTGTCATCAATGAGTCAAAGAAAAAGAACAAATTTACAGAAGACCAAACAATCGACATGCTCAACTTTCTTATTGACAACATATTTGTTCAGTTTGGTGGACGTGTTTTTTAGCAAACAATAGGGATTCCAATGGGCACTAATTGTGCACCTTTGCTTGCTGATTTGTTTCTTCATTCATATGAAGCAGACTTCTTGCAATCTCTTATAGACAAAAAAGACCGTAGACTAGCTCTCTCTTTCACCCTCACGTTCCGTTATATTGATTATGTTCTTTCACTAAACAATTCTCGATTTGGTGACTTTCTCCATCTCATATATATACAGGAGCTTTAGATAAAGGACACAACTGATTCTAGGAAGTCTGCTTCATATTTAGATCTACATCTCGAAATTGACTCTCAAGGAAGACTTATAACAAGGCTCTATGACAAACGTGATGACTTCAACTTCCCCTTCTTGTGTAGCAACATTCCGTCCGCTCCAGCTTATGGAGTTTAAGTATCTCAATTGATTCGTTACTCCAGAGCGTGCGGGACTTACATCGATTTCCTTAGCAGAGCGACACGTCTGACGCAAAAATTGCTCAAATAGGGTTATGTTGCTCCTCAGTTGCTGTCTTCACTCAAGAAATTTTACGGAAGACATCATGCACTTAGAGACAAATATGGGATTTCGATCTCTCAGATGAGTGCAGATGTTGGTTTGTCATAGGGTGTTGTTTTGTCTTCCTTTACCGGATTTAACACGATGAATGGACTATTGGCAACGCGACGGGTGTGCTACAGCAAGCAGGAACTGCTTACTCTTCCGGAGCACCTGAGTTCACTCTTGTTTCGACTGGAGTTCCCGTTGTTGATTGATATTCAGTTGTTTTGTGCTTCCATGTTTTACATGTTGTCTGTTTTTGTCCCGTTCTTGTTGGTGTTTACTGGTTTTGTCTCTGCCCTTTCAGACTTTTGACATTCGGATGCCTCATTGGTACCTCTGCTTCTCTGTATACTCTGTTGCTTTCTGTATATGTTTTATATTCTACAGGTTTTTTTTTTGCTTTGACCCATATCGGTGTATTTTGCATATAAAGATTAATTCTTGAAATTATGAGGTGGGTGGGTGAATTTAATTTCTTATTCTTCATCAATATTTTGTAAAATATTCTACAATTTTGAAGGAAATTGATAAAAAATCTGTCAAAGTCAAAAATGGTCGAATTTCGTTAAACAGGAAGTAGGTGAGCAACAGACCTGCAATCACATCCCAACTTATGGGACCCCATCACCATGCTGTATACCAAATATCAAGTAACTGTGATGAGTAGTTGCTGAGAAAACTGTTACACAAATTCTTCATTGTCTGCCACTCCCCACCTGACATTCACCATTTTATAGCCCAAATTTTTCACTCAGTGAACTCCGGCCAAAAATGAAAAAAAAAATTATTGGGAGTGAAAAAATGGGGGCAGGAGGGAAATGAGAATCTAGGATATTTAGTGTATGGCCTAATATTAGCATAAACATGATAAGTAAGAAACATCCCAGTTATCTTACCCCTGCCTCTTCCTCTTCCTCACACTGATCCTCATTCCTAAAGTGAACATAATTATAACTCTCCAAAACCTCCCCAACAATCTCAGGAAAGTCTCGACAAATCTTCTCAGTAAACAATGCTCCCATCTCATACAGAAATTTGGCAACTTCAAAATGGTGTCCTTAAAAATATCGAGATATCTTTATAAACAAGAGTTAACACTAAAGTATGTCTCGCCTGCCGGCACCATCAGAAACAATTATTCTTTCTTACTTCCACTATATTTTGAATTTACATGGATTTTCAGTTTCTGAGATCAAAAAATGTTTATAGAACCTAAACATTGCAAATATATGCAATAAAAATAATCAAAGTCACTCAACCGGAAAATCAAGGTCAAGGTCAAAAGATGAGGATGTAACTGTGCTAATCTACTACTGAGGCATATGCATACCAAGTTTCATCAACCTAGGACTTACAGTTCTTTAGATATGGAGGTGCTCGCAAAACTTTTCCATTAATATTATATGTATTGAAAATTGTCAAAGTCACTCAACTGAGAAATCAAGGTCAAGGTCAAAAGATGAGGATGCAACTGTGCTAAGCTACTACTGAAGGATATGCATACCAAGTTTCATCAACCAAGGACCTATATTTCTTGAGATATGGAGGTGCTCGCAAAACTTTTCCATTGCTATTATATGTATTGAAAATTGTCAAAGTCACTCAACCGGAAAATCAAGGTCAAGGTCAAAAGATGGGGATGCAACTGTGCTAAGCTACTACTGGGGCATATGCATACCAAGTTTCATCAACCTAAGACCTATGGTTCTTGAGATATGGAGGTGCTCGCAAAACTTTTCCATTGCTATTATATGTATTGAAAATTGTCAAAGTCATTCAACCGGAAAATCAAGGTCAAGGTCAAAAGATGGGGATGCAACTGTGCTAAGCTACTACTGGGGCATATGCATACCAAGTTTCATCAACCTAGGACTTGTAGTTCTTGAGATATGGAGGTGCTCATAAAACTTTTCCAAAAAGTTAACGCCGCCGTCGCCGCCGCCGCCGCCGTCGCCGTCGCCGCCGCCGGTAAAGTAACACCTATGTCCCGCTCTGCTTCGCAGGCGAGACAAAAATTGTACAATCAGGCAGTTAAACAAGGAATAAAGTGGTGTCCTTAAAAATATCGAGACATTTAAAAAAAAAATGTACATTCAGGCAGTTAAAACAAGGTTTACTGTGAGCTTATGCACTCACAAAAGAATACACTGCTTTGATTTTTGACTCTATCTCCCATCCCCCCAAAAGTCTTATTATCTCCCCTGAAAGATATTCATTGATCACTACTGTGAAAGCATTTATGTTCCTGGGGTACCAATTTTTGTGGTTTCTGGTATTCAGCCTAACCATGAAATTAGAGTCCCTATTAACAGATAATTAAACAAAGCTTTGATAAGAGAAATTTTTAAAACCTCAAATTCATGAATCCAGGAATATGAAAACTCAAAATCCACGAAAATTGATACCCACAAATTTATGTTCCTTCACAGTTAGATATTACACACAAATTTATGTACTTTCACAATTATGGAAACATCTAAGTCCAATTATCTCCCCTGAATGATACCCCAGACAGCAATGAAAATTCTTCATGCAAATCTCTTATCAAATACTTCCTCCCAGTTTTATCAAATCCATGAAGTGTTTAAGGAGGAACTGAGCATACAAGATACGTGTACAGACAGATGAACACAGACAGATTCTGGCATTCCCCTTAAACTTTGTTTGTGGGAGGTATAAAAATCTGTCACAATAAAAAATGGCAGGGTTTAATTAAACAATAAAAAGCTTCGCCGAGCGCAGCATGATACGACCGCAACATGTTGAACCCTGTACGTTTTAGGCCTAATATGGATAGTCTATTGTTCTGGACACATGCAGCCCATGGTGGACTGACAAAGGTTTTTGACACATGCTTCTCTGATGGACTTTCAACCCAGGGGCTAAAAATATAAATTTTGAATGTTGTATTCTACTCTTTAAAAGAATAATGTTTGGGGAAAAATTAAAAATCGAACCAGAATTTTTTTTAAATTATGATTACAGCCCAAAAAATTTATTCTTAAATTTAGAATCGCTACCTGACAAGAATAAATTTGCAAAAAAAAATTTCAAAATCGGACCACAAATAAAAAAGCCCCATTTGGCCCCTAATTACGTAATAGGGGGGAAAAGGGGGGGTCACAAAAATTAATTCCTAATTTTGTATTCGCTATTTGACAAGAACGAACATGCAAAAAAAATTTTCAAAATCGGACCAGAAATAAAAAAGTTTCAATTTCGGCCCCATTTGGCCCCTAATTACGTAATAAGGGGAAAAAGGGGGGGTCGCAATAATTAATTCTTAATTTTGTATCCGCTATTTGACAAGAACAAACATGCAAAAAAAATTTTCAAAATCGGACCAGAAATAAAAAAGTTTCAATTTCGGCCCCTTTTGGCCCCTCATTACGTAACAGGTGAAAAAGGGGTGGGGGTCGCAAAAATAAATTCTCAAATTTGGATTCGCTACTTGACAAAAATAAACTTGCAAAAAAAAATTTCAAAATCGGACCACAAATAAACAAGAGGCTCCCAGGAGCCTGAATCGCTCACCTGGTTTAATGTCAACCCTTTGAAGACTTTTGTATAGCTAAATGAGCTGAATGTTTAAGCAATAAAAAGCTTTTCTCTATCTGCAATAGTTTTCATTCCAATGCAAAAAACACTATTTTTCACCTTTAAAGGGCCACAACCCCTTAAAGGGGTCATCTGACAACTTCGACCATATGGAGACTTTTGTAGAGCTAAATGAGCTGAACATTTAAGCAAGCAACAGCTTTTCTCTATCTGCAATAGTATTCATTCTATAGGCCAAAAACACTATTTTTTGCCTATAAGGGGCCATAACCCCTATAAGGGGTCATCTGACAACTTTGACCCTATGGAGACTTTTGTAGAGCTAAATGAGCTGAACATTTAAGCAAGAAACAGCTTTTCTCTATCTGCAATAGTTTTCATTCATTCTATAGGCCAAAAACACTATTTTTTGCCTTTAAGGGGCCGTAACCCCTATAAGGGGTCATCTGACAACTTCGACCCTATGGAGGCTTGTGTAGAGCTAAACGAGCTGAACATTTAAGCAAGCAACAGCTTTTCTCTATCTGCAATAGTTTTCATTCTATAGGCCAAAAACTCTATTTTTTGCCTTTAAGGGGCCATAACCCCTATAAGGGGTCATCTGACAACTTTGACCTTATGGAGACTTTTGTAGAGCTTAATGAGCTGAACATTTAAGCAAGCAACAGCTTCTCTCTATCTGCAATATTTTCATTCTATAGGCCAAAAACACTATTTTTTGCCTTTAAGGGGCCGTAACCCCTATAAGGGGTCATTTGACGACTTCGACCCTATAGAGGCTTGTGTAGAGCTAAATGAGCTGAACATTTAAGCAAGCAACAGCTTTTCTCTATCTGCAATAGTTTTCATTCTATAGGCCAAAAACTCTATTTTTTGCCTTTAAGGGGCCGTAACCCCTATAAGGGGTCATCTGACAACTTTGACCTTATGGAGACTTTTGTAGAGCTTAATGAGCTGAACATTTAAGCAAGCAACAGCTTCTCTCTATCTGCAATAGTTTTCATTCCATAGGCCAAAAACATGAAAAAATGATATTTTTTACCTTTAAGGGGCCGTAACTCCCATAAGGCATCATCTGACAACTTCGACTCAATAGAGAATTTTGTAGAGCTTTTGATGCTGAAGCAGTAGCGTGGCATCAGATTTCATCTATCTCTTATACTTTTTGATTTACAAGCCAAAAACAGTAGTCTGACCCCCCTGGTCTATTTTTAGCAACGGCGGCCATGTTTTTCGACGAATCAAAAATCCCCACATCAGTTCTGTGGGGGATACCCTAAAGTACCACCAGACCAAATTTGGTTTGAATCTGTGCAGCCGTTTCAGAGGAGAAGAAGTTTGAAGAAAAGTTAACGACGACGACGACGGACGACGACGACGACGACGGACGCCAAGTGATGGCAATAGCTCACATGGCCTTTGGCCAGGTGAGCTAAAAAGTTTCGATTTTGGCCCCGTTTGGCCCCTAATTACGTAATAGGGGGAAAAAGGGGGGGGGTCGCAAAAATTAATTCTTAATTTTGTATCCGCTATTTGACAAGAACAAACATGTAAAAAAAAAAATCAAAATCGGACTACAAATAAGTAAGTTTTTATTTTGGCCCCTTTTGGCCCCTAATTACACAACGGAGAAAAAGGGGGGCGCAAAAATTCATCAGGTTCATTCTTTTATTGTAAGAAACATTCTTGACAAATTTCACAGCAATAGGCCAACTAGGACCAAAGTTATGGTGGAAACAAGTAAAATATTTGAATTTCTTTCCCCTTTTGGGCCCTTATTTTCGAAACAAAAAAAGGGGGGACCCCCAAAATCAATCCTGTTCATCCTTGTATGGTAAGGAACATCACTGTCAAATTTCATAGCAATTGGATAACTAGAACTAAAGTTATTGTGGAAACAAACAAAAAAGTAGTATTTTTGGCCCTTTTTTGGCCCCTAATTTCTAAACGAAAAATGGGGGGACCCCCAAAATCAATCCCATGCATCCTTTTATGGTAAAGAACATCATTGTAAAGTTTCATAGCAATCGGATAACTGGAACTAAAGTTATTGTGGAAACACTAAAAAGTTAACAGACAACGACGACGACAGCATCATACCATAATACGTCCACAAATTTTTTGCGGTCGTATAAAAATTAAGAAAATCATCCCATGATATGGCACCTGATGCTAATAATCAAGAGGAAAAACATCGAACAACCCTCTGGTCACATTGAAGGCTGCTGGCTGTTTTCCATTGTGGATGTTTTAAATTTATGTTTATATTGTAGGTCATAGGCAGATCCGGGGGGGAGCCTTTTGGTGGAAATATTTGGTTGAATATATAGGAAATCATTGAAGCGTGACCAAAGCAGGACCCCTCTTAGGCCAGTCAGCGGGCCCCCTCTTTTCAGAATTTCTGGATCCGCCACTGTAGGTTGTGTTGCGTACACTTATTCCACATCTCATTTTCACCTATTTGATGAGTAGTTGCTGAGTATGCTGAAAAAACTGACACAAAACTAGAAAAATAGGGCATGTAATGGGACATTAAATGATACCCTGTCACAATATAATATCAAAAGTTAATAAAATTTGATTTTTCAAAGTGGCCAATCTTAAAAACTGTTTTTCATATCATGCTGGAAATTGATCTTGACCTGTATTTAATTGTAATTAAAGTTTGTTTTTGCCTACAAAAACGATGTCTCCCCCCGTTTCCCCAAAAAGTTCCAAGTTCAAAGGACCATAACTCCCACAAACATTTGAGAATCAAAATTTCCTGGTAACATGCACAACTACATATGATGTTCTTCCTATATACCAAGTGTCATTGAATTCGGTTCAGAAGTTTCAGAGGAGTTGCGCTGACAAGATGATAAATGAGGATTTTCAGCAATTTTCTAAGTTCAAAGGGCCGTAACTCCTACAAAAATTTGAGGATCAAAATTTCCTGGTAATATGCACAACTACATATGGTGTCCTTCCTATATACCAAGTTTCGTTGAATTCGGTTCAGTAGTTTCAGAGGAGTTGCGCTGACAAGATGATAATTGAGGATTTTCAGCAATTTTCTAAGTTCAAAGGGCCGTAACTCCTACAAAAATTTGAGCATCAAAATTTCCTGGTAAAATGCACAACTACATATGGTGTCCTTCCTATATACCAAGTTTCGTTGAATTCGGTTTTGTAGTTTCAGAGCAGTTGCGCTGACAAGATGATAATTGAGGATTTTCAGCAATTTTCTAAGTTCAAAGGGCCGTAACTCCTACAAAAATTTGAGGATCAAAATTTCCTGGTAATATGCACAACTACATATGGTGTCCTTCCTATATACCAAGTTTCCTTGAATTCGGTTCAGTAGTTTCAGAGGAGTTGCGCTGACAAGATGATATTTGAGGATTTTCAGCAATTTTCTAAGTTCAAAGGGCCATAACTCCCACAAAAATTTGAGGATCAAAATTTCCTGGTAATATGCACAACTACATATGGTGTCCTTCCTATATACCAAGTTTCGTTGAATTCGGTTTCAGTAGTTTCAGAGGAGTTGCGCTGACAAACTTTGTGACGGACAGACGGACGGACGGACGGATGGACACGACAAAAACAATATGTCTCCCCACAAAAGTGGGGGGAGACATTATAAACAGCTGTGCAAAATATCATTCAAATCCCTTGATGTGTTTTCAAGTTATCAGTCGGAAAACTCAAAATTTCATGAAATTTTTCAAAGTGGCCTTTCTGGAAAACTGTTTTTAAGATCATGCGGGAAATCAAACTTGACCTGTATTTTATTGTACTCAATAGCTGTACAAAATATCATTTGAATCCCTTGATGCGAACTTGCCCTGTATTTTATTTTATTACTCAATAGCTGTACAAAATATCATTTGAATCCCTTGATGCGAACTTGGCCTGTATTTTATTGTACTAAACAGCTGTGCAAAATAACATTCAAATCCTTTGACACGTTTTCAAATTATTGGTCGGAAACCTCGGGGGACGGACAGACAGACGGACACCAAAAAAAACTGAGGGTATAACATAATACCCTGCCACTTTGTGTGGCGGGGTATAAAAACTGTGAGCAGCAGCTCACAAATAAATACCCCCGACCCTCAAAAAATTAATCAGATAAAATGTTAAAATAGGTGGTGCACATCTACATTATGTCACAAAGATTGTGTGAAAGTTTCATAAAATCCATCAAGGGGTTTAGGAGGAGTTGTGGATAAAAGATTGCAACCCCCATGTTGTCAAATGGCTAAGTCCATGTTTTGCTATGAGAAACCCCAAAAATCATTCTGATCAAATTTTAAAATAGCAGGTGCACATCTACAGATGGGTGCACACATAACCTGTACCGTAAGTTAACTTGAGAAGCAGACATCAAGTTAACTTCAAGTTCACTTGCGACTTGTCATGCGACTGCTTTTAGCAGACACGCGACTGGTTCTAAGTTAACTTGAAAAGCAGTCATAATTCCATGTCTGCTTTTAAAAGCAGTCACATAATTATGACAGGTCTAGTCAAGTTAACTTTGTGAAATGTCTCCTTTAAAAACTGAATGTAGAAAGACAAATTGTATGTTCTTTTGCCTAAATTGTATTTTAAACTCATTTTGTATGTTAAATACATTTTTTTTTATATTAAATTAAACCCTTGCATAATTAAACATGTTTTGAAACAGAAGACTTGTTGCAATGACTGGTCTGGTAAAAGCAGTCATGTCTTTGTGACTGGTTATGACCAGTCATAAAAAAAGTGGTCACAAGTCTGCTTTGACCAGTCATGAGTTGACACAAGTTAACTTTAATGTCTGCTATAGCAGACATGGGCAGACGTGGAAAGCAGTCACAAAGTTAACTTTATGTTAATTTCCGTAAAAGTTATGTGTGCACCTATCTGTACATTATGTGACAAAGAATGTGTGTAGTTCTTCTGAAAATCCATCAAGAGGTTTAGGCGCAGTTGCGAATAAGAGATGGGTACCCCCATGTAGTCGAATGACTGAGTTCATGTTTTGCTATGGGAAACCCTAAAATCATTCTGATCAAATTTTGAAATAGCAGGTGCACATCTACATTATGTGACAAAGAATGTGTGAAAGTTTCATGAAAATCTATCAAGGGGATTAGGAGGAGTTGCGGATAAGAGATGGGTACCCCCTTGTAGTGGAATGGCTAAGTCCATGTTTCGCTATGGGAAACCCCAAAAATCATTCTGATCAAATTTTAAAATAGTAGGTGCACATCTACATTATGTGACAAAGAATATGTGAAAGTTTCATGAAAATCCATCAAGGGGTTTAGGTGGAGTTGCGAATAAGAGATGGGTACCCCCTTGTAGTGGGATGGCTAAGTCCATGTTTCGCTATGGGAATCCCCAAAAATCATTCTAATCAAATTTAACAAGAGGCTCCCAGGAGCCTGAATCGCTCACTTGGTCTTGATGTCGACCCTATAAAAACTTTTCTAGAGCTAAATGAGCTGAACATTTAAGCAAGTAACATCTTTTCTCCATCTACTATAGTGTCATTCTGTAGCCATAGGCCCAAATCATGAAAGAACGTTATTATAGGGGCCAAAATCCCTATAAGGGGCCAACTTCAACCCTTTGAAAACTTTTGTAGCGCTAAATGAACTGAACATTTAAGCAAGCAACAGCTTTTCTCTATCTGCTATAGTTTTCATTTTAAAGGCCAAAAACATGAAAAAACGTTATTTTAAGGGCCGTATCCCCTATAAGGGGTCATCTGACAACTATCACTCTAAGAAGACTTTTGAAGAGCTAAATGAACTCAACATTTAAGCAAGCAACAGCTTTTCTCTATCTGCTATATAGTTTTCATTCTATGGGCCCAAAAAATGAAAAAAACATCATTTTAGGGGCTGTAACCCCTATAAAGGGCAATCTGACAACTTTGATCTTATGGAGACTTTTGTAGAACTATAAATAAGCTGATCATTTGAACAAGCAACAGCTTCTCTCTATCTGCTATAGTTTTCATTCCATAGGCCAAAAACATGAAACAAGAGGCTCTCAAGAGCCTGAATCGCTCACCTGAATTACACAGGTACATATATTTGTAGATATTATTGTGTTTAACCATATGCAATTTAAATTTCGGAAATATCTTGATTAGTTTTCAAGATATTTGGCTTAAGAGTAAATTTGGCAAAAATTAGGAAAAAGAACAATAACTCCCACATCAGCAGTCAGATCTTTTCAGAAATTTCAGGACAGGTAGGTCTTAGTATGCTGATCACTTTTGATTTTTGCACAATTTTGATATCTGAAACCATTTTTGAGTTATTAACAAATAAATGAAATTTACCCCTATGTTCTATTTTTAGCCATAACGGCCATGTTTTTTTACAAATAAAAAATCTGAACGATAGAGTTGTAGCATATAAGCTATTAAACAAGTGTGCTAGTTAAGATGCAGTTGGTTTTACCATGTCAAACAAGTTCATCTTTGAAATTCAGGTGAAAAATAATGAAAACTGGTAAATTTTGTTGTTTTAAGGATAATAAATCCTGAAAGAAATGGTCCTACAGCTTTGACCTCTAAATACATGAAATGCACACATAGATCTTGATGTGCTTAATCATATGCAACTTAAATCTGTGAAATATCTTGTATAGTTTTCAAGATGTAGGGCTAAAAAAGTGCAAAATTTTGAAAAAATCCAGAAAAAGGGCAATAACTCCTACATCGATTGTTGGATCTTCTTGAAATTTTCAGAGCAGGTAGATTTTGAGATGCTGATCACTTTTGTCTCCCATCAAAATTTTGATATCTGTAATTATTTTTGAGTAATTAGCAAAAAACTGCAATTTACCCCTATGTTCTATTTTTAGCCATGGCGGCCATATTTTTTGACAAATCAAAAATCCGAACGATAAATTTGTAGCATTTGTGCTATTCAACAACTGCGCCAAGTTTTGTTGAAGTTGGATGTATGGTGTCAGACAAGTTAATCTTTGAAATTCAGGGGAAAAGTAATGAAAAATGGTAAAATTTGATGCTTTAAGGGCCATAACTCCTAAAAGAAATGGTTCTACAGCTTTGACCTAATTACGTGAAATGTAGATTGTGATGTGCTTAATCATATGCAATTTGAATTTTTTAAATATCTTGAATAGTTTTCAAGATATAGGGCTAAATAAGTGCAAAATTTTGAAAAAAATCACAAAAAGGCCAATAACTCCTACATTGGTTGTTGGATCTTCTTGAAAATTTCTGGACAGGTAGATCTTGAGGTGCTGATTACTTTTACCCTTTGCCAGAATTTTGATATCTCTAACCGTTTTTGAGTTATTAGCAAAAAACTGCAATTTACCCCTATGTTCTATTTTTAGCCATGGCGGCCATGTTTTTTTACGAATCAAAAATCCGAACGATAATTTTGTACACATAATGCTACTTAACAACTGTACCAAGTTTTGTTGCAATTGGACTTATGGTGTTGGACAAGTTAACGTCTGAAAAATTGTTAACAGACGACGACAACAGACGACAGACGACAGACGACGACGACGACGGACGCCAAGTGATGGTATAAGCTCACATGGACCTTCGGTCCAGGTGAGCTAAAAACGTTATTTTAAGGGCCGTATCCCCTATAAGGGGTCATCTGACAACTATCACTCTAAGAAGACTTTTGTAGAGCTAAATGAACTCAACATTTAAGCAAGCAACAGCTTCTCTTTATCTGCTATAGTTTTCATTCCATAGGCCAAAAACATGAAAGAAAGTTATTTCAGGGGCTGAAACCCCTATAAGGGGACATCTGACAACTTCGACCCTATGGAGATTTTTGTAGAGCTAAATAAGCTGATCATTTGAGCAAGCAAAAGCTTCTCTCTATCTGCTATAGTTTTCATTCCATAGGCCGAAAATATGAAAAAACGTTATTTTAGGGGCTGTAACCCCCTTAAGGGGTCATCTGACAACTTCGACCCTATGGAGACTTTTGTAGGGCTAAATGAGCTGAGCATTTAAGCGAGCAACAACTTTTCTCTATCTGTTGCAGTTTTCATTCTATAAGCCAAAAACATGAAAAAATGCTATTTTTCACCTTTAAGGGGCCGTAACTCCTATAAGGGGTCATCTGACAACTTCCACTCAATGGAGACTTTTGTAGAGCTTTTGATGCTGAAGCAGTAGTGTGGCATCAGATTTCATCTATCTCTTATACTTTTCGATTTACAAGCCAAAAACAGTAGAGTGACCCCCCCTGGTCTATGTTGTTTAGACGGCGGTCACCATTTGTGCAATCTTGGTAGAGGACATCCCATAGATGAAGTGTGCAAAGTTTCAAAGCAATCCCTTCAGTCGTTTCAGAGGAGAAGATGTTCAAAGAAAAGTTAACGACGACGGACGACGACGACAACGACAACGGACGCCGAGTGATGGCAATAGCTCACCTGGACCTTCAGTCCAGGTGAGCTAAAAATAGTAGGTGCACATCTACATTATGTGACAAAGAATGTATGAAAGTTTCATGAAAATCCATCGAGGGGATTAGGAGGAGTTGTGGATTAGGCGTCACGGAAGGACAGAGACATAGACGGACGTATGGACGGACGGACACCCCTATCACTATATACCTCCCCTTTTCAAGCAGGGAGGGGGCGGGGTATAAAAACTTCATGAAATATGGCCAAGTAATTTTTAAAAGAACTTTAGACCTCTTTTATCAAAACAGACCCCGAATTCTTTAATTTGCTATATAAAATAAAACTACTAATTTTGTCCAATGAGAACTGTAGTATATTATATTCACGTCTTCATGTCACACATGTATAAAATATTCCTAACATTTACTAAACAAACAGTTGATCAGATACACATAATTTGCATTCACAAGATGATGATAATGGAAAGACCAGTCAACTAACATTATACCTCTGCAACCTTGTACAGTAGGGTAGATTAATATGTTACCTGCACAAGCAGCATACAGAGGTGTCCCATTTTCACAATCTTCAAGAGAGCTGACAAATAATTTAGGTTGGTTTATATCCATGGAAGGACTCATCCATAACTTGACAATTTCCACAGTTCCCCCACGGCAGGCTGCAAACAAAAGACAGCTTCTAATCCCATCATCTTTTACCATCTCTGAAATAAAATAATAGGTTGTCAAAATGAACCAAGCAATATTTTTGTCATAGTGATATAAGAACTCCTTCCTAACACTTTTTGAAAGATTTGTGTCAAGTAACAAATGCTTGTTCTTTGAAAGGGACAAAAAATGGTGTCTCGTGTATGGGGAGAACATTAACCTGTGCATGTTCAAGACCTCTTTGTAGAGTTTAATAAGAGTGGGCTCAATGGGGGCTGTTGCAAAAATCCAAACTCCAAAATAGCAAGCTGGAGAGGGATTTACTAAGCATAAAGCTTGTGTCCCAATCCAGATAAAATAAAAACCTTTAAACTAAAGGAGCATAACTTCACAACAATTGTTGACCAATACACATGTTCTTATGATACTGTACTTATGATAACTATTTTGTTTTGGTATTTGTAACATTTGTATTATGATGATGAATGGTTTTTTTTCCTTTTTTCTGTTTCTTTGTACATGTTGAATATCCTGCTCAGTATCATGGGCGTCTTTTGACAATAAAAAATATTCGATTTGAAAATTTGATTTGATTTGATTTTGTTCAATGTATTTAAGGTTCAAACCTTGTTAATTTTTGTTAGCAAAATCCATGGAGAACTATGTAGGTGTCAGAGTGCTTACTATCCAGATTGTAATGAAAGCACACAAGCATGTGACCCAGGTGAATTAATATATCTAGCAAATGAACTTCAAACATAAATCACTAACATCAGTGTGTTTTTAATGGGAGATTTTTTAAAATACATTTTCTATTTTATATGTTATAAGCACTATAGGGCTTGTTTGCAAAGAAAAAAATTAAAAGGGCACATTTAGAAAATTAATTTATCTATAGAAAATGTTACAGTGAGTCATGTAAGTTCAAGACAAGATGAGAAGATAAAACAAGAGTTAACACTAAAGTATGTCTCGCCTGCTGGCACCATCAGAAACAATAATTCTTTCTTACATCCACTATATTTTTAATTCATAAGGACTTTCATTTTCTGAGATCAAAAGATGTTTATAGAACTTAAACATTGCTAATATATGCAATAAAACTGCAGAAAATCAAGTTCAAGTTCAAAAGATGGAGATGCAACTGTGCCCAGCTACCGTATAGCGGGTTATTTTAGCGGGGTGCAAATTTTGGCGTATTTTAGCGGTCGGACTAAAATCGCCAAAATAAAAACCACTAAAATTTCATAACTTTAAAAGTTATGTAGACGATTGGTATTGTATATTTAATCAATAACATTTTGTAAATTAATAGTTATAGTGAATTAGATAATTAATGTCCTACAGCTAATCTGTATAAAACTTTGCGCAGAATGTTTCTTGTGAACCTTTTACTCATATGTAAATCTGTTTGAAATTATTTGATTAAAACTGCAAATTATCTAAATTATTTTGACTAATCACTTCATCTGTTTACCTATGTTTATTAAAGATCAAAGACCTGATTGTGATCTAATTGTCAAATTGACAACTCGTTCAACTGTCATTGAAAACGTTAATTAAACACGGGGATTAGCACAATAATTACTGAATTGGTGTGCACTGTTAGTTTACATGTATTCAAAAATGAAATTATGAACTATAACCGAAGATAATACTTAATTTTACTGAAAATAATACACGAACAGAGGTTATTCGCGATTGCTAGACCGCCAAATTTTTTTCTATGGCTTTGCCCATCCGCCAAAATAAAAACCACCAAAATTTTTGCCATACATTTTGAGCGACAAACCGCCAAATTTTACACCCGCTAAAATAACCCGCTATACGGTATTACTAGGGCATATATATATACCAAGTTTCATCAACCTAGGACTAAACGTTGCTGCAGACCTATATCTAGGTATAGTCACGACGTGAAACTCCCCAGTCACACCTAGGACTTATAGTTCTTGAGATATTGAGGTGCTTTCAAAACCTTAACATTGCTATTATATGTATTGAAAATTGTCAAAGTCACTCAACCAGAAAATCAAGGTCAATGTCAAAAGATGGGGATGCAAATGCTAAGCTTCTACTGGGGCATATGCATGCCAAGTTTCATCAACCTAGGACCCATAGTTCTTGAGATATGGAGGTGCTCATAAAACTTTTCCAAAAAGTTAAAGCCGCCGCCGCCGGTGGTAAGGTAACACCAATGTCTTGCTCTACTTTGCAGACGAGACAATAAATCTTGAGAAGGAATACAAATGACAACAAAGTTCCAGACAATAAATTTTGCTACGCCTGACGCGCGTTTCATCTATTCAAGACTCATCAGAGGCGCTCTACCAAAAATATTGAAAATGCCAAACACTGTATGAATACGAAGAGCATAGAACAGTATAACCAAAAATACCAAACTGGAGAACCAAATTATTACTAAGATATTCAACCTATGTCTGGGGTAGGAAGAACCTCAGGGTTTAGACGGAAAATTTTATGCTTTGATGAATTCTCCAACTCAAAAGTGTTGGTGCCGGAGCGGGCTAACCTCGGGGAATTTAAACTCCACCAGCAGTGCTAACCTTCACGTGTGTTCGAAATACAAATGACAACAAAGTTCCAGACAATAAAGTTTGCTACGCCTGACGCGCGTTTCGTCTATTCAAGACTCATCAGAGGCGCCCTACCAAAAATATTGAAAATGCCAAACACTGTATGAATATGAAGAAGACTGGTATACATTGTATTTGTATGTAGCATCAGAACTTGTTAAAAGAATTAATAACTATACTAAATATTTAGTTAAAGAATAAATTACTAATATTAAAAACGAAAGAATATGGAATATGTGCCAGAAAGACACGATCCACATATTGAAATGATTTTGATAAATATACAAAAGCAAAATTTCACTGCCTGTGAAGAGCTTTTCTGGATTAACCTTCAGTTAACTAACTAAACATTTGTTAAAAGAATGAATTTCTACATAAAATGCGTAATTTCTTTTATAGTAAATAATAGATATCATTAGTTGCAAAGTCTAAAGAGCATAAACAGATGTATAACCTTCAAGAGTACATAAAACAGTGTTTAAAGATTAGGATCTCATATCAATTAACTGTATATTATCAAATTAAATGTGATAAAACTGTCAAAGTCAATATTTAGATTCAACTTGAATTTTAAGTGTGAAAAAACCTGTATTGCCCCTGAAAAATTTAAGTTGGTTTAGTTAAGTAATAAAATTATTATTATGTCACCATTTTAATATTGATCAAGTTATAGATCCTTGGATAGCCACATTCTAGAACTGGCTTTGCCTCAGGCTGATGTTGCTACCCAAAGATATTATACTATTAAACTAGCCAAAAAATATGAAAATTGTATACTCTTTATTGTCCGCATGTTACTTATATTGTAATTGTTACATCTATAGGGTCTTTATGGATTAGTGTTTTAAGGAAATTTTAGCTCTATACATTGTATATATTATATTAAAGCAAATCTAGAGATGAAAAAATAAAAGAAAGCACATCTAGAGATTAAAACATAACGACTAGTCTCACCTATCTTGTAGCATTCTAAATGTATGAAAACAAATTCAATTGTTTCCTGTCAAACTGATATTCCGCATGCCATAAACTAAATGTACATTATTTACAATTTAACACATGCACAAACAATTTAACACACATGTATATATATATCTACCAAAACATGTGCCAATGTTTTGAAACAAACTGGCCAAAAGACAGCTAAAACAAGAAGTAAAGGTCATAATGACTTAATTACTGATGAAAACAAGAAAACTGTAAGCAAAATCTCACAAGTGATACCCCACTTTAACAACTATGTCATGTGTTAACTATATAAAGCTTTCAGCAACTAGGAAGTACATGTACATGTTTGATAGATTCCACAATACATCATGTCCATATCAAGCTTGTTACTAAATATCAGCAGCCTAGGAATAATTGTTGTTGACTTATGTGAATGAAAAATGTGACACAATTTTTTGCTGAAACAGGCAGAAGATGTCCAATGGATCCAAAAATGTTTCCACAATACATCATTTCTATATCAAGCTTGTTATCAAATATCACCAAGTTGCTAAGTAATAAGCAATAAAAAGCACAACAGAAAAGTGTGACGGAGCCATGAAGAGACACAGGTAAAACAGTATACCCCCTCTTATTGGAATCAGAGGTATAATTACCCAATTAAAACTTGAGACTGGTATAAAAATTGATCCAAAACAAAAAACGTAACAGATTAAATTAAACAGGAGATAATGGGTGGCATACCTAAAAAAGAATCCCACAATAAAGAGCCCATGCTGATGCTGCAAAAATATCAAATGACTGTGATGAGTAGTTACTGAGAAAACTGTTACAAATTTTTTTTATCTGCTTACACACTGCTGACCCCATAGAAAATACAACTGAGATCACACCAAATCTCAATGGGATCTCGCCGAGATCCCATCTCTTAGGATGAGATAGGGTGGGATTAGGTGGGAATTAAAGAGATAAAAAATCCCATCCGAGATTTACTTGTGGGATCCCACCTGAGAAGTGAGAAAAGGTGGGATGGAGTGTGAAATAGTGGGATCAAGTGTGAAAAAAAGAGATATGGGATAATTATCTCCCTTTGCTTTTTACCAATAATATATATTTTTTAAATCTTGAGAATTTGAAATGGGTTTACAAGTAGTATAACTTAATGAGATTTCTGTCTTTTTTTATTTTAAACCTTATTTGGGCATATGGTAATCTTATTTCTTATATTTGTGCATTAAACCTGTCAGTTGAAGACCTTTTGAAGCGTTTTACAGAAATGGTTCCACATATATAGGGATTGGGAATTTCTATTGGTATAGAAATTTGACCCTATGGTGTTGACATGTAGGATATCAATATTAGAAGAGAGGTGTTGAAGAGATAAAGAACAAAATATACAGTCAAACTTGGACAAAATATAGGATGAGTGTAAATTCTTTCAATCTTTAATGGAAATGCCTGTTGAGATATCATGGTAACATTAAACAGCTAGTCACTAAGAATTGCAGACATTAAATTATTTTTCAGTTTAGAGATGTTTTGGATTAGATTTACCTACAATGTGCATGCAGAATTTGCTAATTGGGATTGTAAACTGATACATTACTTTTTTCTGAAAAAAATAGAACCATGTGATCTCAAATTTTCCCAAGAGAAATAATGTGGGATCCCAGTGGGAAATAGATGGGATCCCAGTGGGATATAGATGGGATCCCAAGTAAATATCCCACCTTTTGGTGTGATCCCTAATGTGATTACAGCTGGGATCCCGTAATGGATTTTCTATGGGGGACCCGCTCGCAGTCCGACATTCACCATTTTATAACCATGATTTTCACGTTGTGAAATCTGGCCAAAAAGTGCATTAAAATATTGTGGTTTCATATTTATTCATTTGGTTTCAATTTTCATGTTTTTAGTGCGGATGTCAGTCAACCACGAAAATAAGAATCCAACACTGTGTAATTCTTACATTGATTTCATTATGCGTTATCCACGGGATAAAAAATCCAACAAAATGGGTTTCTTTGGAGAAACCACGAAAATTGATACCTACGAAAATAAATGAATCCACAGTATATAATGTGTAAAATATACAAGTGCTGAAACTACCAAGCATTGATTAATCCTGCTCACCCTGAGAAAAATTACATGTTGACGTACTTGGCTGATAACTCAGTAATCGTCTAACCACCTCTGTCTGTCCGTACAGAGATGCAAGGTAAAAGGGAGAGTTCTCTGAGAAGATGGGATCCTCATCTGTCTCCAGAATGGCCCCATTGTCTAAGAGTACATCCACAAGTTGGTGGTTACCATTCTTAGCTACTATCTGTAACGGTCTGCCCTGTAACAAGTAATTATACAGCCTTGTGTAAATGAATCAAATTTTGACAAACACATCGTTGCTTAAATTGTTGATCTGATATTGAATTGAACTGCTCCCACAATCTGTACCAATCTAAGAATATTTGTTGCAAACAATGAAACAATAAATGTTGAATCACATTTAGTAATATGCTACTGACAGTCTGACACAAACCTGAAAATATTCACATTTTCAGGGGTTGGGAAGGAATTTTTTTTCAAAAGGCTCATTTCCACTTTTTTTCATAAGTATCTAAAATTTCAAGGGGTCATTTTCTTTTATTCTTAATAATTTTTTTTAAAAAGGGGCCATTTTCATTTTGATGAGCCAATGGCCATGCCCCCTCTCATTTTCCTTCCCAATCCCTGATTTTTTGTCTAGTTATTTGTTTCCTTTTATGTTGAGGTTAAATTTGCTTTTTATTTTTTTATTCATGAATATATATATTATTAAAAGTAATAACATGTATATGCATGGGATATTTTGTAGATATTTGATGTTATTCAATAATAAATAAAACATTTTGTATAAAAATAATGTGACTGAAAAAATTGAATAAAAAAGGATATTCACTAAAATAAAATGGTTATTCACCGTGGGAAAATGCATGCGGTTGATATTTATAGAATCCGGTTATTCCCTTTTTTGTTCGACCAATCAAATTAGATTTACAATGGCAATATTATCTATTAATAAAATCTACAGATAATTCGTCTGCTGTTTTATTTTGAATTTCACAATGAAAGTGTGCCTATTGTAAGCAAAAAAGTGAGATTTGCGTTCGTAAGCGATGATGCTTTAGCGAAGATAATGCTAGACAAGGACTCAGCAAACACTAAAAAGGCCACAGCTCGTTCAATAATTGTTAACAGAATAAATGTTATACACATGTCTTATATTTTTCCGATAAGTGGAAATACCCACCTCCCAAAAAAAAAAAATATAACAAAACAAAACAAGTAATTGTATAATATCCAATCTATTGAAAAATACTCATATGTTTATGTATACATATTTTGGTTTTTTTTGTATGCATATTATTTTTACAAACAAATTAAATTTACATGTAAATTACATTGTTTCGACAAACATGACAAATAATGCTGATCATACGTTATTTACAGAAAATGGTTTTATTCAACATACAGGTACACCTCTGAGTGCTGAATGCACTTTCTCTTGTGTTCTCAATTTTTGTTCATAAATCAAAACTCAGTTTTAAAACTGCCTGTAACTAATTATCTATTCTACATACCGTATTTTGCCGTGTATAGTGCACACCCCCTTTTCATGATCATGAAAATCTGGGGGAAAATGAAGTTTTGTGTAAAATGCACAATCATTTTCTATGACAGAGAACCCTCCAAATTTGTCTCTTTTTTCAGGTAGAAAGTCTACAGATGAAGATTTTAATGAAAATAAAATTTAACATAACATTTTCTGTATGGCCTCACCTCTTTGGAAGAAAGGTTTACATCACAACCGTTTAAAATCAATGTCCTGACCACATCAGGTTTTATTTCTTCGTTAGTACAACAGTAATTCAGTAAGGGAAGTCCGTCAAATATCGGTGAAGTTAAACCATCACCATCCGAGTCTTCCGCTAAGGCAACCAATCTCTCTTGAAGCAGTTGAACATCTCCATTCTTCAGCAATGTCAGAAATTCTTCAATATCAAACATTCCTATGAAAGAAAAATTAAAATTTATTAGACAAAGAGAGTAATCGAACACACCAGATGGAACACTCAAGAGCAGATTCAGATGTTTCAAGTCCCAGGTTCAAATCATATCATATTGCCACCCTTGGTAAGTGCAGACCAAAAATTTGGTGTAAGATGGAGGGGGGGGGGGCTGAAATAGTATTAGAAAAACCTTGGGGTATTTTTCAAAAAAATAAAGATTATATGACAAAACATTAAAGTTTGGTTACATGTGCAGGGTTGGGCCCGACATTTCATTTCTGGCACTGTTTATTGAACAAGTTAAAGGTCAGCAGATCTTTAATACCTGAAGAAGTGTTTATATTATTATCATAAGTTCATGTTATCGTGGTTATATCTTGAATTGCCGTGGGTCATAAATTTATAAAAAGCAAATTTAAAGACTGTAATAATGTAATTTAAAACACAGACTTTGAAAAATTTTCATAATCAAAGAATAATGATGCCCTATTAATATATCAGATCTTTTATGCATTTTCATTATTACAGAAAAGGGAAGAGACACTAATTTTGCCAAGTAAACATTTGAATTTAATGACATATTGCTAAAGTTATGTTTCTAGTTTCTCTTTTTTCTTTCCACATGATTAAATACCATTTTATCTTCTTAATGGGCGTGGACACATTTTGAATTATTGATAAAATTTTGACAAAATCATAAAAGTGAAATCCTTTTCATAAAGATAATGATTATTTCCTTGTTTTGAAACTAATTCTTTTTACAAACAATTTTTCAATGACTTAAATTTTTACAAAATGAATTTTGTTTTGTTTTATATATGTTAAAATCAAAAAGAAAATTGGAACATTGGTGGAAATGAATTTTAAAAAATATTGAAAAGAACCTTTATTTAACATTAAGACTCCTTGTATACATGCTTAGGTAACTAAGTTTCCCATCGGCAATGCTGCATGCAA